>JACGCM010000121.1:1800000-2113568 GCA_014058105.1 Kingdonia uniflora
TCGGTGGGGAGCGTCTATGACGTATCAACTCTTCCCTCAGAAAAATTCGACTTTGAATTTTTAAGGACCAAGAGAACCGAAGGCATTCGACGCGGGTGGTGCCGAGTCTGTTTCGACTTCATCTTTACTCTAAAGTCATTGAAC
This sequence comes from Kingdonia uniflora, assembly GCA_014058105.1. Classification (NCBI taxonomy): domain Eukaryota; kingdom Viridiplantae; phylum Streptophyta; class Magnoliopsida; order Ranunculales; family Circaeasteraceae; genus Kingdonia; species Kingdonia uniflora. Next base: position 1,800,145 of record JACGCM010000121.1, read on the forward strand.
TACTACTACAGCATGTTCTTAAATTTTTCTGTTTTAAGTGTAACAATTTTCTTCAATTGTGGGTAATCCTCCTTTATATGGCCCAATTTATCGCACCTGGAGCACGTAATTGTATCAGCCTGATATGGGAGACAGTAGCAGGGGATACTGATATTGGTGATGTTTAAGCAACAATTGTTGAAAGTCGTAGTCGAGTTGGAACGACTTGTATAATTCTTCTGTTTTCAAAGTATATATCATTGCCTCTGCCATCACGAAAAGGTCTTTGAATCTTAGATCCTTTTTAATATTGCTTTGTAAACCGTTAGCATACCATCCCACCTTTTGTCAATTAGTTTAAGCACTTATTAAGAAGAAAAAAAGTCCAGTGTTAAAAAGGCGAAGATGGAGGCAAATTTTGCTTAGTAGGGTAGTTGTGTTAGCCTCAGTTTTTCAAGAAAATACGTGTAAAACGAAAAAAATCAAGAATCCATAGCTGGAAATGTCTAGTTATAAGTTTAATATTGGTCCAAAGTTGAAATTAAATAATAATAGAAATATAAATTTCGAAGTACATTACTTACAATGCTTGTTGAAAGAATGAAACCCAGCATTTTCAAAAATCAAGCACAATCAGAGAAAAAAAAAGTTCAATTAAAAGAGGAAACAAAGCTGAAACCAAACCCAATTAGAATAAAAAAAATCAAATAATAATAATTAAAAATAGGAAATACGATTAATTTCAAGGCCACTGAAAAGGAAATAATAACGAAAAGGAAGAAAATCATATAATTCTTTTTCATCTTCTTTGCACTCCTTTTAAAAATTTTACTGTGTTCTTCTTTGCACCTTTCAAGGATCGTTGCTGATAATAAGGAGGTGGATACGCCACGAGTGGGACTGCCTCCAAAGTTAGTGCTATTATTCCATCATCTTTTCCTGTCAGTCACTTGAATACTGTCCCTACCCATCATGCAACTTGATTTCACGACCTTGTCCCTCTTGAGTTGATGGTAGAGGACTATGTGATGGCAGCACATAGTTTTGGCCAAAATGTTGTACCGGTGGGTCAACCTGAAAATCCTTGATTTAGATCAAACCCCGTCAGTCATAGTTCTCCCGCTAAACCCTGGAAACCCCCAAGGGTTAACATTATCCTCATGAATCCGAGGAGCTCATTGTCGAACACCATCTTTTACGGTAAAACACCAGAGCTCTCCAGTTTTGGAATTGGGAGCATGCCCTGCGTGAGTAACGGCGGTGTCTGAACAGAATAGATGTTGTCGGAGCTGCCTCGTTTGATATGATTTTCTGACCAGCGAAGAGTTGTTACATCATTGCTTTAAGGCGATCCACAAAGCTTAATCATGCTTCTATCGATTCTATGCATACTCAATTCATCAAGCCGTTGTTTCTATCAAAGAAGGTTGTCCGACGCCTCTTCTCTTAGTCATTAGAAAGACATTTTTTTTCCTTTGAATCGGTTTCCATAGCTGCCAGAAATATTGTAGGTGCCGAGAAAAATAAAAATCGAGGAAATTAAACAGGCCTGATACAATTTTGAAGTGTGCAATCGGCGGAAGAAACAATTAAGACCACACCAAAGAATTTCAGCAAAATTAACTAACCTGGCTTTTATTGATCTTCTAAAAAAAGCTAGAACTTGTTAGCTAAGTCAAACAAAAACAGCCACCTCTAAACCCTAGACTAAGCTATCTTCTTAAAGGAGAAAGAGGCTTTTAGTTTATTAGAAACTTTAATATTGAACCCTTTTTTGAAAGCAAACTTAACTTAAAAAATACTATTTGAAATGTAATTCTACTTAAATAGGCTAGGTAAAATAAAGAGAGAACTTAGTAAAGAAGGGAACGAGAAAAAATGACCAATTAGGACTCGACTAAAGTGTGCCCAAGACGTCCCAACGGAGATGGTGAAACCTCTGTAACCTATCAGTTTCTCAAATATCCTGTCATTCCTTTCTCTCCAGATATGGTATATAATGGCACAGAAGGTGAGTTTCTTAATCTGAGTGTTTAAAGAGCTTCCTGTAAAATGTGTGCTGCACCAAGTGATCTCACTCTCTCAGTCTGCGTTGTGCCTGTTGTAGTTGTTCTGCTGCATCAAGGATCTTCAAACATACTTGCTTGCAAAATAGGTGATCCTCGTCTTCACTATGATTCCAGCATAAAAGGCATTTAGAACTGGTCAGCACTCCCCACTTCATGAGTCTATTTTGGGCTCTGAGAGCCTTGTTCAAAGTAAGCCAAGCAATGAAAATGTGTTTTGGTATTTGACCTGAAAGCCACACAATTTGGTTCCATAAGGGTTTGTTTTGCTTCTTCCTGATAAAATCATAACTGTTTTTAACACTAAAATCACCAGTTGTAGTCGCAGACCAAACATACTCTCTTTATCATCAGTGTGTTGCCCTATCTGAACATCAACAATATACTTCCATATCTCAGATAATTGGTTTGTAGCATTACCAGTTCCAATTATGATCAACAATGACATTATTAACTTTAGCATTGAGCCCTAGGTTAGAGTCATACCTGAATTGTTCTTGGAATTGACTAGCTAGCACCCTACTGGGATGCCATGAATCTAATCAAAACATTATATCCTTACCATCACCAATCAAATAGTGAGCTATGCTAGCTCCTTCATCCCTGCAGTTGAGAATTTTTCTCCAAATACATGAACATTCTGAAGGTGTCTTCTGGGACCAAAAGTGCTTGTTTCTCAACAAGTTACTTTTAACCCACTTAACCCAAATAGTGTCCTTGTTAGTGATGATGTTCCAAATGTACCTCATAGTGTAAGCTCTATTGTTAATAGAATGCCTTCAAAGTCAAGGCCCCCTCCTTCAAAGGGGTGGCAGCATCTAGCCCAACTAATCTTAGTAGACTTGTTGTCTCGGTCTGTACCAGTCCAAAGGAAGTTTCTACACATAGAGCTCAGCATATTGATTATTGACTTGGGCAGGATATAGCAAGATGACCAATAGCAGTGCATAGCTGAAAGCACTGCTTTGAGCAGCACAAGTCTCAATAAGTAGATCCTGCCATCACTTCTGACAAAATGTATGGTTCTCAAAGTGATATTTTTTGTGTGGGAATCCGTCTTTTGCAACAGGCTGCTAAGTATTACTTATTGGAATGACTAGTTTAGAGCTCTTTGAAAATATGAAACTAGTTTACAACTACAATCGAATTATTACATGCGAAAGCCTTAGAGAATTAATTATTCAATGCATGATGGCAATGATGATGTATTTTTTCAACGAAAAGGTATGTATATGGGAAGCCAGTAGTTCCTCAAGCATCTCCAGAGATTGTTTCTGAAGCGTTCTCAGAGATTATAGAATTACAGAAGAGAGGGGACTGGGATGCAGCTGTGCAGTTGCTGGTGAAAGCAGGTGACCTGAATGCTAAGGATGTCCCTTTGAATAATTGGTATCGCTTAAAGCGTAGCCTTGAGATAATCAAGGTTAGTCACCTTGCTGAAAGTCAAGATCATACTACATATCTAACTAGATTTACTAGTCAATACTAGATACTAATTATTTAAAAGGAACGTGCTTTTCTCTAGCATGTAGATGTGGTGTTAGGCTCTGATGGAGCTCTGTTTTGACATTTCAGTCTAGTGGGTCACCTCCATCTGCTTTCCACGTACCCTATGATTCTTTCAAGGACCAGTCTGAATCTAGAATGTGTGAAGTCTCTCAAAATGTAGACCTTCATGGTGGTGATAGACACAAAGACAATATTTCAGAAAATCTGGATTATGACTTCATGTGCTTTTTCCTTTCGAGCCAAAGATTGGATCTATATAGACAGATTGATTTTCGATGTGAAGATATGCTCTCAGGTATCTCCTGCCATTCAATACTTCTATGTTTATTACTTAAGATACATTTTATGTTTTAGAGATGTAGTTTGTATATGCTTTGGTTTCTACATGTAGTGCCAACTAAAAACTTTGTAACCTAGAATCAAAACTCCTCCACCAACTTTTACCTATAAAAAAGTTTTCTATTTGGGTGTGTTTGATTGCATAGAAAATATTCTAAGGAAAATATGATTTTCTCACGGAAAATAGTTTTGAGATTTTTTTTCTAGGACAATCACATCTAAGTTGTTTGATTTGTACACTGAAAATATTCAACTTTATTGAGTATCTCTATGTAAATAAAGACACAAGTGAGGAGAGAGAAGAAATACCTAAGAAAATTTTCTTGACCTTTAATAAATGCTTCCAAACAACGGAACACTAAATTTTCCTAGAAATATTTTATTTTCCACTTGAAAATGTTGAATCAAACATACCCTTAGTGTCTTGCATATTTTAATTCTTGAACTAATAAAATCTTTTGAACGATCGTATGTGCAAAAAGAATGTGTGTGATTTTCTTATAGAAATTTGAGAAAAAAACTCACTTAGATCCTATCTAATATGGAAACTCCATATTTGTAAAATGTGAAAAGCATAAAAAATCTATGTTCAATTTTGTCATACACTCCGACGACCGCGACACACCAGGGGAACTCCTTGCTTAGGTCATCAACATTCTAACATGTCTTGTACAGTTTGCAATTTTTTCAGCATGTTACTCAATGCTACTTATTTTTATCATTGTGTCTATGTTTGTAATCTATGTAACAATGACACGGGTATGCGTGTCAATGTCCGACACATTCGTGTCGGACACTGCGGTTTCAAATAAGAGAAATGCGAACACGGTCTTGTTCCTAAAAAGATAGTATCATTCGCCATGGTTCATGTATTGTGTCTTATTACATGTGAATGTATTATGAATATATAATTACAGTAGTAATTTATGGGTTAATTTACAATTATTAACGAACATAAAACAATAGTAGTAGTTACTAGGCTGAATAACACGCACAAGAATTGGAAACTTTCTAAAAGTTATCTCAAAAAGTTGATGATCTAAGCAAGAAGTGTCTGTTAGAGAGTATACACAAGTATCAGTGTGTCCGAGTGTCCGCCACGTTTGGATACGGATTTTCTTACGAATATGGAGTGTCCATGTTACATAGTTTGTACTTAGTTGTAAATCAACCTATGTTTATTTCAGTCATATGTCTTTAATAGTGAATCTAAAGGTTAGTATCATCTATGCATATAATCATAATATATTCAACTAATAAGATAATTTCAATAATGTGAAGAAAAAAAAAAAACCTCTATTCTTTTATTTTTAAGGTTGTGTCCATGCTTTCACTTATTCTCTTATTCTGAAGCAACCATATCTAACACCTCGTACTCATATCGGACACCAAAACATGTATCCGTGCCAATATTAAATAACTTAACTCATACAGAAAAATTTGTATATTAACCCAAGGGTTTCAACATACTATATGCAAATTTCTGATCAATTGTGAAATAATTGCGCAATATGCAAATTGGCAACTGAAACAAGCACTCTTCTATCGAAGACGAGTAATTAAACAAAAGAACTTTAGGTACTCATAAAGATCAAAGGGAATAAATCAATATAACTAGTAAATACAAATTAGAGTTCTTTCTCTCGAGAACGAAACATAAGCTTCTTCTCTATAAGCAATCAACTAATCATCAAAGCCCTAACTCTAGCCGTTTGTAATCAAGAGGGGTATTATTGGAAATAATTACAATGAAATATGAAAACATGGTGTAAAACAACCAAATTATGAAAGTACGAAAGTGGGAAAATCCCTGCCATGAAACTCAGGCGCCCAAGTTTACTTACAAGCTCTATGATTTTTCTAGAAACTTGAAAACGGATTCGGGCACCCGAGTTTGCTCCAAAGTTGATCGGTTATGCTGATTTTAAGACATGTTCAGATGTTTTTATCGGGCATAAAACCATGTCAAATCCAACACAAAACACATCAACTACTCTGTCACGGTGAACAATATTTTCAAGCCCAACAAACTATTCCTGTATGTATGCTAAAATTATTGCAACACCCACATAACCACCGAACTCCCAACTAGAAGCCATGAATATCCGACAGAAAGAAGCAATAACCCAAGTATTATTAGCAATCACATATGTTAGAAACTTCTCAAATAAATCATTTATAAGAATCTCCATATGCAAACCATCAGTTTTAAATCCTATATGCCTCCATGATGGAAAGCCAAAAGCAACCATACCAAAAATCATAACAGTCCATAAAAAAAGGCTTGCCCAAGCTATAACATCGAATTACATTGAAAATGGGGTCATATGACTTAGTTACAAGTTCCCCTCTATGTAACCCAATAATAAATTACCTCAAGATACTATAACACACCGTACTCTACAAAAGATGCTATTTAAGTTATTCGCATAAGAAAGATAAATAATCAAAATTGCATTTAGAGACAAATAAAGTATGACAAGATGATAACATAAATTTGCGTTTATGATTTTTGTTCACATAAATAAAATTTTCTACTAAAAAGATTATTTTTAAAGAATGACTCTAAAAGTGCATATCATCCATAAGATAGCAACTATTAGTAGATATCAAAATTTATTACTTGAAATTCATCAACTTCTTCTAAATAAACATCATAATAAGAGAAGAGTTAAAAAGCACAAACTCTTTATCTCCTTCCAAAGTTTCTTAAAAAACAGCAGTGGACTTAAAATGTAATTACGTGTTATTCTTCTTCGTAAATTCATCCAACAAATTTAAGGAATGCACAGAATTATACTTTACTCACTTTTTTATTGGCTGGCGTCGTCGAAGCGGAAGTTGGGAGGGTAGGTAATACAAAAAGGCACTCCTATGCCGAATTTAATATCTCTAGCATTTTTCCGGAGTATGACGAAGACATATGTTGTTTGTTTGTCGATGTCAAAATACTCTTCCAGCTCCTCGGAACATATCGGGTACTGGTACTCCGAATCGTCGTTGATACCCTCATCAACTATAGCAACCTTTCCCTTGCAGACTTCCAAGAGTTTTATATCAATGTACGATTAGTCGCCAAACTTTTCGCCAAGACTGACAAGATATTTTAGTCAATCAACTCATCAGCGGGCGTCATCAGCCTTCTCTTTGTTTTTTTATGGCGTCATTAATAGTGGAATCACAAGAAAATTCAGAAACATTAAACACACAGCAAATTGATGCAAAATGGGCAGTAAAAACAAACACTTTTATTGGAGACAATAATCATAAAAAAGAATTTTAAATTCTCATAACGATTGAGGGAATTACTCAATTGAATTAGTATAGGAAACTTGAAAGAAGAAACAAAGCTCTTCTATCAAAGACAATAATTATATTTTTTTGTTTTTAAATGAATGAAGGAATTACTCAATTGAACTAGTATACTGAAACTAGGGTTCTTTCTCTTAAAAGCACAAAGCCTAATCTTCTTCTTTCTAAACAATCTACTACTCATCAAAGCCCTTAAGTTAGTCTCTATATATTCATCATGGGTGTTACTAGAAAGAATTACAAATTAATTATGAAAAAAAGGTGTGAAACGGCCCAAAAACATGAGCATAATAAAGCGAAAAAATCCTAGCAGTAAAACTCTAGCATCGTAGTTTGCTCCCAAAAGTATGCTTTGATTCTGTGGGTTTTCTAGAAACTAGAAGCTGGTTCGGTTTCCTAAGTTTGCCGTGAAATTACTTGTTATGCTGATCTTTTTAGACTTGTTCGGGTGTCCTGTTGAGCATCCAACTACAATGCTCCTGTGCACTTTCTCTAAACCAATATCTCATATCCATAACCAATTTTATCTCACTTCGCTTTTCAGCCAGGCCTCAGTTTTCTTTAGAAGAAATCACCACATTTTTCTGTTCCCTTCCAACTATTGGTCCTAAAAGCAGCAGAATGTACTTGAACATACATAGTTTTGCCAGCTGAAAAGCATTCTTCATATTCATTGAAAAGCTGTAGTCGTAAGCTAAAACCCAGTGTTTTGCCTACGAAACCTGCTATTTTCGCTGTGATATACAAAGATCTCTCTATTGAATTAGAGGCATCACCTTTCTTCTTACCTTTTTCTTAACATTCCTCTTTTATTTAGATACTTTGTTTTTTACCGAGGATTCCAAAAGATATAGTTTTAGGTCAGAGGCTCCGGATATGTTCAGATTTATTTTGCGGAGAGAAGCGTGTAGGTCTACGGGACTCTCTGAATGGCTTTTTTTTAAGGCAGAATCCCTCTTAAGAGCACTGTAGGTGGCTTATCTTCACAATGGACTTCAGGGGCCTGCACTAATACTTTTTTGGTGTCCTATTGGCTATTGTCTTCAAACTGAGGAAATGTGAGGTCGGACAGAATTGAGCTCGGCCGCTTTATGGAAGGTGACAATGGTGGAGTTCTTTATGTCGAGATAGTTGTAGGCTATTCTCTTTTCAGGTCATGGGAGTTTCCCCCTAAAATATTGGTGGATCGAGAAATTACAGCTTTTCAGCAGAGCTTGTACTGCATTTCAGCCTCAGCCTAGCAAGAAAACTGGTAAATGATAATGTCGTAGACATTAATTTTATTGCTTGTCTATCAACTCTCTATTCAGTGATCACAAACTACTTAATGCATTCCAATAGGTGCTTGGACCTAGCAAGAATGTTGATAAGGAATGGAATAGTGGATCATTTCCCTGCTTGTGTAGTTCTCGGTTTCGATTTTGCAGTGTAAAAGCCTGTGTTTTTTTCCGTAGTTTTCTAGTTTCTAGACCCAACTTGGCAAACAATAAAATAACTCCATCTCCGCGTTCTCTTGCAAGTAGCATAGTGGCAGATTTTCTTGAGGAAAATAAAACAAAAGCAGGGAAATATCAGAAACTGGCTTAAGAAAGAATTCAATATGTAGCAATAAGAGCTGATATTCTAACAATGGTCATGCATAAAGTGTCTTTCTTCGTGTGCTTGGCTTTAGTGAAGTGAATTAGCTCCAGATATCACCTTGTAAGCTGAAGCGTAATCTGATATAAACTATAAGTAAGTTTTTATTGGATGAATTTGCGAAAAAAAAAAAACCTGAGCAGACTTGTAGTGTGTTCAGTGTTTTATTGGTATTTATTGTGGGTGTTGTAGTTGTTTGGGCTAGCTTCTCCTTGAATAGAGTGTGTTCGAGAATTCTGTGTGAATTGTTTATTTCTAAAATCAATACAGCTTGAACTTATTCAAAAAAAGGGATACACAAACCAGTTTGTTAGATGACTTGTTAACAGAACTTTGCACTTAGATAGTAGTTTCAATACTTCTAATTGATTTCTTTTGCTGAATTTTGTCTGGTTTGATTGTAGGAAGTGATGGAATTTTGTCTGAGGCCACACAGCTTCTTGACTTGGGCCTACTTCCAAATTCAAACTCTGCAACTAAAGCAATCGGGTATAGACATGTATGTCAGAAACCTTTACTTATTATGTTTGAGTTCCGAATTCATAGTCAATTTCCCGTGGGATAACCCTTGGGTTCAAACCTGATCACAAGTTACTTATTTGTTTTTTGAGCCTTTTCAAACTCAATTAAACTCATTGTCATATCATCACAAAGTAAACATTGGGACTTCGTTGATCTGTAGAGGCCAAGCACTCCAAGGGGGTTTTGTGCTGACATATCGTGTCGGTGAATTTTAGCCATTTCAAAACTCATATGGGGCAGCATGCACACCACTTGTTTGCATGCATCTCATATGTGTAGTCTCCATAATATGCCGATGTTTTCTCTCAGCAACCCCTTTTTTTGTAAGGAGTTTCACTACAAGACTGATGATTAGTTCGATCTAAGGCACGCAAGTCTGAAAATTTGCAAAAACTATCATCCCAAGTCACCTTAAAAGCACTTAATTACAGTAGATATTTGCGTATGAATCATAGTTTTGAAGAAAACATATTGTTAGACCCTTTAGTAGGTTAAGAAGCAGGCCCACCCAAATCAGAGTGAACTCAAAAGATACATAAGAGACAGATGTACAAGTACAAAAAGGTAAAGCAACAAATTTTTCAAGTTTACAGCTAGAACACTCATAAATAGCATGGCAATGAACATCTCCTGAAGCACCAGTAGAAACTAATTACCTTAATTGGAATGGCATGCCATAAGTAGAAATTATTAGACTCAGATCCTAAACAAAAACAAGAAGATAAATCAAAAGGTGGAGCAAAAAATACTGAATTTGAGGCCGTAAGTTGCAACAGATTAAGATGTATCACTATATGTTATTGCTTGCTCAAGAGCATGCATGTCATGAGCTGGTGGCCAGGTGAGCATTGTGGATATGGCATTTAGGGTGTGAAATACTAATGTGATGGTACTCCTCGACTGAGAAGGACCTCTATACAGCTGTGGAGATGTCAACGAGGCTGATCCTTGGTTTTGCCGTTCCAGCCTTTTGGACACTAACTCTTCCAATGATATTTCTAATAAAAATGCACACTCATCCTGAAGAGGTCGTTGATACGAAATTTGTTGCTTGTAATAAGGTTTGAGATTGAGACTGATCTGATAACTGAATAACCAAACTGACTGAATGGGTATAGTAAGAGTATGTTTCGCCGCTTGTGTCCTTAAACGATTCTCCTCTACAAGAAGCTCACTAACAACATAGTCAACACTAGCGAAAGGATCTCTATGAAGAATAAAAGAATAAAACCTCAAAAATTCTCAAAATCATCACATGATGCAACCAAAAAATACAAATCTCTGCCGCTCTTGATAGGTGACTCAATACGGACAACCAGCAAGACCTGGTGCTCAGTCAAAACAAGCTGATCCCAAGTAGCAAAACATATGGTGCATTACGATCAAGACCAAATACAGATTTCCGGACCAGCAGTAGCAAAAGCAAAAGGTCGAAAAATGATTTATAATCCCTATATTGCAGCCGCATATCCTGATTTAGAGCCAATCAAGATTTTTCAACCGATTTTGAAGATTGAACCCTGATTTTCTAAGGTTCCCAAATACTGCTTCAATTTTTATAAATTATTTTTCAAAATGTGCTAATCAATAGTGAAATGTCGGAGTCAGTCAGAAATCAAAGAAATTGCAGTCAATTCTAAGTCCCAAAAATATCAAATGAAAAAAAAATCATAGATAGAGATGAATTTCGAACTCTACGACAACCCCACTAGAAACTTTGATGAAAACCTAACTTGATATAACATCAAGATTTAACAAAAGATTCAGATCTGAGCAACAGAACTTAAAATGAAAAATCTGATTCGTGCAGTTCAGTTTCATCTCCAATCTGTTTGAAACAAACAAACCCTTACAAATCTGAAATCCTGAAGATCCAGTAGCAATAACATCAATAAGGTGCAATTCAAACCCAAAACCCAGGTTTGAATCGAGGAACCAACAACTATATGGGATTCAAGATTATATAGCCTGAGAGAAAAGAGAAAAGACATAATATCCCTCGGGCTATAAACCTGTCCAACAATGATATCGATTACAATTTGCATACACCTCCGTTTTGTTTATGGGCCTTGTTTTCAAGATTCCTATTTGTATATATCACCAATTCACCATTATTCATCCTTTGCGTGGATGCAGTACATGCACTTCTTGTGCCCAACTACATGTTAGATTTATTTGATTTATGTTATCATCTGCTTTTCCTATCATTCCATTCGAGGTACACAAATCTTGCTAAGGACATAAACAGGCGATCTGATTTATATATTTTTCTTCAGGCAATGGAATTCCTACTCAGGTGCCAGGAAAATGGAGGTGGCTCTGCAAGAGATTTTTTATCCTTTTTAACAAATTTTCAAACGGCGTCTAGGTATTTTTTTTCTTTTCTTCTTACCTCTTGAGTGTAACATTCAAATCTTATATGTTCATCTTTACATATTCAGAAGATAACATTTGTAAAAAATACCGTGTTGGCCACTTTAACACTGACCAATCAAACAAAAAACTAGAACACATGTATTTAGTTTGTGTATTAGGAATCATTTGGCTGATTTAATAGGGATTTAAAAAAAAAAAGAGCTAGTGGGTGAAGGGCGAAGCTACCCTATTTTAAGTGAGAGTTGTGTTGATTAAGTTCAGCAACATGATTCCTAATTATAACATGGCTATTTATAAATGTCTTAGCAGTGCAGCTATAGAGTTTGTGAGAAATCTGAGGAACTGTTTGAGCACTGAATATGCTACAAGTAGATGGTTATTGTTAGAAGAGAAAGGCTACTTATATATTATGTATCATTAAATGGGCTTTGCCAAAGGTCAATAATCATGCAGGTTGTATCATTGGGGATGGCACTATGATTGATGATAACAACTTACCTTGGTGTGACGCCCTAGCGAAGCCGAGCAAATCTACCCAAGCTTTTTGAGTTCTGACCTTGGATATATGTTCTTTATATCCTAATATAGCTGTACGCCAAGTTTTGTTGAAAACGGAATTGGTTAAGGGGGCGAGAAGTGCCAGTACGCTTCATCTCCACTTTTGATGTTTCCTTTTGGAAACTAGCTATTTACTTAGTAGCTATATTAAGGAGGAAGAGTTGGTCCAAACCTCCCCATGGTAAAGTTAGTTTATAGCTTGGTCATCTTGGACCTTGGCTCATGGGCTATCCACAAGGGATGTTTATGGGTTCTCCTTGGCCTAGGAAAGGTCAGGAGACATTGCCTTGCAATGCGGGCCGCTTTCCCAGATAGGGCTTCATGGGGAGCCGCTATGCCCCACGAGCCAATCGAGACGCATCGCCCCTTATAAATGGACTATGTAACTAGTCCAGGCTCGTCGCCTCTTTATATATATCATCTATCTGGAACCTGGCATATTGAGCTACCCTGATCCGCTACAGAACAGGTGTGTTATCCGTACCTCGTGCCCAGGCCCGAGAGATTACACTGTAGGGATTATTGAGGGAACCTTCAGCGTTGCCACCTATTCCGAATACATATTCGACGACCCTTCACGAGTATCTAGGATTATCCGGATGTCGCTTTAGCATCCGTGAGTATATTCCACTGGCGCCACTGCGCCCAGTGAAGAAGACTTGTGCATGCTGGCCGCACGTGCATGTACGCCGCACGGCCTCATATTCTGCTTTGCTGCCGACCCCGAGCCGGGACGTGACACTTGGTCTAGTTTAAATACCAAAGGGAGTAGCATTATAGTGGATGGGAACTGGGAAATACCATAAGACCAAACTTTGACATCTTCGATATCAAACTTTGCAGAGGTAGGCAAGATACCAAAATCTCGAAGGCTGACAATGACATCCATGCCAAATTCTCTACTAACAGTGCTTATAACTTGATAAGAAAAAAAAGGTCAACCACTGTGGTGGGTTAAATACCTAAGAATAGAAGTTATTCACCCAAGAGCAGCAATGTGGGATTGGAGACTGTATCAAAAAGCAATCCCTACAGATGATAAGGTTTAAAGCGAAGGGGTTCAAATGTTCTCTAGATACTGCTTTTGTCATCAACAGGAAGAATCATTAGACCACCTTATGTGGGACTGTTGTTTTAGCATAAAGATGTGGAGCTCGATCAGTAACTACTTCAAGCTGCAAGTCAATACTTTCAAACTGAAGAATCTCATTCAAGCTGCAGACAAGAGAAGCCCGTATATCAAGGATCTTTGGCTGGGAGGCCCACTTTATCGCTCAAAATGGGAGTATATCATCAGGTGGAATATACTCCACGTCATACGGTATCCAGATATATACAGAAGGACGGAATTTTAGATCCACGCGCGTCTCGTTGACTTTCTTCCCATGAGTTTTACTGTTGTTTCTCCTTCTCTCATGATTTTCCCTCTTTCTTTGAGTTAATTTCTCCCTTTTTCAGCTATTTATTTCTCTGCAATGTGGCCTCCTCTTTCGATCGCAATCTCTACTTCAATCTTGTGCAACTGTAGCTGGGATTTGACCTCCGTTAGAACTTGACTAATGTTGGTTCGATATAGATGTTGTCGGCTTTCCTGGATGCTGACTAATGTTTGTCTGGTTTCCATCATCTGACTCCACAATGGGTTTGATTGGCAGCCTTTCCTTTGTAAAGTGGAGATCTTTATCATTCAATGGTGGTTGCTGTAGATAATCATGGTCTGTGCTTAGGGTTTGATCAGCTTCAACAGTGGTGTGGAGTCGTCCCTTGTCCCGACCAATAGTGGTCGAGGCGGTAGTAGTAAGCGTTTTTCAATTATCCCTTCTCTTGTATTGCGAGCAAAACTTGTTGGCCTTGCAGGAGAGTGTTGGAGCGAGTTTTGACTCCATCGAAGGGGTTAACGGTGTTAGTAACGACAGTGGTAATTTAACTTCCACAATTGTAAGTGGTGATTGATGTTTGTTGGCAAGGAGTAGTTCAAACATACCCATGATTTTTGAGCTATACTCGACTCTTGTTTGAGTTTTTGATTTGTCTCTTTTGTAGACTCTTCCATACGTGATGTACTATTTTACCGATTTATTCATTAAGATTAGCTGAGGAAGTAAGTGTTGAGATTAGGCTTAGATTTGTTACTGTTTCAGTTGGTTTCTGATAAAGGATTCATAATAAGTTCTCTATTCAATTTGTATTCCTTTTTAGGGTATTTTCGTCAAGTTTCCAAAGTAGCCAATTCATCCGTCATGAGCTGATTGCATTTAAATGATTTGCGCGCACACTGTTTTTATATGCCAATGTAGGTTTCTTCCTGACAATGAATGATGTTTTTTTATTTTTTTATTTTTTTTATTCCAACTATGTTTTATACAGATTGTTAAACAAAGAACACAAATAATCTAACAATTAATTATTTTCTAAAAATGATATTTCTCACGAATGATTCAATCCCCCTTCTAGTGCATTACTTTTATCTTTCAATACATTGTAACGTTTTTTCATAGACCAAGCACTTAAACTTGTGATTCTCACACTCTTCGTTCCATTATTGAATACATTGAAGTAAGCACTATCTCCAATAGCTAGCTTTGGGTAAACCCTAGATGTTATGCACGTTTTTCCTCCCCCTCCAAAACTCTCCACGATAGAGTGATCTATCAAGGTCCTCGAGATAGCTTGTTATGGGCAGGATCTACATTCAGAAAAACTCCATATGTTGTTTTATCCAAGTCTTGGTCCACCAAGGAAGATCTGCTTTGGTCACTGCACATGAGCACCACATAGTTGTTGCTTTTCTGACCTTTAAAAATTCTGAAAAATACTGCTGTTTGTTTCTCCAAACCCTTAGAAGCCAAAACCAATAACCCAAATGGTCCTACACTTCCTCTTTATAAGGCTTCTTTTCTGCTACAAAGCAGTTCTGGGTTCACCCAATTTGGCTCAAAGATCTCAGCTTTCTCCAATTTTGGCAGATCAAATGTGACCTCTACATCAGCTTGGCTAGCTGTTACACCAGAAATTTTAACTACTGATCCTCCTTTAAGCTTTGTACTTGGCAAATGGACTCCTTTTACGCCAAATTTATTTGATTTGCAACAGGCCATTGAATCAGTTGACGTCCGCTTTTATCGAGCCAAATTTCCCGAGGTATTGCCTGAACTCCAGTCCACCCCTTCTTCCTATCAAGGGTAACAGTAGAGGACTCATTAATCTAACCCTACAATATCCACCAGTTTTTATCGTTATCAAAGAAAGTCTTTGATCCATAAAACTTACCGTAATCGTATCTCAACGCCGAACCGTTGTCCACACCCAAGTCAGGAAGGTATTTATCTTTAACATGGTAATATGTACCTATCGTGTAGTATTCGCGCTTAGTATCGTCCAAGCTTACCTTAAGTACATGTTTAACACTAGGACTAATCACGGAAGTGTCTAGTCCAAATTTACTAATAGTAGATACTGGTAAAAAATCTGGACACTCCCACATTCGAGTATCTTTCACCGAATGGAGAGAATGTTGTGAATTGACCCAATGAAAGAAATCCTTACTTCTATAAAGAATTGCTCTTCCTCGGCGCCTTACTTTGTTCCCGATGATCAATCTCCATCTCCCGTCTGGGCCTTACCACACAGTCGTGAGGTCCCTAAACAAACTTGCATTGATTCCGTTCATTTCGGTAGGAACCGTCAAAGGATTATGAGGCGGTTTAATCCATTCTCGGAGGAACGAATCATATAAGTTCTTAGGTAAGGCTATATTTTGTACTGGACGGTTTTGTGGATCAATGCCGATATAGATCATCACAGGTTTATTCCCAGGAAGAATAGTAGTAGATCCATACCAACACCCATTTTCATCCCCAGCTCAACTTTAAAAAAAAAAACCCACCCATTTTCATCAAACGGTTTCGACAGGTAGATTGCCGGATCATGATGAATCCAGTTGACGAGATCGACAGACATCACGTGAGCCCACGCAATGTTACCCCAAACTGCATCCAAGGGGTTATACTGATAGAAGAAATGGTAAATCCCCTTATAAATCAATGAACCATTAGGACCATCTATCCAGTTCTTGAAAGGCTGGAAATGATAACCAGTTCTATGAGGTTGTTTTTGTGCTGAAGTTGACTGAATAGATTCAAGATTTGTGTATCTGGTGAGATGCTTCAACTCCAACTCCATAACTAAGAACAAGAAAAGAGCACAAGCAAACTAGCAAAACATCTGAAATCTCCATGAATCTGTCCTACGATTGCTTGAGTTTCTTAGAGAGAAAGATAGGTGTAATATCTGTTCAAAACCATTCAATAAATATTATGTTAAAGTAGATCCGGCATCAATTCGGTGAAGTATGTATGTTTCAAAAGTCCATGATTAAAATGAATAGCACTTAAATATTTATTGGATGGTTTGCTCCTCATTTGTGGATTACTCTTGTATGTACTACTTATCTTGTGCGCTTCACTATTTTTCAGTACATTAATCCTGTTATTAATTAATGGCTGTGCTTTTAACGTTTGA
The DNA here is from genome assembly GCA_014058105.1 of Kingdonia uniflora. Classification (NCBI taxonomy): domain Eukaryota; kingdom Viridiplantae; phylum Streptophyta; class Magnoliopsida; order Ranunculales; family Circaeasteraceae; genus Kingdonia; species Kingdonia uniflora. The sequence continues at coordinate 1,816,965 of JACGCM010000121.1, forward strand.
ACTTGTACAGAAATTTTGCTAAAAGGCAAATGACATGGTTCCGTAATGAGCAAATTTATCAATGGCTTAATGCTTCACAGCCCTTGGTATGTCACCTGCCTTCTTTATTTAGCCTCAAAAATTAACTGTTTTTGCTGAGTACCATTAGAAAGTCTAGTATTTTGGGGTATCTTATTCTTATATTGTTTCAGTCTTCTACAGTATAAATTTGAAATACCCTTTGTTTCTTTCCTCTTACCTCTTTTCTCTTTTTTTCTTTTTAGCATACCAACTCTTGGTTGCTTAAAAATGAATCATAAATAAATTGCTAAAGCATGAACTCTGCCGCTTCAACATCTTCCATATAAAACTTTTACAGGAAAAAGTAGTGGATTTTATCTCTGAAGCATACCATGATCAAAGTGGAAATTTGGTGGTGGTGCCAGAATCACTTCAAATAAAGAAAGATTTATCTGATCGCAGAGTGGTCTCTGAACTAAAGAGCTACCGTGCAAAGAACAGGTAAATATCAAGCAATACTGTAAATAAGTCTTTACAGCCTAAAGACCAATTATGATTGGAGATTTTTTGTATACACAGGCTTTTTATCAGTCGCGAAGACTGTAATGGCATTTTAAATTCGATAAAAGCCCAAAAGAAATTTGACTGCGCCATTCATTAAGTTCTTGATGAAATCAAGGATTTCCATTACGTTAAAGTGTTGCAGGTGTCTTCTACAAGGGTAGTAAGGCATTTTTTACCAGGGATCACGGATCTTCATCACAAAACTAATTTGATTGGGGGGGCAGGTCATAATGTGGGTGATAGGCACGGTTTTCCCCTTAAAATGTATGGTGATCTTCATCACAAAACTAATTTGATTGGGGGGCAGGTCATAATGTGAGTGATGGCACGATTTTCCCCTTAAATGTATATTTATGGTGGTCTGATGAGAATGTAAGTACAAATTTTGATTAATTATATTTGATTTTTATTGGAGGTAATTTTTTCTGAAACTGTCTATACATCCCTGGGGTTATCTTGTATGTAGATGTGATCTTCATTAGAGTTTGAAAGTACCCAACGAAAAGCAAGTTTATCCATGAAACATCAAAGACCTAAGGTTTGTTCTGTAGTCTTAGAAAGTATATGTAGGCCTTGTTTTGCAGTTTGGTTGGATTTAATACTGTTAAACACTATGTACATGCGAGTATTTTTCTCTTTCAAAAAAGGAGAGCAGATACTGAGCCCTCCTTTCTCGTTTCTGAACTGTCAAAGTACCCTTGTCCATGCTCTATCTGCCTCCAAGCTACTTGAGTCATTGAGATCAGCCTCAGCAGAGCAGGATTTCACTTTATTTACTTCTTTTTGTCCTCAAACCTCGGATGAAGTAGCATCCTTCATGTATTTTGAAGTGAATTAGCTGGAATAAATTGCCAATAGCATGACAGTATTTAGGTGTTGACTGACACCATATCATTCCTAATCTTAGTTGATTAGGAATCTTCTGTACTTACCAGTGTTTTTAATCTATCACAGCCCATCTGGTCAGACGACCAAACCAGCAGCTACCATCAAGACCGGGCTTACCATAAATATCTACCAGTAAGTATGCTGATGAAGCAGTTCTTAACAACTATGATACCTGCAAACAGTTCCCAGTCATCATTATAAATTCTCTCGATCCCAACTGTATGAGTAAGATGCTGATTAATCATTTGGACAAGTTGTTTGTAACATATGTTGCTGCTACTGTCATGAACGAACTTGAGGTTCAACATCCAGCAGCAAAGATGAAATTGGTGTTCCGGATACTCACTATATCTTTTCCCGGCTGAGCCTTTTTGAAATGGTAAGGAAGTTATCAGGTCCAACAAAAGTGGAGTCATTAGTGGAACAGTAAAGCTGTCTAGTAGGTTACTTTTGATTAAGTTGATAGAGACAGCTTGCGAAGGGTCTGAGACAATGGATGTCATGGATCAAGTTATTTCACATACGAAAACAGCTGTTGCTAAACACGCAATTTTGTCAAGAAGATACATTGTGCCCTCTTATTGCTGAGGGGTTACATTCAGGTATGTGCCTCAAAAATCCAGCAAACTGTAAGGGAGACTATGTCCGTTCTACTAAGCTTCTTGGAGGTGGTCTGAAAGTACTAGAATTATTCAGTATATGGTCTTGAAGAATGATGCAGTTGGGAGTATGAAGGGGATCGTCTTAAAGATTCATGACAGGGAGCTGCAGTCAGGGAGGTTAGCCATCCTGCTCTTTTTGAACTTGAACATCCTTGCGTGTCACGGGTGTGTTGCCTGCTACACATGCTTGCGTCACGGGCCAATGTTATTGCTTCAAGTCGACCTTGAATGAACTAATGAACTGGGATGCTACTGTGCTGCTATTCGACCTTGAATGAACTTCTTCTGCAAACATTGCAAGCTCATGGTCTTGAAAGGTTCTTCAAATTTTGAACTGCGTTGGTTTTGCCATAAACTGGTGCTGTTGCTTTATCGGAGCTTAAGCCAGCTAAATCCTTAGATTTGGGATATGCCATTTCTCTTTCGGTGGAGTAAATTGGTGGTACTCAGGTCAATATTATACAAAACGAAGGTGGAAACTCCAATCCAATTTGGTATTACACGGAACAACTGAAAGTATATTAATTTAATCATCTCGAAATAGAAGTTAATTGTTATGTTAATACCTACAGAGCAATGTGCACCCCCGTTATTCCTGGAGCTGCAACAATTGAAATTGGAATAATAAAAAGAGTTGTCTTTTAAAGAAACAATATTGGATGGTGTCGTCGTCTCTATATGCTGAAAATGCAGCTGAACACATTAAAGTGGGTATGCTTCTTGGAGGAGGGTCTGAAATGTACTAAAATTTTCCAGAAATGATCTTGAAGATCGATGCAGTTGGGAGTTTAATTGGATCATCTTGATTCATGTCACTAGTGCTTCAGTTTGGTAGATGGAACTGCATTTTCTGCTAACGTTGCAAGCTCAAGGTCTTGAAAGCTGGTTCAGGGTTTGAACTGCGTCAGTTTTGCCGTTCTGTTGCTACTTTGAAGCGTAGTCAGCCAAATCCTGGTGATTTGGGATAATCGATTCCAAGACTGAAGAAAACCAGCACTTTCTCTTGCATATACCCCAGCTTTTAGGATACTCAGGTTAATATCTTTTTTATTGAACGGTCTCAGGTCAATATCTTGAGGAACCACTTACAGAAGTATGTGGAAACTATTGTATCCAGTTTGATTTTTACGAGGAACCACTTACAGTATATCGGATGATCTTGAGGGAAGTATATATGGTAGTATGAATACCTACAAGACCATGCGAAGAATAATCCCTATAATTCCTGGAACTACAGGAACTGAAAGACTTCTCTTTTACAGAAACAAGATTAGATGATATTGTCCATTTGTCCTTATATTCCGAACATGCGGCTGGAAACGTCAGAGTGATTATTGAACAGGATGATATTATGAACCAAGATCGTTACTCTCAAATATGCCGCATGCAACATTCTTCGTTTAGACCAGATTAAACTTGCAAAACAAGCTACTACATAATGCTGCACTGTATGAGGACTTGTTTCTCAAATGATTGCTGAAGTCCTATTTGTGATTCCACTGAAATTTGATATAATCATCATTAGATCCCCAACTGATTACTAATAGTCAGAAGCGATTAAAACTCCTAAAGGTTATGGTATGAAATTTATGCCATGTTTCTAACTTAACACACACACACACACACACACAAGGAAAGAAATCAAAATAGTTGCATTTTCATTATTTATATTTATAAGAAACCGAGATAGTTACTATTATAGCCCTAAGAATCCCAAATAGGACCAAAGGCAGCTATCCCAGAGGCTTTACATGCATCAACAACATCTCTACTTCCTTCAGGGTTGCTTGTTACAATTACCACCTGAGCATTCCACCTTTTAGCAGCATCCACACTCATCTCTGCAACGTTCGGCCTACCGGAAACTGCAGTGTCGTGAACAATCACCTTCTCTTTTGGAAACCCGCTCGCCATCTCCTGAATCTCCTTTCCAAAGTTCTCCTCGATCCCTTTTGCAACCCACAGTAAGCACACGTCAGCCCTGGACGGTTGCAAAAGGAATGATAGAAAAACGCAAATACCAGACCCTGTTGCAACTAGTACTACTTTCTCGTACATGTTCGTCAAGTAAGGAAGACCTGCGAAATGAACCGAACGAACCCATAGATAGCTTGGCGGGTCTGACACTAATGACTTTGTGAAGTCTCCTACTGCACCAGCGAGCATCATGTGTTCTTCTTTACCATCTGATATGATACCGAATGGGTGCCACTCTGATAAGGGAGATGGGCTTATCCTTCCTAGAATGCCTGCTGGCACACCTCCTTGAAACTTGATAATAGAGGCGTGACCTGATGGGGCAGAAACTCTTACAGGGACTCGTCTTAGCGATGCCCACGGAAGGACTATGAGAATACTAATCGCTAACGTAAACCAGAATTCTTGTTTTCCAGCAATCTTTGATGCACTGAAATCATAGGCTTTTGGGATAGGTTCGTAACAAGCCTTGAGAATGATGAAAACCCATACTAGAATGAGAGAGGTCCATCCAGCAAACCGGTGAGTTCGCTCGAAAATGTTGTGGTGGAGATGACGAACGAGGGGAAATGCTGTCAAGGAAGAGAGACATATGAGGGATAAGATGGCGGATGCGACACCAATGATCTCTGGCGAAGTGTTTTTTCGGTCCTCAAGTGCAAGAACAAGAGCGTAAATAAGCCAAATGATGGAAGAGACTCCGCAGCCACTATGTATTCCTCCAAGGCATTGGAGGAACGAAGTTGTGGCTGTTCTGAGTCCAAGAGGTACCCACGGCCTCCCTAAAACCTTTACCGCAAGCCAGAACACAACTCGCAAAGACGCCTCACTCCTACATAGCGTCAATGCAAATATATTTGCAATAGAGAAGAGAGCTGCGTTTCTCCTTGCATACGGAAAATGCCCCGCAGCTGCCAGACCCAAGAAGAGCAAATTAAGCATCAAACAAACCACAAACAGGCGTTTGTAGACTGTGAAGAGGCCTTGATCAAGTAATATTATCGAAAGCCTCGACTCCTTTTGTCTAGGTACCTTAGGCTCTTGTTTAGCCACAACTCCGTCAAATGACTTTTGTTTCTCAACGTCCCCGTCATCATACTCCTCAAACGACTCGTAATTGATATTTTCATCTTCATCAATATCCAAATCACAGAAATGACTACTTGGACGACTTAAAGTTCGTCTCAACGATCCTCGTCGCAATGAACTTGACGTAGGGAACACCCTGAAAGAACTCCTTTGAGTCCAAGGCAGCCAAACCCAACCCTCTTTCTCTTGGTCTGGTTGAACTTGCGGAGGATCATTGATAGCAAACGGGCTGGCTTTGTTAGGATTGATTTCAAATGTGACGCCGCGACAACTTGAAAACCTTGCCACCTTCTTTTCCGCCATACTTATGTAGGATGTCTTGTTAATTAGTCAAACAAGCTTAGTGAAAGAGAGAATATATATATGTTTCATGATACAAGACACTCTTATATAGGGGAGTGAGTTGCAAATTGCTTTTACTTTTTTATAAGACAACCCCATATTATTGTGTATTTCAAATTTTCCGTAGTTACGAATAGTATCAAATTTATCATCGAGCAACCTATTTTATGAATACGGAATGATGGGTTATTAAGTAAGAAGAATCGACTAAGTCAAATGGTATCAGTGGGAACTATCTCTGTGTCTGATTATGGTAATCGATGCCTAATGTCAGTCGTAAGATTGACTGACGCCTATCATTTGTCCATTTTTTTTATTTTTTTTCTGAATCGGGAAATCAGAAGCTATGCAGACACACAGTTTTACCTATGATTCTAATTTGCAGGTCAATGGTAAATTAACTATTCCTTTCTCTTTCATGTTATTTCCTGTATCCAAAGTGTTAAGGGTAAACTCGAATTGATGGTCGTTCGAACGGACTATAAGTTGTTCGAACGAGATGACTGTTTTCTAGGATAAAAACTTGTTTCCGTTAAAGTTGTTCGAACGAGATTGGAGGTCGTTCGAACGAGATGCAAGTTTCTAGGGCTAGAAACTTGGTTCCGTCAAAGTCGTTCGAACGATACTGGATTTCGTTCGAACGAAAACCGTGCGGCTGGTTTAGTAAGTTTGTTTGGGACGTTGAGTTTGCCTCGAGATCTGTTTTACTTGTAATAAGTCTTTCAAGTATATAAGGGAGACTTAAGTTATTTGTTAATTATCTTTTTCTGTGAGTTTAACTCTAGAGAGCTAGGGTTTGAGAGGCTCCATTATAAAACTTGAAGGAAGCTTGGAGAAGATCGTATGTAACCTATTCGATCATAGTGAATTGTTCATGGGGAGTAGTTTTTCATCCGCAAGGGTTTTCCACTTCCCTCCTCCGGAAAATATTTGCCTTTGTTTATTGTTATTTAGTTGATTGTTTACTTGTTCAGTATATTCCGCGTATCGTTCTTGGCGTACGTAGAAAAGAGAGTAGCTACCTCGATTCCCAACAATTTGTATCAGAGCGCTTGTTACAGGGATTGTGTGGTGAAGAGCAATAACCAATCAAGAGAAATTGAAGATCACAAAGTTCAATGGTTCGAATTTTGGAGTGTGGAAGATGGAGATAAAAGATTATCTTTATCAAAAGGATCTTGATTTACCACTAGGTGGAATTGAGATGAAGCCAGCAGATCATGATGCTGCTAAGTGGGCGCGATTGGATTCAAGGCGCTTAAAACCGTTAGGTTAGCGCTATTATCTCAAATTCTACATATGATCTCCAAAGTTACGACAACGAAGAATTTGATGGAGACTTTATCCTCTATGTACTTGAAACCGTCCGGGGCAAATAAGGTACATCTTTTACGACGCTTGTTTACCTTCAAGATGAAAGAGAATGGTAGTGTACAAGCTCATATTAGTGAGTTTAATATTATTCATGCTCAGCTTGAATCCGTGAAAACCACTTTTACTGAGAAAGTGAGAGCGTGGGCTCTTCTAGGGCAGATACCCGAGAGCTGGGAAGGGTTTATTATAGATGTGAGCAATTCATCGGAGAAGGAATACATTAAATTTGACACTATAGTCTCTTTGATTATGAGTGAAGAAAATAGGCGTAAAACATTTTAACCCTCTTCGAGTTAAAACGGCAGTGTGTTGAATGTCGAGGAAAGAGGGAGGTCTTACAAAAAGTGGCCAAAATATAGAAGGTTCGTTCACAGTCAAGAGGAAAGTCTAAGCCGCCCGGTGCGTGTTGGACTTGTGGAAAAAAGGGTCACTTCATGCGAGATTGTAATTCTCCTAAGAAAGTTGATGATGAGGAGAAAGAAACAATAAACCTTACTGAAGAGGTTAGTTCTGATGAGGCTCTACTACTTTCGTGTGACGATGTTGTAATGGCGTATTTTTCATGAGGATAATCTTTGCCAATACTTTAATTAGGATTACGCAACTATAAGTTTAAACACACAGGATTTTACGTGAAAACTCAGTAAACTCTGAGAAAAACCACGACCTCGATAAGGGTTTTGATGTGAAATTCAATAATATGCAAAGTTATTACAATTGCTGATTGGTAAGGATGTGATAATATCTAAATAGTGAAGTTGCGGATCAGAATAACATATTCTCTGTCTGTATTTATAGTAGATACAGGCGGTTTACAAAAAAATAAATAGTTTCATATTTTGGGGCAAACTTCGCGGATCTCCCTGCAACAGCTCTATTTGACCAAGCATAATGGCTACTTCAGTGGGTCGAGAACTGTGGTTGCAGACGGGACATCTTCTCGAATGATGGAATGTCTTCGACTAAGTTCCGTTAGCTTCTCTTTGTCAAATCTGGGGAATAAGCTACTACAATCGCCCCATTCTCGACATAATTACTTGTTGTGTCGAGAAGAACATCAGAATGAGAACAGTTTGTCGAATGTCGCAGAAGTCTATGTTCTGTCATTTCTAAGGTGAAAGTCAAATGAATCTGGGATCATGTTGGTTTCCCGATGAGCATTTATGGCAGAGCGTTGGACTGCGTAATTGTGAAGGTGAGGCTATAAATAAAGGGATAAAGGAGTTGTTGTTCGGCAATTTTGTGAAGGTAGAGTAGGCCATGATGGTGACAGCGCAGTTTCAGGCGTTGCACAGCGAGTTTTTGGAGCGTGTGGACGTTAAGTACATTTAGTTGAAGGAATTTTATTTCAGCCCGTTGTCCCTGTCTTCTTTTTATCCGAAGCCGACGGTGGTGAAATTTGAAGAACTGACGAAGGAAGAGGCGGAGATTGCCGAAACAGAGTGTTTCTTTCGGTGTCAGTTTCACTTTGTGTTATTGACGGCCTCGAAACGAATCAATTGTCTTTGTGAATTAGCCACTGCCCATATTGAAGATGATGATGCTAAGGCAAGCAAGGCTTCCTATGGTGGTTTCTCTGGTCATTGTCGTCTTTGTAACCCCCTGGGGTTGTGAGATGGTGGTGGTTTCAGAGGAGGAGGGTGGCTATCTTTCCTTCCCCAGAGGATATGCCAGATTCTGGTAAAAAGAAGCATATAGCTTCGAGTAATTCATGTCGAAGGATAGCATGTAACTTGTAGCTTGATGTAATGTAATCAAAGGAAAGAATTGTCGAATGTAAAATGTAGCAGTTAACTTATGGAATAAACTATTTTTTAAATTTGCATCGAATAAATATGTGGTGAACTCGAATGAAATGGAAATTTATTATCCGAAGATAATTTCTCGAGTTGTGTTGACATAGTTGTGTCGAACTGTAAGTAAATATCGAGGTTTCTTTGTCGAGGTAAAAAGATCTGGAAGTAGAGTATGTAAATGTGTGGGGTCTGTAAACGGTTTTCTAGGAGCTTGATTGACTTTGAATTTAGAGTTCCAATATAAAGTAAATGCTGTGTTGACTGTTGGTAGATGTGATAGTCTGACTTTTGCATATAAATACCTTGCATTGTTAAGGTTGTATGGCATATATTGTGCATTTGCTTTTTGTTTTGAGAAAATGGTGAGACGAGGGCGCATCTGCGTAAGGAGGAGTTGTCCAACCGGGTGTATGCCAAGTATTGGGAGTTGTTAGATCGGTATTTTGGCAAGAGCTATGTTAACAGGCAGCCGTTGGTGCCGGTGATGCCCAACTACAAAGAGATGAATGAAGTGGAGGTGGAAGAGGAGTATGCATTTTATTGCCAATTGTAATCGTGGAGTCCCCTGAAGCACGTCGGCAAGATAAGGAATTAAGCCAAGGCGCTGGTGAAGAAGAAATATGTTGCTGCCGGTTAAAGCGTTTAAAAAGTGACTCATGGTGTTGCGGTTTGTAATAAATGAGCAAAGTTGTATTGTGTTGTTTGATAGATATAAATGAGTTTATTTGTGTCAAATTTTGATGTCGATGTGTATGATGAGAAATGTTCTCGAAGATTGTGGTGTATGTGGAATGAATGAATTGTTATTGATTGAAAATATTTTTTGGTTATGTAAAGTTGATTATATCTCGATGCTTGGGTAGTTGTGTTGTCGAATTAAATTTAAATTTCCAAATGTTGTTGTAACTGCCCCGAGAATTTATGAGGGGATTTATAAAAGGAAAGATGTTTGGAGTTTTAGGGTAAAACATATCGAGGTATTTTCTTGTAGGTGATGTTTTAAGGTACAAGGAATTGGATGTAGAATCTCTGTTTGCTAACATAAGAGCTGTTTTGGCCGGGTTGGATGCATCAGAGGAGTTAAAGAAAGACATGGAAGGGTTGGAGCAGCAGTGCATGGGCCTGTTGGCGTTTAGGAGGTGAAGGGCCAAAGACTTCGAGAAGAGGCGGGTAAGACGTTACGCTCGAGTCCTTGAACGGTCGCGAAGGGGTGTGGTGAACAATCACGTGGGGCTATAAATAGTCCCACAGTTAGCAACTATTCACACACCACTTTTGATTCTAATTTTTTTTCTTTAAGTGCAAATTCTCTGTGATCATCTCTTGTGTCTTTGTCAACAATTGGGAACGAGGAGATTAGTGTGTTGATTGAGCGGGCGAAATGTGCAAAACAAAGGGATATAGAGGCAACGTGACTCCAAGGTTAGTGACTATTTTAAAATTTTATTGTACTTGCTTGTTTGTTGAACATCACGCGATTCGGTAGAAACCCTTTATAGATAGAAACGTGGTAGATATAGTAAAGATAGGAATTGTGGTTTGACTGTGTGCATTGGAAGTAATTAGAAAAATACTGTGTTAGGGTTTTATGCAAATTGTTTGTGATTTAGATGTTTGGTGGTTCGACTGATGGTGTAATGGTGTCAAAAAGGATTATGGGATATAGGGAGAGGGGGTAATGATAAGGAATCATGACAAGGGGAGAGATAGAGTTTTGGATGGCGCTGTGATCACGGCGCGACTCTAGGTTGATGTATCATGATTTGTGATATCTGATGAGGTCTGGATATTGGAGTGCCGAATTTTTTGTGAAATGGACCGGATTTTACGCCAAAGATAGCGTAAATGCAATTTTTTTGAATTTGGCTTGCTTTGGCGGGAAACATGGTACAGCCGAAGTCTTCGAGAATTAGGGGTCCTGTTCTTCGATTAGAAGATGCTAGTGACAGATAGATAGTTGTCGATGTTAGGACTTGGTATATAAATATCAAATAATTCCTGTATCGAGAACTAAATATAGTAATATAAAGAATGACGTGTTGGAGATAAACTCGACAACTATATGAATATTAGTATATGAACGTATATAATGTATCAGATATGATTGTATATTAATTTAAAATAGGGAATCTAATTTTTCAGGTTCATAAAAATGGCTGAACCTATTCAAAGCGTTGATAACGAAAGAATCTTTGACAACCTCGTTGATCTTGAACCTCTTTTAATTGATGTCACAACATGTGTTCAAAAGTTGGGGGGGAGGTATAGAGTTGGTTCGAGTAGCGCGAACGTGGCGAGTGTCGACCAATTCAAAGTTACACCCAGGTTGGTGGAAGTGTCAGACGAGGAGGAGACCGAGATAGACGTGGATCAGGAGCCGCAGGCAAGTGATCGAGAAGGTGGTGATGGTAGAGAAGAAGATGTCGAAGGGGAAGAAGAGGTGTGTTATGGTGAGGCCCCTGAGACAAGTAAAATTTTAAATTTTAAGGCAAAGTACGGTATTTTAAAGAACATTAGATTAGAGGAATATCATTATGAAATGACAGATCAAGAAGTTTCCTTGGATGGCATTCTTGTTCATCGAGAACAGATTAAAAATGAGCTAAAGCTTCCTCTTCGAGCTGACCAGAAAAGGTTTTTGAATTTCTTCGATGTAGTGTCTGGTCAGTTCAATCCCAATGTGTATGATCTCTTCCGTGTTGTGAGTGTTATAAGTGGTCGATTGAAGGAAAGAGGGGAAGAGCTTATTATAGTGGATGATTTATGTGTGTATTACACACTTAAACAAAACCCACAGAAGCTAGGGTACAGGTACTTGGCAAGGTTCCTGAAGAGACCCTTGTTTTATGAAATAGTATCGACTGGAGGACAATATTTTGATGAGTGTCTGCTTGTTTCGGGGAACTACAAGTTCGATAAGAAAAACCCTAGAGAACCTCTGAAAAGAAAAACTTTCCACCTAGGTTTATGGTTAGGTAATTTGTATATTGAGGTTGTATGTAGTTTGTATCGGTTTGAATTGGTGGCAAACTTGTGTTTGTTTGTTTTTGTGCAGCTTTGAAGGAGATTGATAGGACCTCGACTGTTACAAAGAAGCTTTACAATATTAAAAAAGGTTACTACGGTCGGATTGACAGCCTGGTTGTCGACCAAGAGAAAGTTGATAGTCTCTTTCAAGAAGCTGGTTTAAAGAGAACTCGGGCTAAAGGAGCATAAATTCTTGTCATCGACAGAAAAATATCGGCCATAAATAACAGAGTTGTAGACTCGAGCTTGTCCCTCGAGAATCTGTCACTTAGTGGTTACACCACATATTCTACAACTGTAGAAAGAGAAGCCTTGTTGACTGAAACCTTTAGGAAGTAAGAGAAAAAGAGGGCTGCTAGCCAGGTTGCTACTCCCATTCCTTCCCCGAAGAGGGCTTCTTGAAGAGGTCCTACTGAGGAGGGAGAGAAAGTTGATGCGACAACATCTGGTGTTCCGGATGGTCAACCTCCAAAATCGGCTACTTATTTGTTGCCGAAGAAGAAGGTGTCTTCGATATTGACGAAGAAGCAATTTTTTGAAAAGTCAGAAATTTAAGTCCAACAGCTTATTGAGTCGTATGTTGTTGGGACAACTTCTCTGGAGGACGAGTTTGCTGATTACCTGGTGAGGGCAAAAAGTTTATCATCTTCCATATCGAAGGCCATCGCAGTACCGCACCATGAATAAGGTTAGAATTTTTTTGTTTTACTTCAACTAAAGAACTTGGTTCCGCATTCGAGAAATCTTATAATGAATCTATTGTAGATTAAGAAGTTGCTAATCGAGGGGAAACCCCGTATTCTTGATATCGGGAATCTGGCCAACCAACTTCACTTGTACAAAAATGTCGAGAAGGAGCTGGTGAAGGAGAAGGATGATTTATTCCAGGAGAAGGAAAAACTTGAGGCGAAGCTAGGGAAGCAAAAGCTTGAGGCCGGGAAGATGAAGGAAGTTGTTATTCGCGAGGCAAAGAAAGCCTGGGACATGGAGATGAGGAAGGAGGTCGAGCAGATAAGGGCGGATCTCACGAAGGAAAGGGAGGAGGCATTGGCGTTGCAGAAAGTCAATTTTGTGAGCGATGTTCGTGAACAAATCATATCGGCGCGGAGGGAGATGGAGGTGGAACACTCCAAGGTTCTCGATGAGGTGAGAGCTAAAGATGACTAAATCAATCTCGATGCTCTCAAGCGGATGAAGACCAATTTTGTTGTGCAGTTCGAGGAATTGGAGGAGAAAAAAGCTTTTTATAAATGTCTGGTTGTTGCTATCAATCAATTTTTCTTGGATTCGGACGCGGAGGACAAAGTTCCTGAAGCACCTAAGGCGCCTGAATCTCCTGTGGTGACCATTCCCGCGGATATTATTTCTGAGGAAATATTGGATGAGCTTACTCCAGGTCTACCTGTGAAAGTTAATACACCAATCCCGCCTGCTGAGTAGAAACTTTAAAAAAGCTGTTGTTTTGATGAAAGATGTACAAATGGTCGATGGGACCGAAACAATTTCATGTTTTTGAAAGATGAATTGAATATGTTTTTGCTGTCAATGAATGGTTAAATCTAAACTAGTCGATAATGTCCATAGATTTTGTGTATATAAAATATATGCTAAGTGTTTGATTCGACAAGTATTATAATATTAAATACTAATGAAGATAATGTGCAGAGCGTTGCTTCTAAGCAAATATCTGAGATGAGGGAAAAAGGGCCAATAATGGCTCTTGTGAATTGAAAATGATGACCAGATATTTTTCCTCGATGGGATACCTGGGTTTTTGAGAAAACAGATAAAGCATGACATGTTTTGTTCGATAAGTAATGAATTGCAAACAAGGTTATCCTGTAGTTGGATATGCATTTGTCGAAGAGATGAAAGTTAGTTGTGATGCATACTTGTCAAGTATGTATCGATACTAACTAAATGATAGTGTGACAGATGTAATTGATAGTAAAGATATGTTTATTTGAATAATTCAAAAGCGGTTATCTGTAGAACATTTTCAGTTGGGATGTATTCCACAAATATTCGAGTTGTACTTCGACTTCAGTCATCAACCATTAAGTCACACTATCGTTCTTGTCGCTGAAAATATATGGCCCTTCCCAGTTTGTAGATAACTTGCCAAAAAATTTAGGTCGAGTACAATCATGGATGCGTCGAAGGACAAGGTCACTAATGCCAAATATTCATTTTCTGACCTTCTTGTTGTAATCTTTCTTGAGAGTTTCATGGTATCGCCCTAAGTTTATAATGGCTTGGTCTTGGGTTTCTTCGATCCAATTGAGGTTGCAGAGGAGTCCTAATTCATTATCTTTATCTGTGATTTTTCTTCGAGTACTTGGTAGATCGAGATCTGAGGGTATTACCGCTTCAATACCGAAAGCCATCATAAATGGTGTACAGCTAGTGGATGTCTGAGGAGTTGTTCGGTATGCCCACAAGACACTAAGTAGTTCATCCACCAATCTGCCCTTCTTCTCTTCAAGGCGTTTGAGTAACCCTGACTTGATGCTTTTGTTGATGGCTTCAACTTGGCCATTACCTTGAGGATAGTATGGTGTTAAAGTAGACAGTTGAATCTTGTACTTGTGGAGAAAGTTAAGCACTTTGCCACTGGTAAATTGCTTTCCGTTATCAGATCGTATCATTTGTGGACAACCAAATCTAGTTATAATGTGTTCTTAAAAAAATTTGATAACTTCATTTTCGTCAGTGTGACATAGAGATACTGTTTCGACCCATTTGGTGAAGTAGTCTATGGCCACAAGAATGAACTTTTTGTTACCCGATGCTAGGTGGAAAGGTCAAATGATATCGATCGCCCATCTCTTGAATGGTCATAGGACATAGCTAATGTGTAAGTCAAGGGTTGGACTTTTGATGTCTTGAGCATGGATTTGGCATTTATAGCACTTACGGACGAAGTCTTCGCAATCTTCTCGCATTTTAGGCCAGTATAACCCTTGACTAAATGCCCTTTGTGCCAATGATCTTCCTGATATGTGTATTGCATAGATACCTTTGTGAAGTTCTCTGATTTTAACTTGGGCTTGCTTTTGTGAAATGCATTCGATAAGTGGTATGCCCTCAGTGATTCGATACAATACAATACTTTATCCTAGACTTTGAATCGAGGACATTTTGCTAAGAGTGATCGAGCATCTTCATTGTTACTTGGGAGGATGTTAGAATTGAGGTATGCATAGAATGGCCTTCTTCAATCTTCTAGATCTTCGCTTTCAGTAACATTGATTTGCATTGTATAACTCACGTCGAGGCTGGAATGTTCGATGACTTCGATGTCCAAAGTTCTTTTCTCACTGTCTTCAAGCATGGAAACAATGTATGTTAATGCATCAACGTGGCGGTTTTCGGCTCGAGGGAGATAAGAAATTGTGGTTATTTTGAACTTTGCCATTTTCTCTTCGACCAGGGCTACATACTCGACGTAAACAGCTATCTCTTCTGCTCCAAGGGCTATAACGAGATCTAGTCCATGTAAGATAGCTTCATATTATATTTCATTGTTGGTCTCATAGAATTTAAGCTTGATAGCTTTCTCAATTCAATGGTTTGATGGTATAACAAGAACGATGTCGATTCCTGATCCTCGTGGTCCAGCAGATCCGTCTGTTAAAAGTCATCATCCTGTACTTCATGACCATGCATCTGTTTTTGCTATGGAATCATCGGTCAGTGCTTCTTCGAGTTCTTCCCAGTCGGGGTCTTCAACTGGAAAGTCAGCCAAAAAATTGGCTACTACTTGTTCTTTGATCACTATCTGAGGCTCGAAGGAGATGTCATATTCGCTGAGGAATACATACCATTGCTAAATTATCCAGACTTTTCCATTTTATAGAGTACAAGTTTAAGAGGAAACTTGGTAATGATTTTAATGGGATGAGCCTGGAAATAGGGTTGAAGTTTTTGAGAGCTGTATACCAAGGCGAGGAACTGTTTTTCGGTTGTTGTATATCTTTTTTCAGCAGGCATGAGAGTTTTGCTGATTAAATAGATTGGCTTTTCTACACCATTTTCATCCCGAATAAGGACAGAACTGATAGAATCATCTGTGGTCGATAAGTACATTGTCAGTGTTTCGCCATCGACAGAAGTCAGGGGCAGATTTATAAGTTTAGAAGAGGGGGCAACTGCCCCCCCCCCCCCCCTTAATTTTTGTTAACAAAGGGATTATATATAGGCTATAGCAATTGAAAAAAAAAAAAAAAAAACTTTAACCTAAAGCCTAGCCCTGGCAGCTCACAGCCCGGCCCAGAAAATGTGGGAACCAAACAATTTAACTCATCTAAGAGCCCGACCCAGAAACAGAAAGTGCAGGAAGTAGGAAATAAGGTTAGCCATTAACCAGACAATCTTAAGAGCATCTCTCCAACCAAAATTTATCTTTGGGTTCTCTCCAACTCCAAGCATCTCTCTTTCTCTCTCTATTGAAGATTTGAAGGTTCATTTGATTAATTGATTTGTTTGTAGTTTGTTATTTCTTTGATTCCTTCAACCTCACTGTATCAACAATCAAATTATCAAATATCAAGTATAAAACTCTGCCAAAAAAAATACATGAAATTACTTAAATACCCTTAAACAACCTCACTTTTTTTCGGGGGCTCCGCCCCCGAACCCCCAATATACCCCAACCCCCCTACTCTGAAATGATAGGCTGCCTCTGACAGGAATACTCATTATAGGAGGACGCCCTAAGTATCTTTTGAGATCTTGGAAAGCTAACTCACAATCGGGGGTCCAAATGATTTTTTTGGGCTATTATTTGGACATTGGGGTTGGATTTCTACGGAGAAGGTGGTAAAGAAGTTTGCATCGATCAGATGACTTGGAAATAAACCTGTGAAGAGCTGCACTGTAATTTTGCCAGCAAGCTTATGTACATCTTTTTTGATTCGAGGAGATGGCATTGCCATGAGTGCTTTGATTTGTGCCATATCGATTTCTATTCCCCTTTTACTAACCAAATGACCCAAAAATTTACCTGATGCAACACCAAATTGGTATTTTTCTGGGTTGAGTTTCATTTGGTAAGCAAGTAGGATGTCGAAGATGGTCTGTAGGCTGGCACAATGATCCTCTCACTTTAAGCTTTTGCAGATCATATCATCGATGTATACCTCCATGATTTTTCCCAAATGATCTTTAAACATTTTAGTAACCAGGTGTTGATAAGTGGCTTCTGCATTCTTTAATCCAAAAGGCATTACTGTGTAACAGTAGAAACCTCTTTCCATGACAAATATTGTTTTTTTTGTCCTCTTCGGCAAGAGGAACCTGATTGTAACCGGAGGTTGCATCAATCATCAAGAAAATTTTGTGCCCTACTACGGAATCGAGGAGTCTTGGAATCAGAGGGGGGGGGGAAGTTGTCTTTTGATGTAAATTTGTTTGGCTTTGTGAAATCTATGCAAACTCTGATTTTCCCATTCTTCTTTGGTACAACAATGATATTAGATACCAATTTGGGGTATTTTGCTTCTTTAATAAATCCGACGCGAAGGAGTTTATCGATTTCATCATTAACTGCTTCGCAAAGGCGGGGGGCTAAATTACGACGCTTCTACATAACTGTTTTGCTGTCTGGAATGAGGTTGAGCTTGTGGCATGCGATCGAGTGATCAATGCTGGGCATTTCTTGAAAAGACCATGCAAAGATGTCGACCTTTTTCTTCAGAAGTTGAATCATGGTTTCTTTTTCATCGGATAACAGTTTTGTTCCAATAAAGGTATTTCGCCCGGGCCCATCGAGTTCAATGGAGTCCACTACGTCAGTATCATATTGCTTAAACGTAGGGGGCGTTTCATGCTGTAATTGCTATGCTTTCAAAAGTTTCGTCGTGTGAGAGTTGGTAGTGGTATTCTCACACATACGTGCAACTGCATGACTTCCCTTAATTTCATAAACTCTGTGATTTGTTAGAAACCGCAAGGCCAGATGATATGTCGAAGGTACTACCTTGATTGAATTTAGCCAACTTTGACCTAAGATTTCTAATTATTTTGACTCAGCATCTATGACAACAAATTTGACGAAAGTGGTTTCCAATCTCACTTGAACTGGCACGGTGATTTTTCTCGTGGCAGATTCTTTGGAACCGTTAAAACCTGTGATGGTAGTTGTCGAAGCTTTTATTGAATCTTTGAGGCCTATAACGTCAATTGCTTTCTTGAATAGAACATCTGATGCGCTTCCTGTATCAACTAGAAGTGTGTGTAGGTAGTCCAGACCTACTTTGAGCATAATGACCAGAGGGTCATCATGAAGGTACTTGACATGGCTGGTGTCGCAGTCTTCGAAAAATATATGGTAAGGACGGTTAGCCTTGCTAAAGCTGGGGAGAATTTTTACTGATTTGTCCGAAGATTGCATCTTGTCGCATGATGTAATTCTATCATCTTGCTTTCTTTTCTTTCATTTCTCAATTTCGATCATGTAAAGATGGCGAACTTGGCCTTGTCCTTGCTCTTGTTCAACTTTTATTCTTTTAGTCTCTTCCTCGAGTAACTTTTGAATGTCGACTACATAGTTGTGAAGTCTTCCAGCTAGTAGGATGCGATGAAAAATCTGTATTAGAGAATAACAGTTGTCAGTCTCGTGGCTGTACACGTTGTAATACTGGCACAAAGATTTGTTGGGTATATCATGAATTGTTTGTGCTTCTCGATACAATTCGTCTCCCTTTATCATTGGTAAGATAGCAGAGAGTGTGGTTGTCATAAAAGGTAAGATTATGATGGGTCTGTCTGGCTCTTCGTCCCATCTCCTGACATTTTCGGTATTCCTCCCGCATTGCTTTGAAGTCCCGTTACTGACTGACTTCGGAGGAGGCGACAAAAATGTTTCATTGGAGTGGATGACTGAGGACCTTTTCATCTTATCATTTTTGGATCGTTCCAATTCGATGTAGCTATTAACAACATCGATCATTTTTGTCACTGTCTTGGGCTTGTGTAAGGTAAGCTCTTCTCAAACTCTTGAATCGATGTTGAGTGTTGAGATGAACGCTAGAACGACAATTTTGGGATCTGAATTCCCAATCTTCCGTGTTTCCTGCAAAAAATGATTGTAAAAACTCGCCAAAGTTTCTTTCGCACCTTGCTCGAAAAAGATTAATAAATCCACTGTTATTTCTTGTTCATTAGCATGAACATAGTTTGACTCGAAGAAGCGCTGCAACTGGCTGAATGCAGTGATAGAGCCTTCAGGAATAGTATAGAACCATCTAAGAGGTTCTTCTTTTAGGCTCATGTTAAATAATCTGCATAGCATGTGATCGAGTTTGGAGTATAATCCAACTGCAACTTTGAAGTGTTGGATGTGGGTGAGAGGGCCAGTGAAGCCTACATATTGATGAAATTTCAGCATGTGGAAATTTTCTGGGATAGGCATGACTTCGAGATGAGGAAAAATAGGGTTCATCTCAATCCTATCGAGAACAGACCTTCGGCTTGGAATGTCAGAGTTTATGGCTTGGATCCTTTTGTGCAAGTCATCCATGGTAATAAATTGTTGAAGAGTATTTGGTGCGGCGGCAACTTGAGGATCAAAGTCACCTTGTCCTTCAGGTCCTAACCAGTCTCTCACCGGTCGTCTTACCAGTGGTGGGGGAGATTTTTGTCATGTGTGTCGACTTCCTAGAGTTGTCGATGCTGAGGATGTGAGTCCAAAATTTCAAGAAGTTCGAACTCGTTCCTCTTTTGGCTGGTTTTCTCTATGGGTCACCCTAAAGCGATGTTCACTCCGAGCTTGGGGAGGTGACGTTTGACGGTTAGTGAGGCAGTCTTGATGCCTTCGTAAATGCTCAATTTCTTTTCTGATGTGTCTGACTCTATTGGTCCAAGGCTTTTCTCCTTTCGTCTCTTTCAACTTAAAGATTGGGGGCATGGATTTGTTGATCTTCAAGCATCTAAACTCAGTCATAAATTTTTTATTTTTGAAGTTTAATCCCAGGGGTGAAGCCAGGACTTGAGTCCACTGGGGTAAAAAAAACAAAAAAAGGGGGTTCGGGGGCATCGCCCCCGATAAAAAAAATTATGAAGCATATTAGGGCATTTTAGTATCGCTTATATTAGAATTCATGCCAAGTTAAAAAAAAAAAAAAAAAAAAAAAAGTCTTAGAAGAGAGTCCCCAATCTAGAAGTTAAGGACTTGATAATTAGAAAATGTAAAAATGAGGTTGTGAGACTTGAACCCTTGTTTAGGTAGTCAAAACCAACATGCTTGTCCACTGGACCAATAACAATTATATGATTAAAACTGAGTGATGTAAAATATCTACAAATTATACCTATATGTATCATTTTTAGCTATCTGGTAAGTGATTTCTGGCAAATCCAGTAGGGTCCCCCTAACTTCACCCTTGGGTGTAGATCGACTGTTTCTAGTATTTGGTTGATCTCATTGTTCCTCAGTGTATTGGAGGCACTTCAGAGATTCATGTTTGTCACCGGATTGTCTAGGATCGCAGGTGGTAAAGAAAAAGTGTGGTATTCCCACAAACGGCGCCAATTGTAATGACGTGTTTTCCTTGAGGATAATCTTCGCCAATACTTTAGTTAGGATTACGCAACTATAAGTTTAAACACACATGATTTTACATGGAAACTCAGTAAAGTCTAAGAAAAACTACGACCTCGAGGAGGGTTTTGATGTGAAATCTAATAGTATGTTAAGTTATTACAATTGCTGATTGGTAAGGATGTGATAATATCTTAATAGTAAAGTTACGAATCAGAATAACACATTCTCTGCCGGTATTTATAGTAAATATATGCAGTTTACAAAAAGAAAATTAGTTTCCCATTTTGGGGGTAGTGGGTGAACATCGTGGATCACCCTGCAACGACTCTATTTAACCAAGCATAATGGCTACTTCAGTGGATCGAGAACTGTGGTCGCAGATGGGGTATCTTCTCGAATGATGGAATGTCTTCGACTAAGTTCCGTTAGCTTCTCTTTGTCGAATCTGGGAAATATGCTACTACAGATGTTAATGAATCTTGGATAGGTTATTCGGGTGCCTCATTCCATGCTACTACAAACATAGATTTCCTAACTAATATTATTAAATACGACTTCGATACGGTCTTTCTTGTAGATAAGAGTGCACACAATATTATTGGAAAGGGAAGCGCTAGGTTGAGGTTACCTTCGGGGGCGACGTTGGTTTTAAAGAATGTGCGACTTGAATCCAAATTGGGGCATAACCTTATCTCGGTTAGCAAATTGGCGGATGATGGTGGATATGTAAGCACATTTGGTGTTACCTTCTGGAAGGTTACAAAGGGAGCTATAGTAGTAGCTCGAGGCTTAAGACATAGAACATTGTATACAATGCAAAACACAATTTCTACTATTTGTGCGACCACTCCGGGGATTGATACAAGTATTTGGCACAAACGGTTCCGTCACATGAGTAAAAAGGGGATGAAGATGATGGTAACAAAGGGAAAGCTAGAGGGTCTTGATGTGATTGATCTTAAGTTTTGTGAAGAGTGTGTTCTTGTGAAGCAGAAGAAGGTTAGTTTATAAATAACTGGAAAACCAATGAAACCTAGAAAGCTGGATCTTGTTCACACAGATGTTTGGGGGCCAACCAAGGCATCTTCTCTTGGTGGTTCTCATTAATATGTTACTTTTATCGATGATGTTACTCGTAAAATGTGGGTCTACATTGTGAAGAACAAATCAGATGTACTTGATAAATTTAAGAAGTTAAGGGCTTTAGTTGAAAAAAAAATCAGCTTAAAACTGAAGTGTCTTAGGTCGGATAATGGGGGCGAATATTGTAGTGACGAATTTGAAGACTTTTATGCATCAAACTGTATTAGGCGACAGAAGACTATTCTCAGAACACCGCAACAAAATAGTGTTGCAGAACGCATGAACCGAACCATAAACGAAAGAGCGAGAAGTATGAGACTCAATGCAGGATTGCCAAAATGTTTTTGGGCCGATGCGGTTAGTACAGCGGCGTACTTGATTAACAGAGGGCCTTTAACGGCTTTGGACTTTGGACTTCCTGAAGAAGCATGAACCGATAAAGAGGTAAACCTTTCTCACTTTCGTATTTTCGGTTGTACCTCATATGTGCTTGATAATTCAGATACAATAACAAAGTTAGATGCAAAGTCAATGAAGTACATATTCATTGGATATAGTGGTGATGAGTTTGGGTATCAATTTTGAGATGCGAAGAATCGGAAAGTCATCCGGAGCCGTAATGTTACCTTTAATGAGGAAGTTTTGTATAAAGACTTCAAAGTACTTGTGGAAAATAATAGAAGTAAAGCAGCGGAAAGTGTCGATATTGAATTTGAACCCTCTTGAGAGGTTGATGAAGAAGTCGTGGTTAAGTTCGATACACCAGATCAAGACGAGGAACCTAATGATTTAGACATTCCAATAGTATTTTGGAAAGAGCCGAGAATTGCAAGAGTTCCGACTAGGTACGTTAACTCCCTACATCACTTGTTACTTACGGATGGTAGTGAATCGGAAAGTTACAAGGAGGCTTTAGATGTGAAAGCCAAGAGCAAGTGGGAGCTTGTTATGGATGATGAGATGTAGTCATTATTAGTAAATTGAACTTAGGATTTAGTTTGGTTACCGAAAGGGAAGAGAGCATTGCACAACAAGTGGGTATATAGATTAAAGCAGTACGATTCAAGGAGATTCAAGGCTAGACTTGTGGTGAAGGGTTTTCAGCATAAAGAAGGCATTGATTTTGGTGAGATCTTTGCTCCTGATGTGAAGATGTCTACTATTCGGGTTGTAATAAATATAGTTACAGTTGAAGATTTACATTTTGAGCAGCTTGATGTCAAGACAATATTTCTTTACGGTAACTTTGATGAAGAAATTTATATGAAGCAACCAGAAGGGTATTCAATAAAAGGGAAAAAAGATCTTGTGTGTAAGCTCACGAAGAGTTTATATGGTTGTAAACAAGCCCCGAGAGAGTGGTATTTGAAGTTCGAACAATTCATGTCCATAAATGGTTATTCGAAAAACAATGCGTATCACTGTTGTTTTATCAAAAATACGAGGAACTCATATATCATTCTACTTTTGTATGTAGATGATATGTTGGTAGGAAGTGCTAACATGGGAGAGATTGTCAAGTTGAAATAACAGTTGTCCTGGGAGTTTTCTGTGAAGGATTGGGTGCTGCAAAACAAGTTTTTGGTATGCGTGTTACAAGAGACAGAAAGCGGCGAGAATTTAAGTTATCTCAAGCTGAAAATGTCGACAAAGTACTTAAGCGGTTTAACATGGATAGTGCTAAGGTTGTTAGTACACCATTGGGAGGTCACTTTAAATTGTCAAAGAAATATTGTCCAAAGACGCAGAAGGATCGCGATGAGATGTGGAAGGTTCCTTATCAATCAGCGGTTCGTAGCCTAATGTATGTTATTATTTGTACGAGACTGGATATTGCCCAAGCAGTGAGAGTTGTTAGTAGGTATATAAGTAATCTAGGCAAGAAGCATTTGAAAGATGTGAAATGGATACTTAGGTATCTAAAGGGGACTCAAGATATGACATTATGTTATGGGGGTTCTCAAATATGCTTACAGGGTTTCATTGATTCTGATATGGCGGGTGACATTGATAGGCGGAAGAGCACTAGTGGTTTCGTATTTATATTGGGAAGTGGTATGGTTACATGGGCTTGTAGGCTACAGAAGATTGTAGTTTTGTCTACGACGGAGGCAGAATATGTTGCGGCTACGGAAGCGTACAAGGATATGGTTTAGCTTAAAGGGTTGATGAAAGAGTTTGGTAAAGAACAACATTCTCTAAAGTTTTATAGTAATAGTCAAAGCGCTATACAATTAGCGAATAATTCAGCTTTTCACTTTATGACCAAGCATATTGATATTCGATATCATTATATTCGCTCGCTCTTCGAGGACGGTGTGTTGAAGCTTGTGAAGATTCATACTGATGTGAATCTGACCAATATGTTTACGAATGTAGTGACTTTTCAGAAGTTGATGACATGTACAACTTTTGTGGGTCTTCATGATTGAAGGACCGGGTAGTGCGAGCAATTCATTTGGAGATCTGAAGATTGGTTACGGTAGTTTTGATATCAAGTGGGAGATTGTTAAGGGTGAACTCAAATTGATGGTCGTTCGAACGGACTATAAGTCGTTCAAATGAGATGCGTGTTTTCTAGGGTGAAAACTTGTTTTAATCAAAGTCATTCGAACGAAATTGGCTGTCGTTCGAACGAGATGCAAGTTTCTAGGGCTAGAAACTTAGTTCCGTCAAAGTCGTTCGATCGAGACTGGATTTCGTTCGAACGAAAACCGCGTGGCTGGTTTAATAAGTTTTTTTGGGACGTTGAGTTTGCCTCGAGATATGTTTTGCTTGTAATAAGTCTCCCAAGTATATAAGGGAGACTTAGGTTATTTGTTAGTTATCTTTTTCGGTGAGTTTAACTCTAGAGAGCTAGGGTTTGAGAGACTCCATTACAAAGCTTGAAGGATGCTTGGAGAATATCGTGTATAACCTATTTGATTATAGTGAATTGTTCGTGGGGAGTGGTTTTTCATCCGCAAGGGTCTTCCACTTCGCTCCTCCCTCCTCCGGGAAATACTTGTCTTTGTTTATTGTTCTTTGGTTGAATTGTTTACTTGTTCGGCATATTCCGCGTATCGTTTTTGGCGTAGAAGAGAGAGTAGCTACCTCGATTCTCAACACAAAACGCATTGTTTAAATGATCGAAAGTGTCTTTGGTTACCATAATATTCGACAGAAGAATAAGACTAAGGTTCGTATCGTTGGAAAGACATTAACTTGCATGGAACTATTCTTTGAAAATGACGCGGTATGATAGACTTTTAGGTAATCATCATTTTGTGTAAAATTGTCATCTATTCTATATTCAAAGGGGAAAAAAGTTTTTGACAACGGATCAATCGAGGTGGTGTACGAGTGATGAGCATCAGTTTTGAAAACAAATTTTGTCAAATGGTTTTATGGATGTTATTATGGGGAAACATACTAGCATGGCTTGATTGGGTTTTCCCTTATGTGCTTCCAATTTTGTTTTGTTTAACCAGTGATGGGGAAGGTTGGCGAGATTCTTTTTAAGATGACTGTCGATTTCGGAGTCCAAAACCATTAAAAAATTGTTGTGAAAGTGATAAGAGGTTGTTATTAGAAGATGTCGAGCTTCGCATAAGCTTAA
The DNA here is from genome assembly GCA_014058105.1 of Kingdonia uniflora. Taxonomy (NCBI): domain Eukaryota; kingdom Viridiplantae; phylum Streptophyta; class Magnoliopsida; order Ranunculales; family Circaeasteraceae; genus Kingdonia; species Kingdonia uniflora. The sequence goes on from JACGCM010000121.1 coordinate 1,841,910, forward strand.
GCTTTTCAATTCATTGTGGAGAGAGATTCTCATTTCTCAATCATATAAATGTGAAAAAAGTTGCACTTTTGTTGGTTTACGTCACTTGGGATTGTTAAATTGTAAGTTGCCAAAGATTGTACCAAACTGCCAATTCAAGCAGCAACAGAAATACGTGAGATATCGAATGAAACTACAACGACATGCAAAGAAATGATCAAAATCAAAACTCATAAATAAATAAAAATGTAATTGTTAGAGAATTTACTTCAGCAAATAATAGATTGATCTAAATATTTACAGTTTTTTTACTGCACTTCTTAACCCGGCCAATCTCCTAGTTTCTTCAAAATGCGAAAAATGAAGAAAAATAAACCTACAATGTTCCTTTCCATATTAGTTTCAGCTACAAGTAAGAACCTATTCATTTCCGAAGCTTTTGGATAAGGATTAACGTTGAACTATTCAACCCAATAAAGAGCAAAACCGGATGTTACAATGGATCCAATGCTAATACAAAAATTGCAAAGAACATTTCTTCATGTTGTACATTTTGTTAAAAGTTAGTGTTGCAAAACATGATTGGCTATTTTTGATTTATAAAATAAGCCGGTTTCGAATCTCTCTCGAAAATATATATTTAAACTTTGGAAGGAATAATGAGGATTAAGGTTTTGTTTTAGTACTCAAAATAGAGCAAGAGTGCTTATAAAAGTGTATAGAGCAAAGAAGACTTGGTCCTCTCCTCCGACGAGACCATCATTTACGCGGTTATTTGGTGGGGACAATTAGTATAACTGTTAGCAGTTGTATTAAGGAATGATTTGTATGTTTGCTTCTTCTTGACATGAACTTCATTGGAATTATTTACTTGCAAATGGATGTAGGTTCGATTATAAGTTGGACAAGTTCAAACTGGACCCCAATATGTCTACTACACAAACATATAACAATATATGTCCGAAAGAGATTCTTCATTGGAATTCAAGACTGGAAGCCAACTCATTTAAAAGAAATGTAACATTTCAGCATCAACTATACGGAGCATAAAAATGATAATAGTTACATGGCAAAGCAATGAAACCCCTCACATATATACCATAGATTATAATAGTGAAATAGGCATCTATAGATGTTGAAATGAATAACTTCATACATGTAGAGCAAGCATAGGACTGACATATACAAAAACATATTTGGCTTGATTAATACATTTACAATATCAGTTCTGATATTTTTTGCAAACAAGCTGCGGTTTGATACTCCATGAAACATCTATCAAATAACCAAAAAATGTTTACATCCTAGTGTATAGTTTTACCCCAAGCATCCTCCTTTATAAGGCAATCAGTTCAATTAATGCCCCAATTGTGTTATGACCAGAACTACTTACATTAGGTCACTTCTGCAACCCACAACTTATCCCCACTCAACCTTGACAAATTCCGCTATTAACCCGCAACACGCAACCTATCCAAAACTTATCCCCATTAAAATCACTCCTGCAACCCCTTTAATCGGATAAATCACAAAATTAAATAAAGATTATGAGATGAGTAGGCAGAGATAGAAATTTAAATTTACTACATAATATATTGAGAGATGAGTAGCTTAAGTTAAAGTTTGCATGTGCTAGACAAAAAAGGCCCATTGTTTCTGAAGTAGTTATATACATTTCCAATTGGCTACAAAGCTGCAAACAGCCTACACAAAAAACAAAAACCTGTAAACAATGATGACAATATATTCAAATATCCGTACCCTTTCTGCGACGCAGGGAAGACAGCAGCTCTTTCTACAGCAGAGTCATTGGAAGAATTATTAGGGGGGCAAATGGAACACTTTCTTCTATCAGATCGACCATACATCTGCAAATAAAAATAAATTGCAAATGAAACATAAATTTTGTATTTCTCACATCAAACACAAAGAGACAAATAAGTAAAATAATGCAAATACCAGGAAAGAAACTGAAATCATTACAACTTTCATACTGTAGATATTGGTACACGACATTATCCCTGGTAACTAAGGTTTTATTGTTATGAGATGATATTTATTTATGTTTTGCGAGCTTATGAGAAGATTGGCGCAGAACTTTATCGTGACAATCGAAGGTTCTTTTGTTGAAAAACAAAAAGATATTCATCTATATCATTGAGAGCCTCATGGGTGGGGGATTGTGTAAAGCCTTTTGCTTTCTTCTATGGAACTTTTCTGTCATTTCAAAATAATAAACATCATGCCACACAATTGGAATGGGGCTCATAGCAAAAGAATGTTTTGAGTCATGTTGAGATAAGTGGCATTCCAAGATATTTAAACGGCAATTTCTCTTCATTGAACCCCAGTATGCCACACATTAGCTCCATGGTCTCTTGCTCAACCCTTGAGAAGAAAGATCCAGACTTGTTTTGATTGATTTCCAAACCAGCCATCTAGTTGAATGAATTAAGGTTTCTTTGACTGCATTGGCTGACAAAAGATTCCCATTTAAGAAAGCATCATCCCAACTAACCATGTCACCAGCTTTCTTAAGGTCCACATTAGTAGTAGTGAATCTTTTCTGTTTACTCTCTTTATGATAGTTCCACAAGATTTCAGGATTAGCAATGGCTTACAAAAGGGGATATAACAAGCTTAAGTCTCATACTAATGATTTGTGAGATAATTGTATAAACTACATTACAATAAGAAATTGGCATAAAATCACTAAAAAGTAGGATTAGAAATTTTAGGCACAAGAGCAATGTATGTAGAGTCGACCTTCTTAAGGAGCATTCCACTTTTGAAGAAATTCTTTATGGCTGAAACAAGGTCATGCTCAACTATTTCCCAGTTAACATGTAACTAAGAGTTCTCAAAAAATATGCAACTAAAAGAACTTGTCTAAAAGCAACTTAGTGTTGTTTTGCCAGTGAATTCGTCCTGCTAATTTGATATGAGGGGTTGACACCCCACCCGTATCAGGTTTCTCTCTTTTTACAAAGCCAAAATCCCACCCTAATTAGAAGTTTATTTAATTTTAAGATCCTGATTTCCACGTTTGGAATTGACAGGATAATTATGAGATAAATAACTTGAAGATGATAATGGCGATGACAAAGGCAGAGGGATTAGAGTGGGAGTAAACAACCTATACTACTAAGTCTACACATAAGCAAGAAATCAAGGACGAAAGGCCCATTAGATGAAATTTACTCACCCTCCCCTGGAAGATGGAAGTCAGTGCAAACTTGAAAGTGTAGTGCACACTAAAAGAATTATTGTCTGATGGCATGGGACAAAATTTACCACGGGATTCTATTAGAATGTGACTAGTTTTCCATGTCGCTCAATAAGCTAGCTCACAACCATGGCTGAACTGATTGGGCAATTTAATCCAAATATAGATATCATTTTTTATTTCATTTTGCTTACTTAGTCAATTAATCGCTTCATAGTTACTTGCAAATAATTACATACATACCAAGTATGCCTAGGTACACCTTTGAATACATTGGTTTTCCCTGGAATCTCAATTACAGTGTAAACAGTAGTATCGACGTTACTCGGCTCTTATGAGATGTAGTACCTGAACCAACTAAATAATACTGCATGTAGCAGAGTGACACATGTACGAGAGAGTTAAATATTGTGATAATTTTCCTTGGCCTTTATAACACCATCACAGTATGTCAATTTTATTATTAATCTAGCAGAAGGTTGCCCAATGCCAATCTCTGGATTGCTTTTCAAGGGAAACAAGTTTCGCATGGTCCGGCCAAATTCAAATATATGAGAAAATGCACCATTAAACTTCTGTTTTCGGAAAAAACTTAAATACCCCCTTTGCCACCTCAAAATATAACAATAGATGATCCACCCTCTCTCCGTCACCGTAGCGTACATGAAATAGGAATATTGCAGTTAGAACACTAACGGGAGCAATCATCAAAATGAAGATGATAATTAAGAAGGAATTTTGATTTCCAACCACGTGAAAAATGTTCAAAAGTGGATATGAAGGAGATACAACTAAATAGACGGAGCTCGGCAAGAGAATTCTAATGTTGCTGTGAACCCAATGTATTCCAATCCGTTTTGTAGGTTGGTCAACTCAGCCTCAACTCCTATATCAGTGAAGCCAAAGAAGTTAATTCTTGATATTGAAAAGTTCACCTTAAGTTATAATTCTATGGGCTCAGCTTCATCCAAACTTCTAAAAATATACCCATTTAAGTTTTATGTATACTAATAAGATACAACCTGCCTCATAAGAAAGAATTCTTATCAACAATAAGACAGGCCGAACCACGAACATATTATTAACCTCGAGTATCGCACATTCAGGCAGCTACAAGAACGTCAATATCCCTAGTAAAAAAATCGCACCCTCAATTTTAGATTGTGCAAAATTCCAAAGGAATTCTTTTTCTACTCAATCTCCATAATATGTTAACTTTTTCTACCCGAAATTCTAAAGGAATTCTTTTTGAAGACCCTGGTCATACTCTAAACTTTCCTCATTCCCACCAAACTTCTTTGATTTGGACTAATCTCCATTAAACCAATGTGGAACGTCCTTATCATGAGAATATTTCACATTAGTTTCTCAATTCCCTTCTCCATGCTTGAGCCGTGGTAAACTAGGATGCTTACAAACTAGGTAACAACGACACTTCACTCTTTACAAAAACACGCGTCCGACACGACACCCCGACACTCTGATACACGTGTCCAACATTTACAAGGTATTTTTCTATTTTCAGCCGTCGAACCCGCACTCGTGCCAGACACCGACAACAATATTTATGTCGTCGTTACCAAGCTTACATACATACTCTAAGTAAGCAAAACCTTATCCCCGTCGGTCGGAGGACTCCATTTTCCCAGCGCCAGCCTATAATATACCTGGCCACCAAAGGATTCTAGTTTGCCTTCTCTATAGGCTGCAAGGGAGAGGCGGTGATTAAGGATGATTGTTTGATATGTCCAAGGAAGATATGTCACTCCATAACAAATACACTACACTAAAAACAAATCACTCCGTAACAAATACACCATGAGAAGTATACAATTGTGAGTTTTGGCAAGCAAAGAAAACTAGATATGACAAGTTCAAAGGTAGATTCTGAGGTCGAAACATATGGCAACACTTATGGACTCTTTAACATCGAAGCTCGTAAACAAAAATTTTCATAGCCGGGGTAAGTATATGTAAATCAAATCAGGCATATATCGCAAGGCGCTGCAGATCTCCAATAATTTAGAAAGTCTTTTTAATTAATTTCTTAGTATTTAATTTTTATTTTATTATTTAATGAATAAGAAAACTTCTTTATATGAGTTTTAGTAGACTTAGATGGTTTGTTCTGTAATAGCATAGGTTAAGGTTTATTTGCTTTGGTTGTTTGTGTTAAGTTGTTCTAGGGTTAGATAGGCTAATAAAGTTATTTTCGACTTATTAAATTAGGGATTTTCTTGAAACCCTAATTTAAGTTTTTAGTTATAGATAAATAAAAGCGCAATCAAAGCTTCTGCCGATTGGCTCGTATTAAAATGCATCACATGCAACTAAATGCTTGACTGTCATCATAGATCATAATGAAGATGGACCCAACAACCTTCTCTATAATTTGTCAAAAAGATTAAATATCCATTTCTCATTACTGGGAAGTAGCTTTTTTTAAACTCATGTTTCTTGTAAAATATCTTATAGAGGCTCAGTAACCATTCTTTTTTATTATTAATGTTAACTTTATTGATGAAAAAAGACGAAAACAAAGGCACAAGATAACAAAGAAATAAGAAAAACTCGTGCCTATCCAAGAAGTAAAGACTTCTTAACTCAAAGAAGAATACAAAAAAACACCCATATTTGTTGTCATCCAAGATCAATCTAGAGCTCAAGATACTTTCCTTCCACATCACCATAAGGAATTCCAAGGAGGTCTGGGTCATATTTGTTGCCACCAGAAGATGAAGGCTTTAATAGAAGAACGACCAACTCTTTTGTCTTCTCCTTTCCCTAAAATATCCTCACACTATTGACCACTTATTGCCATGTGAACTGGAGGTGCATGTAATGTTCAGGAAGGTCATGGGTTGGTTTGCCAATGACCCTGCTTTTATTGTTTAGTGGGATTGCTCTGAACAATGCTGTATTTTGCTACAACTTAAACAATTTGGAGGAATAGAGCATGTGGACGTCTACAAAATTAGGGTAGTGGAAGCAATAGAAATCACTGTCAAATGACTCCACTTCAATAGGAACTGGCTACTGAAGGAGTTCAGGAGATTTTGTTTAATAGTTTGTTGCTAGTCAGGGAGTTGTTGCTAGTCAGGGAGTTGTTGCCTTCAGATAGTAGTCTCCTTTTGTTGTTGTTTTATTGCTTTACTTGATTATACTCTCTTGTATTTTCTCCAAGGGTAACATCACCTTCTATGGGTTTATACTTCACATATATGTCCTTACACTTGTAAAGTTAATGTAGCCTAAGATTAAAAATATCTCATGAAAATGAAAATTACTGATAAACTGTAGAAGAATATGACTTTACCTAAACTAAGTTCACTTAAGTCCGAGGTTAACCCCCAGCATCCGACGCTGAAGAACTTCCACTGTCAAAATCTGTAAAACCATAGCAGATACATGACTGAGTCATACGATATCATATAACAAATTAACAACATAGTTAACAGCATAACTAGTAGTAACTTTCCTTAGTTATATTTGGATATATATATATATATATATATATATAAAAATGCTTTCATTGCTATAAGTTTCACACTAATCGTTATAGTACCATTAGAAGAGGATCCAGAATCGCTGCTAGAGCTGCTAGAACTACTTGATTTACTCCCATTATCCCCTTGCTTTTCTAATCGAACAGGTGGAGAAGGTACATTCTTCTCACTTTCTTTGGTTTCCATTTGGGTTTCCACTGAGATAGGATTCTGAAGAAGAAAAAAAGGGGGCAAATCAAACACTAATCAGCCAGCTTCAACCTATTCATCATGCATAAAGGAGTAAGGTATAAAGTAACCCAAAAATATAAATATGTCAGGGCCTCACTCTTTCTTGAACAGCATGCTTGCCTTCACCTCCTGTTATAGCAAGTTCAGCTTTCCTTTTAAGCTTGCTCAAACTCTTCTTGTAATTAGTTACAAACCTATCAAGTTCCCACAAAGTCTCCGTGTCAAAAGATTCAATGTCCACTTCAATTTCATCATCATGCTGGAAGAGAGATGCATTTCTCTTCTTAATAATCTGAACAACGATTTCGAGCTTTTCTGAAGGCAAACTCTCCAGGTTTTGCCGAAGTTTCTGCTTCTCCTCATATGTCATATTCCTTTTCTCAAGATCCTTCACTTTTGGCTTTTTCAGATTAGGAGTTTTACCTGCCGATGGAGTATAACTTAACGAGGCTTGTGGAACCGGATCAACAGGAACTCTTGGTAATTCTGATGTATTAGTGTTTCTCACTTGAGTTGGAGGAGTCGGAAGTGGATGAGAAGCCTTCTTTGCCAAAGGGATGGGATGAGTTGCTTCATTATTTACTTCAAATCTCGAGTCAAGATTATATTCAGACTCTATGATACCCCATCCTTGTTCGAATATCTTCAAAAGCTGCTCTGCCATAACATGAACATCCTGGCCTTTTGGGTTATACGTCATGGCATTAGAAAACGTCAATTTTACATCTTCCGCAAATTCCCGAGCAGATCTGTACCATTTACTATCCAACCTGGACTTCACAGTGCCGAGGTCCATTGGGTGTTTAATAATGAGGTGATAATCTTGGAGGCCAAGAGCCTTAACGTCAACAGGGCTATTAAACACCCACCCATGCTTGTGTTTCATCAATTTCGCAAGTAAGGTTTTACAGTTATTGAAAACATTACTTGAACAATTATCCATCCCAGCCCTATATTCCCTTTCTCCTCCTGCCCCTCCTTTAAGATTCTTAACCCCATTAGGTTTCAGCTTCTTGTTACTATCAAAAGGTGGTAACTTCTCCTTCCCCGGGTTAAGGGTAGAATTTTTATGACTTTGGTTTGCCTTGATTTCTTTCGCAACCCCAACGGGTATGCTCAGCATTGGGTCAGCGTGAACTATCGGAGACTTAACCTCCGAAAAAGCTCTCTTTACAACAGCATTAGTTGTAGAAAGCTGTGAATGACTATAACCATTATTAACCTTTTTTATCTCCTTATCTTCAATTCCCTTGATAAACTTACGAACTTTTCCGAGCTCAACATAGAGCTTCCTCCTAAACTCCCTTTTTTCATAACTTGAACTCGACGATAAATTAATAACTAGATACCTTTTAGTTGAAGAGCTCTTGCTCACCGATGCCACCGGCGTATCATCAGACGACACCGCATCAGACAAAGTTGTCGAGAGTTGCTGTTGCTGTTGCTGATGCTGATGCTGAGACGACGACGACGATAACGAGTTGTTGTCTACTGCAGCTAGGGTTTGTTGAGAGACGTTTCTCCCATTAAAACTCTTGAAATTGGGTGTTTTCTTACTGTAAACCCTACTCTCTCCCCATCTATGATTCTCTTGAAGCCTTGAAGCCATACAAGTGAATCAAAAACCCTAGATTGGATTGAATCCCAATTTGGAATCTAGAATTGAGAGAAAAGAGGAGTGATTTGAAGAGTGAAAAATTAGGGTTTGGGTGGATTTTGTGTTTAACGAAGTGGAGTGATCTGGATGACTTATTAATCAATTATTATTAAAGAGGACTGATAAAATCAGGTTCAATTCTATTAAGATCGACTACTGATATGTCTTCCTTTGTAGGACCGCAAAATCTGTCTTCTTTACTCACCTAAATGTTTATTTATTACCAGTGCAACTTCCCTTTTTCAACAGAACTTATACATCTCATTTAGAAGGCAACTTCTGATACGGTCGAAATAATAGTTAAGATCAATATTATACACATTTGCATTCGGTAGTAATATACAAATTCTTAATTTCTAGTAATTTTTCTCAGTAGCCCTGCTTGTTTCTCTTTATTTGTTTCAAAACCTAAGTCCATTTCTAGATGTATTTTTGAGCATTGGTGATTTCCAAAATTGGACAGGGCATGCTTGCATAATTAAATATTGGTGCCTATCCCCATCTTGCAAAAGACCCATGTTAATGTTATACCCCTCGCTACATGTCATTTTTTATTTTTTTATTTTTTATTTTTTTGATTTTAAGCCTACGTGGCTTGCTAACTTACCCAGCTTGTTGTTGATGCTTTAAAGGGGTTTCAGTACATTTTTTCTTTGGACTCCATGTTCAAAGAATAATATATTTCTAGTAGTAAAAAATAAGCTTGTGCTTAGCACGAACAAAATCATCATTAAAAAGAATGGAACATGGAGCCAAAAATGAGTCGTGGCAAATTCTTTACAAATATTTCATCAAATATCACTGCTATTTGATTGGAGTTAATAAATAACAGTTGACCATCGTAGGTTCTGTTATTTTTTCCTAAAAATGATTTCTATGAAAAATCGATGGTTAAATCTCCACAACAGGAACAACAACTATATCCATTGATGAGAGAAAATTATAAAATATAACTCAGACGGAAGTAAGCTTATACAATCTCGAAGATATGGATATTTGCTTTGTTGTTTGTCACCTCCTATATTCGCCACAATACATTAAAAAAAACACTATTAGGCTTGATTCTCTCTTCGAGTAAAGGCTTTAATATGATTGGTAAATATGTCAATGTTTTCCAAAAATGGTATGACCATTGCCCTTGCCTTTAATCCAAAAATGAATCTCATGTACTAATAAACTATAAACAATTTCTAACGAAAGTGATAATTTACAAAACTAAAATCTTGGGATTTGATGCAAAGCACGAAAAACATGTGAATATTTCATCCTTTTAATTTTCATATGCAATATTCATGATAAACTGTTTTGAAGGTGTTAAACATGTATGCATTACGAATACAATGTTTGGTCATTGTTCATTATCTTTGAACATAATTTAAATCATTTATGCCCACTTAATCAATAAAGAAAAATGCAATTAAATGTAATTAAATGCAACTGAAACTGATAAAACATGGCTAATCACTCTGTGTAGGGCTATTGATTGCAACATGTATTGAGTGCATTAAAAGATACTCACACAAAGTTGCAAGATTCTTTGCACTTGAGAACTTGGCTTGATAACAGGGATGTAAGGTTCGTCCAAAAGTACCATAACTTAAACTATCTTGAATGTGCAACAAATATAATTTTGGGGTTTCCTATACTTTAAGGAATAAAGATTTAAGTTTGAAAGTTCTCTATGGAAATACTTCCATTTTTCTGCTTTATCATATTTTATTTAAAATCATATAGAATCTTAGTGGGTTTGAACCACTATCTCTTGAAATACTCGATATGACATCCCATTTCTAAACGCTCTTCCATTTGAGTTAAAGATCTATATGAATAACAAAAAGTGAAAAAAAAAATCACCTAATTAAATTAATCAATATGCCCCTAGAATATCCTTGCAAATAATCATTCTAATATAGTAACTGAACTTTCAAAACCTATGAGGTACCAATGGTATGAAAAACCAATTCAGAATGCCTAAAACTGGAGATGACATCTACAACTAAATTTTATAAAAGTGAATTGGAATTGACATTTTCACCACAAAGAAACTACAAAAATGGTGCCCAACTAAAAGCATAGTGGTTAAGACTTCCTATAACTGGCGGTTCACTATTGGGAATCAGAAAATAAAAACTCTAGAAAATCTTCTTCCAAATTTATTTACAGCATGGAATGCATCATGGACAATGCAATAACCAAACTAATATTTTAATATTTATAATACAGAATATGAACACTTCATCAAAATGGGAGGCAAAATGATGTACACCATAAGTTACTTGTAACAACTCTAAATGTAATAGTGAAACAAAAATCTACATCCAATGAAGGTGAATATAAGGCAAACACGTAATAAAGGACAAATAGATACCTTAATTTCTTCTACAATCAAATTCCCCAAGAAAATAAACCAATGTTACTTTTAGTTCCTACATCCATTAGATTACTCAAAAAAAAATTAGTTTCCTAAAAGTAATTCAATTAACCAATGCAACTCCAAAATATGAAACCTTAAAAGGTTCCAGTAAATACCAACGTTTCTAATTGAACTCACAAAAAAAAAATCACATTGCCCCAGACCACCCAAAGGAAATAAGCAACTAAACTTATTTAATAGCACGATTTCGCACTAATTAAGCTCACTATTTATAGAAGAGATAGGATATTATAAGCATTATTAAGACAAAAAGAACATAACATTTCTTCAAAACAATACCGTTTTAGTATTAACATGCTCCTCACATCTCTCAATTTGAAGGGAAACAGATAAGTTAATGAATTACAATCTACAAAGAAAAACAAATCATTAGATAGATGGGAAGCGACAAATATTGTCGAAGATAAATGATTTGTTATGATCCAATGCATCGTTATGCATGGACCTTGACAAAACTACCAAAGAGTATATGCTACATAACCTAACTTTGTTTTATTTTTTATAAGGGCACTTTGTTTCATGTCAATTTTAAACACCCCTATTGATTATTTAAATAAGAGAAGCCCAGATATATTGTGAAGTGTATCACCCATTTGGAACTATATAATTTTGTTGTATTCTCTCATACTTAGTCTAAAATCTTCTAAATTGCACTGCACTCAAGAGTCAAGACCCAAAGCCTCATACTTATAACAATTTCATTAATTTTAATGACCTTATAATATAAATAAAAGTACATCCAAGTATTAATACTCAAGTGCTCCATAATAACATTTCTCCATGAACATGCTTCTATTTCCATTTCTACCTTCCTTTTCGGTGGCCAAACCCGCAAAACATTAATAAAAGTAACCATAAGATCTTATAAGTGTTAGAGATTAACAACTTAAGAGAAACGACATCAAAAACAAATCTACCTTTAAAAGCCTAAATGCTGTGAACATGGGTCTAAACAACAAATATATTGGAAAACTAATAACATTAAAAATTATTAAAAATCGAAGAAGATTAAAATCAATTACAGGGAATCAAAGTTTTACCTACATTTTATTTTCTACAAAGAGATCTCCCAAAAAATAACAAATCAAAAATGATATTGCCCAAATGGTATTTCAATCTCTAAATCAATGATAAAGAAATTAAGAACAATGTATACCCAAAAGCAGTGATGAATCATTGAAGGAAAAAAAAAACCCAAAAATATAAAAATTAAGAGTAACCAAACCAAAAAAAGAAGTAAGAAAATAGAACCTTTTTAAAACATACCTGATTGCTAGGGATGAAGATAAAACCAAGAGAGGCAGAGAGAGAGAGAAGGGGGCGCTTGTAATGAAGGATTACAGAGATCAAACCCAGTCACAACTTCTGAAACCCTTAAATCTCAAAGACAAACATGAAAAGAGAGATATATATATAGAGAGAGAGGTAACAGTTGGTTATTCTAACCTGATCTTCAAGATAAAACCAAGAGAGCAGGGCACTTGTAATGAAGGATTTTTGAAAGAGAGTAAAAATGATTTTTTGTAGATTGGGGAAATTATTTAAAAAGAGAGTTTAAACGAAGAGATGCGATTTAAAACTTAAGAAACGAAGTGGTGCGAGAGAATTCGCGGGGACACATGTCATTGATAGGTTAAAGGGACCACCAAAAAGTGAGACGGCAAACCGCCAAACCAATCAACTTAATAGTATAGATAGATAGATATTTCTAGAAACCTTTTTTTTTCCAGAAATTACAACATTCAGTATATACATTGAAAAGCTTTTTATTTATTTTTTCAATGTATTATGTGTATACAAAATACAAAATACATCTGAAACACAACCTTGAAAGTTGTCCAATGTGGATTCCACCATTTAAAACAGACTTGGAAGGTAACATCAGGTTCAAATCACTTTTGTTTCTTGTTTGCTTGCATAGACGGGGTAAGGAAGGTGGGTCTCTTCTTCGTAAATGCTTTACTTCTGCTATCTGGATCGTCGCCATCGTCATCTTCGTCGCCATCAGCCTTATCGTTATCCTTGTCAGATGGTTTTGCAGAATCCTCTATAATTTGGGCATCTCTCTTTTTCAAAGCATTCAACTTGGCACGCAGTCTCCTTTCAATAGGATCGGCTGAAGCTCCCAGTTTTGACTCAAGTACAGCTTTTGCTCCCAATCCCAGCCTTCAAGAAAAACAGTACAAAAAGTTAACAAGTTAGGGAGGGGGGATTATGTATGTTCTCACATATCACGGTTTTCAACCATATATTTACTTCCATATAAGAAAAAGAACACTAAGATTTGTTCCTGAATCACGGTATCCAAATGTTACATGTATCTTATAAATAAATTATGTATTTTTTTTATCTTTTATGTTATATTAGTATCGCATGAAGATATGTACAGATAAATCAGAATATGATGACTTAATAACATGAAACTAAAGTTATCTTACGTAGTTTCTAAGGTATATAACAAATATTAAACCCGAATTTACAATACATACTACTATTTTTTGAATCGTTGGGCAATACTTATAAGTCATTGATTTGGGATGGGGTTATACCTTTGCAAGTGGTCAGTTCATATTCATTTGGAAACAAGAAAATATTTATCTAACGGATGTGGAAACATTTTAATTGAGTACATAAGGAAAAATACCTTCTTTTTTTAGGAAAAATGATAGTTGTACGAAAAATCTCAATTCTAGTATAAATAAAGAATAGAAGGAACAACTCAATTCTACTCTGTCTGAACATAACAGAAGAAAGATAATGAAATGAATAAAAGACCAACAAGATGTTTTGAGGGATAACTTACTTAGCTACTCGGGTACAAGATAATTTGTTAATTAATAGATGAAGAGGGCATAGCGAAATGGGTTGGTTCACTTTAAATTGTTCATCGAATCGGACATCTTTGCAAATATCAGGTGAGACATTAAATCCATCAAGTGATTTAGAGAAAAAAATATATATAACCAAGTGGAACTAAAATGATAACAACAACCTGAAAGGTCGACCTTCAAAGTCCTCTTCAGCTGCTTCATCAATTGTTGATGCACTCATGTCGTTAACCCATGATTCAGCCTAAACATGTCAGGTGCAGTTCACAGGTAAGTTCAAGAATGCAACACCAAGTTAGGTAACAGTCAATCAAACAATTGTACTCCAGACATGTTAATGAAACTTGGAAGACTTAAGGAAGTTTAGAATAGTGTTTTCAAATCACGAAGATCAAAGAAACAGTTTAAAAACCTTGCATATAAAATTTTATGTATGAAAAAAACAAGTGCAAAGAGATATATCAAAAACAAGATTAATCAAGAGGAATTAGTCAAGCATTTTCTCGTTCATTATCTACAGTAAAACCCCTATAAATTAATACCCTCAGGACCAAAGAAACCTATTAATTAAGCGGGGTTTTAATTTATCGATAACTTATTAATTTATGATAGTATTAATTATTTTCCAAAATATTTTTTCTTATTTAATGAACTAACAATTAAATGTGCTCATTTAAATAACTAAAATTCAATTTACTCATTATTGAGAGCGTCATAGGAAATGATCGAAAGGGCGAAGTTGAAGATGATAGTTCTCTTTTGGAGTCCGTTTCGCTCAAAGCTCTCAAAGTGACAATGACATTGGATAATTTCTTGTTGCAATACGAGAAAACCACACCAGAATTTCTTAGCGCGTCACGAAAAATCAAATATGAGATCCAACTCGACTTCAAGAAAAAAGCAAGCAACACTTAGACTCATATTTTAAGGCCTCCTCGTCCATGTGATATGTATTTAATATTAGCAAATTATTAATTTATGGGGTAAGTGGGACATGTAGAACATTTAAGGAGTTTTTTTTATTATGTATTATCTTATAAATTTAGCCCATTGGCCAAGTCGGGACTGGCAAAAAATATTATTTAATCGTGATTATTAATTTATCGTGTATTAATTTATCAGGGTTCTACTGTACCAATCTTAGGTACAAATAACGTTAATATGAGGAATTGGTCCTTCATTTTCAGTATTGAAGAGCATTTAACAGCTCAAGGAGGTGGCAAGGAAAGTTGCTTAGTGGAGAAGGGGAATGAACATTAGCGCAAGACTGAGTGAGCAGAGCTCGCTATGTTGTTGGAGCAGATTTTTGTTGGACTAATGAACACACTGGTAGGAGACCAGTGGTAGGAGGAAACCACCATTGAAATAGTGCCAAGCATTTATTTTGGGCTTTAGGGAGGTGGGCAATATAAGGAATTCTTGTTGCATCTTATTTAGTCAAAGCTTTATTCTAATCTCAAGAGGCTATGTATAATGCATTTGTTTTAGATAGGTACCTATCATGTATGTATGGGTTGCTACAAGTCCCTAGAACCCCTTCAAAAGATGCGGTCAAGAATGACTACAATTCCCGTAAACCTTCGGTGCCACATTACTACGACAAGGGAATCTTAATTTAGTCCATGGCGCTGTTTTTAATAATCATATGTAATTTTATTTTTGATAAACAAAGATATATATATCATAGTGATTCAGAAAGTGTAAATAACTCTAAACTCAAAATATTTATATATTGCATCAGCCTTTAGGACAAACTTATTGTTAGCATATTTTAAAGTGATGGTCTTTGTCTGCTTTCTAAGGATCGAGCATTCCTTATTTTTTTTTTCTTTTTGGGAGTGTACTAAATTTGTCGATTTTAGGGCTTATGGATTAGTTATCAGTGGGGTTTACTTCTCGCATAGTAAAAGCTTCGTGAGGCATGAGGCGTAAACAAAGGCATACACCTCAGAATGTGTTCTTAATCATTGAGCGAGCCACTATTATGCAGCTGTCTAGACCCCCATACCTAACGAGCCCTACTTTAATCCTTGCTTGTTTCTGACACTTCTTCTTTCAAAGTCATTTCTCCACCGTCGCCTCTACCCGTGACTAGAACCCGAAACCAAATGTTAAATACCCAAACAATATCCACATAAAATACCTATGTGATAATGGTGGGGGTACTCAAAGTCTTAACCAACGCCATCATATCATAAAATTTGGGACATTTGCAAATGAAAAAGTGATCAGTTACATGTGATCAAAATGTGAAGTGCATTTCTATATAATAGGGGGGGAGGGGGAGTAACGAAAACTTACAAGTTTCAAACCCTTGTCCAAAATAACCAATTTGGGTACAATTTTCTCTTTCGATGGTGTTTTAGTAGTCATTGAAAGAAATATTAACTTTACCAACTTACCTGTACAAAAAACCAAGGGGTTTATTAGCACCGAAATTAATATATATTCTACAATTATTTATCTAGTTTGATTATGATAATGAGGAAAATTCGAGTTAGGTGTAGAGATAGAGAGAAAAAAAAAAACATGAAATCAAAATAAGTCTTTAGGATTGCTACAATCGACGCTACTAACCAACCTGTCGTTAGTAGAGAAAGAGGAAGTCTAATGATCTTTGATGGTGTTCGTAGTGGCAATGTCTATAGGAGTTATTGTTTTCCAGCTAAGGTGAGACGGGAGAAAGAGGTATGTTCAGACTTTTTAGGCGCAGCTTCTATTACAAACGTGTTACTCCTGTACATGAAAAAAAAAATATACATCAGAACCACCAAACGCGCTTCAAAATGAATCAAGCATCTTGTATTAATTCTAAATAATGAAAAACACTTCACTCCTTAGACGCTATAACCTCCCCCCCCCTAAACACGCACACACATCCCTTTCCTCGCACTCCCTTTCCGCATATTATTTTAAGAGCACCCCCGTATTAACAATGGAGAACAACTTTCTCCTGATCCCCATCACATGAAATGTCTCACATTTTTTATTTTAAGAATAAAGTTGGGCCCTTACCTGTATATCATGAAAAAGTAGTTACAAATCTAGGGAAATCATAGACTTTGGCATCTCCTTCACCAAGCTTATGAAGATCCTCCAGAAAAGGAATAAAAAAATAAAAAAATAAAAAGGAAAACAAGAAGAAAAAAATATTTACAAGAAAACTAGAGGCTAAAGAATCTGCAGGCTTATCTCTCCCACCATGTGAATCCCTCTCCGCGGAATAAGTAGTAGCTTCTTCTTTGCGATATTGATACATAAGAAGAATCGGAAATTATCTCTCCATAACTACATTGATAGCAGCTAGGCCAATATCATCATCCATCTGGCCATAGAATATAGCTAGTTTAGATGATAATACCATAAAATGGTCAAATTTTGATCTCTTCAAATAATATCTTTACATGTGGCAGGAGAGAAAAACTCTTAAAAACCAAGTTAACTTCAAGTTTTAACTGTTGTTTGGGCATTAATGATTTATAATTTTTTTCTTCAAAATAATAAAATATTTTATTTCTCCTATTAAAAACCCACATCTACCATAAGAATTAACCATTCTCTGTTTAGTCGATTCCATTAGTTATCGCATATGGGTTAAACTACTAAATACCCATAATCACTTATCGGAAATGCACATAAATGTATACGACTACAGTAAATTCTCGTCACTATATCTTCATTGCATAATTCTTTGCATCTTCTTGAAGATGCTATAAATACCTAAGTTCGTCCCCAAAAATTTGTCGGGTGAGTATGATTGTCTGAGTGGACACTCAGTGAACGTTAAGCTAAGACCCAAATGGACGATGCCAATTGCCAAGGTCAAAATTGTATTGGTACCAAGCTCACATATTTTTAAACTTCTATTTTATGTCCCCACAAGCTAAAACAATACATGTTGGTTGGCAAAAAAAACAAATGTTGCTCAGTGCAACTCAATCATGCCCTAACCCATGCTCATTCGCCTTCCCTCAAATACCTACCATTGCATTCCCCATAACCCCTGAATGTACAAACCAAGGTTTTCGTTTCTCATCGTAAACAACAAACCTCGAAGAAGAAAAAAAATATCAAAAACTTCAGCCGAAATCTTTAAAATACTAGTGTAAAAACAAATAAGAACATGGATTCAACAATTAAATGATTCATAAAAGAACAAATAAGAGAACAAATATTTACGATGTCAACTCTCCATATATCAAATCTTTCAAATATTAGTGCATTTAAGTCTTAACAATAAGAAATAAAAAACTAGTCAAGTCTTGATTAATTTTATTTTTTTGCAAAAGATAAGATTGAATAAATGAAATTAGAGTTACAAGGGGGGAGGTTGATAGCCAGCCCAGTTACTATACAGATAACCCTAAAGTACTCAGCTTGGGGATCCACAACTCTAGTGATAAAGTTAGGTCTTCCACTGTACACATCCTTGACACCACTAAGGAGACTATTCCATTTTTTAGAGGCTTCATCTGCAAAAAAGTTCCCTTCTCGCCAAATTTGAGAAAATCTTAAGAGAGATGAAACTATGTTTGGTAGTATTCCACTTCGTTCTGATCTTTCAAGGGGCATGATCAGAGGAGAAAGCATGTATAGCAGCTGATGAGTCAGATTCAATCCAAATTTTGTACTACGTATTTTCTTGAGCCCAAATGAGAGAACCCAGAATGGCCTCACATTCAGCTTCATAGTTGTTCACAGTGCCAACGTCCTTTGATGATGACACCAAGCATGTTGTTAAAGCTATCCCTAGCAATAACTCCAAAGCCTCTTTTCCAAGGGGTCCCAAGTGCTGAGCCATCATAATTAAGTTTTATCTCTTCAAACCAAGGTAACCACCCATTTACAGCTTCTGATAGAAGGAATGGGTGGAGATGATCCACAGATCATTGGGAGAGTTTGACATATGATTAGAGGATAGGGAGGTAGCATCCTTAACTGAGGCAATAAGCTTGACTTTCATTTGGTTGTAGTTGCATGAAAAACCTTCAAAGACACAAGAGTTTCTAGCCAGCTAAAGCAGGTTAATAACTGCTGCCCACCAGAGATATCTGATGTAAGGACTGAGAGAGGAACCAAGCTCCAAAGAAAGCTTAAGGTTAGGGTGCCACTGATTAATCTTGAAAAGAGAGCTGATCCACTGCCATAAAGGACCAACCTTAGGACAGTCCCAAAAGAGATGAGAGGCAGTTTCAGAATCTGCAAAACAAAGACAGCACCTTGAGACAATGAAACAGCCCCTCTTCATTAAGTTATCCACTGTGACTAAGGCATTGTTGCATAATCTCCAGATAAAAACTGAAATTTAGGGGTGAATAGCATTGCAATTGAGATACTTTTTCCACCATACATGAGCTCTTTTGCTTCTTATAGTATCAAAAGCACTAGAGACTGAGAATAGACCATGAGGGTGATGATTCCAGACCCTTACATCTGAAGCAGAACTGTCTACATGAATGTTGTTAGTATCAATCCCATGGTCTTTAAGAAATTCATCCACCAAACCACACATTCCAGCCATTGTTATCAATAATGATATTTAGATTGATAGTGATGTTTCTCCATACTCTGTCATCCACCTCAACTGAATGTATAAGAGCTTTTTTAGAACCCCAAGAGTCTCTCCAAAAATCAATACCATTCTCATTGCCAATCAGCCAACTAGAGTTGTCATTCACCTTAGTTATAGCCCATTTTAACCCCTTCCAAATAGAAGAGCTCTAGTGATAGTCCAACAGTTGACCATTCTTTTTAAGAAATGTAGCCCTGAAGAAAATAGCCCATGGTTCTTGAGAAGTAAGGAAACCTCACCGAAGCTTCATTAGCATAGAGAGGTTAATATCACCAAGTTTGTATACTCCCATGCCACCCTCTTCACAAGGTTTACACAGTTTGTCCCAGCTCACAGTGATGAATTTCATGTAAGACCAAAGAAAGTTTCTTATGATCCTTTCCCCTTGCTTAATATAAGAAGCAGACCACTTATAGATGGACATGTTAAAGACAGGGAGGCTGGTAAGAATTGACTTCACAAGCACAATTCTACTTTGAAAAGAAAGTAACTTCCCACACCAACCAGAAGCTCTTGATCTAATCTTGTCAATAAGAGGAGAAATAGTAGTTTTGGTGACTCTGCTCTGTATGAGAGGGATCCCTAAGTACTTTTCAGGGAAAACTCTAGCTTCAAAACCAAACAAAGATGAAATGGACTTTCTTTGAGCAGAGAGAGAGCCACAAAAAATCTTGCACTTTGAACTGCTAATACACTGACATTCAGAGGATTGGTACACTTGAAGGAGGATCTTGAGGGCTTTCAGACCAGATAGCTTCCCATTGGTAAAAATGATTATATCATCTGCAAACAGAAAATGAGAAGGACTTGGACAATCTTTAATAGTGACAAGAGGTTTGATAATCTTGTGAGATCAGTTGATACCTCTACTGAGCACATCCTCGACAAAAGCAAAAAGGAGGGAGAGAGGGCAACCTTGTCTTAGACGTCTACTAGCCTTAAAGAATCCGCAAGACCCTCCATTAATGAGTATAGAGGCATTGGCACTGTGAAGAAGCACTTTGATCCAGTTACAAACCCTGTAGGAGAATCCAAACCTGTTAAGGACAAGAAAGAGAAACTTCCAACTGACAGTGTCAAATGCTTGGGCCATGCCAATTTTAAGGGCAACATTTCCATCTTTCCTTTTCTTGCGAAGTTCATTAATAAGCTCAGAGGCCATCCCAATGTTTTTTTGTATAGATCTACCTTGGATAAACCCACTTTGTTCTTGAGAGATAATGAGGGGAGCCACTTTGCTAAGTCTAATAGCAAGAACCTTAGTAATGATCTTGAAAATGAAGTTACTCAAGCATATAAGTCTGAAATTTTTCATGGTGGAGAGCTCATTGTTTTTGGGGACAAGCACAAGGAAGTTTGAATTAAAACCATTAAGGATGAAGGCATCAACAAAAAAAGAAATGGTGGTTGTACAGGCTTCACTTCCAACCAAGTCCCAAAAATGATGAAAGAAGGCCCCATTAAATCCATCTGGTCAGGAGAGCTGTCTCCACTAAGGTTGAAAACTGCATGCCTCATTGCAAGGAATGGCTTGAAGATAAGCATTTTGAGTAACAGAGAAAGAATTGGGGACCAAGTTAATCAGGTCCTCATTGATAAAAGTGTATTCAGACCTGAATTTCTCAATGAAGTACCCTTCAATATGAGTCTTGATCTCTTCTAGGTCTTGGAGAGTATAACCATCCTCTAGTTCATCTTGTGAATTGCATGGAAGTACCCAGTATTTCTCTCCCCATCCTTGAGCCAACTAACCCTTGTTTTTTGTTTCCAGATTGAGTTTTCCAGGTTAAGAAGATTATTGAGAGAGTTCTCTTTGGCAGCAGCAGCATTAATGAGAGAATCTAAACTATCTGCTTCAAGCTGAATCTGTAAGTCCTCCAACTCAGCAGCACAAGTAGATATGTCTCTCTTTAACCCTCCCAAAGAAGTATTCCTTCAATGTTTACTATCAACTTTCAGCCTTTGTAACTTCTTCATAAGCCTGTAAAGAGGATCCCCCCTAAGATTAGACCTTGACTATATCAGAGAACCCATGCATATTGATCCAAATTTTAGAAACCTGAATGGGATGTTGTGAGGCTTAGGAACCGATTTTGAACAACCACAATAGCAAAATGATCTGAATTTTCCCTGGGAAGGAAAGGACTTTGCACTTCCAGTCTTCATATTTGGAGGACCAGAGGTTATTAACAAGAGCTCTATCCAGTCTTATTAATCTTCTAGCCCCACCTCTTTGCCCATTGCACCAGGTAAGCTTAAGACCAGTGAAGACACAATCCAAAAGACCACAAGCATCTATGCAATCATTGAATTCATTTACAGCACAAAGAAGAGGACCAGACCCACCCTACTTTTCATTTTGACTTCTAATGATGTTATAGTCCCCAATTGCAAGCCAAGGAAGACTGAGCTGATTCAAGTTGCAAACTCTTGCAAGAGGATCCTTCTGCAAATTTTAAAGACACTAGTATGAACAGCAGTAATGAGATTGCCTTCACACAGAATGGTCAACTGTTGGGAAGAAGGGGCTGTCAGAGAAGAAACCCAAAAACACCAAAGATTTCCCAGTCTGGAATCACAATTGTTAGAGATAATAGAGTGGCAAAATTTAGTAAAACCAAGCTTTAAAAAGTAAGAAACATCTGGTCTTACTTTAGGCTCAGCAATAAATATAAGGTCATGAGTTCTCACCATCCTCATGAGGGAGAGCCTAGACTTGTTATTGGCTATACCTCTAATATTCCAATATAAAACTCTAATCGGAAACACATATATTATTGCTTATTAGCTCTAGTGTTTGGATAATTACCCTTAACACTAGTGCCAACATTGTTGTTCTTAGATTTGTTACCTTCTTTGTTCTTCTTATAACATTTTTTCTTGCTTCTTTTGTAGACTTGCGAGCTAGCTTCCTTAGTGACCAGAGCTGCATCTCTTTCACTATCATCAACCATATCAGCCCAGAGGTTATGCTTGTTCAATGCCAAACAAGAATCTGTGGGAAGTTGGTTTTGAGGAGAAGGGGTTGGGGATCAAGAGCTATCAGCAACCGGAGAGAAGTCACCTTTGCTTGGAGGGACTGGAGTATTAAAACCTGCTTGAGCAGAGGGCCCTATGCCTAGTTGAGCATTTTTTTTATCTACAAATTGCCTAAAAGCATTAGCTTGCTCTGCAATGTTAATATCACCTTCACTAGCAGTTTCCTGGACTTTATCATCAGTGTGAATGACTTGTTTCCCTTTTTCCACCACTACTTTGGCTTTGTTTTTCTTCTTTCTTATCCTCTTTTTTTAATTTTTGGAAATATTAGCATGGGCGTCAACCCCTTCAGCTTGGAAGTGTCTCAAATCATCTTGAGTTCTCCTATCCTTGATATCCTCCTCCCTTTGAACATGAGCACGAAGACCTTTACATTCAGAGAAATTATGTCCCACGATTTTACACTGGTGGTAGAATTTTGGGAGAAGCCCAAACTCAACTCTCTGCTAAAAATCTCCATCTTCGACTTCCACCAAAACTTTAGTTGGGATTGGATCAGCAAGATCAATATCAACCGGAACTATGGCAAAGTAACCAAAATCAGAGTCTTTAGCAACATGTATCGGTGTCCCCATCATTTTCCCTATCGACATAAGAGAATCATGCTCCCAGAATTCAAACCCCAAACCTGGAAACTTCACCCAACCTAGAGCATGGGAGTTTTTCTGCTTCTCTGGATCATAGAAGGGACTCCAGGGAGAGAGACGAAGGAGCTGCTTGTCAATGAGCCAAGGACCCCCTGCCCAGATACAATTCCGATCATCTTTGTTGTCGAGAAAGATAGTAAAGAACCCTTTGCCAATATGCCGACGCCCTTGAGTTTCCACAATTCCATGGCGATTTCTCGTAATGTTGTAATTTTAGTTTTAAACAAATCGAGACTACTCACGAGGTTGAATTTGTTCCGTTCCAACCCTCGCTGGTGAGCTGCAATTGGAATTTTTATAGAGTCCACTCCCCTCTCTTACCGGGGGTGGGGAGCTGATCAATTAAGCAGCTTCTACCCAAGTTTTGTTTTGCCATTTCCCATACGAATTGGGGGAAGAATCCTCAGAGGTTTTGGCAAAGAGACATTCAGATTCCCACAAATCTATCGAAGAGAGATTCAAGCAATTGATCAGATCTGAGAGAGAGAAGCAAGAGAATTCTCCGAGTATAAGCGCCGTTTTCGCAAACCCTACCCATCATTGTTCATGGCTCCTCAAGAACCCGGATCTGCTTTGTTATTGCTTGAATGAGAAAGTATCACACCCAAGATCTAGGCCTATCAACTTTGAATTTGTAAGAATCCAAATCCCTGTGAGACCATTTGAATCCTAAGATCTAGACCTTTGAGGATCACCCGCACCTCATGGAACTTGCAGTTTCTCTGTCAAAAATAACCAACGAAACAGTCCTCTATTTCTTCCAAATATTGCTGGAGCGAGTTAGGTGGGAACTAATTGAGATGTGAAGAATGAATTGAGAGCTCTATGAGGTAAAGAAAAAGAAATGGGAAAGAGAGTCTACAGCACTGGGTGAATGTACTAAGTTGCTGGTTCCAATCTTAAATAACAATTTATTTTTCTAGTGAGTCACCATAAATCTGCAGCTACTGTATTGAATTTGGTGATGCCCTCTTCTTTTTTACTATTGCTTGGAAGTTGGAATTAGGAATCGTACGTCAGTTTACTTTATGATTTTTAATAAAAGAATTTATTTATAAATTAGTAATATCAAATAATATAGGAGAATAACAGCAGTTTACTTTGGAGTTAACTTGGTCTTTAAGACTTTCTCTCCCCTGCCACATGTAATATGATTTGAAAAGATCAAAATTTGATCCCCTTAGAGAGATCATTTTTTTTCCCTTAATGAATTGCGTGGGGTGGCTTCAATTTAGTAACAAGTAATAAAAATCAGATAAAAGCATGTGAATTGTTGCACAGTGAAGTATCATAAAAGAGACAAATCAATTAGATAAACACAACAAAGTGATCAAATCAAAAGATATATTATCAAACTGAAGTAGTAAATTGAGTAACAAGTATATTCGCTAGTATGTATATATATACTAGCAGAAACCCGTATCACGCCACAGCCAGCGTTCTTTAAATCCAAAATGGCGTGCCTTCAACACTAACCCTTTTCAGTGGCGTGCCGTAGGCACTACCAAATGAGACAAGTGTAGGATTATAGTAA
The DNA here is from genome assembly GCA_014058105.1 of Kingdonia uniflora. Lineage (NCBI taxonomy): Eukaryota > Viridiplantae > Streptophyta > Magnoliopsida > Ranunculales > Circaeasteraceae > Kingdonia > Kingdonia uniflora. The sequence goes on from JACGCM010000121.1 coordinate 1,866,563, forward strand.
TTGTTGGCATGCCTTCATTCCTACAATCCCTTTTAAACTACATGCACCTGAATGATTGTGAACCATCACCTTAGTTAATAAATCGGTTATAACCGATTTTTCAACATACCTTCGGCAATATGCACCATCGCAACCCCCGCGGAAATACACAATACCCGCAATCATACAGCATATGCATTTTTAACCATGGATGCTTCAACACCATAGTCACAAATAGCCAAGCAGTCATACACCATGAATTGATGTTGGTTTGTCATCGAAGCTCACTCTCCTATGAAGTTGAAACCTTGAAACCCTAGTCTCCTATGAAGTTGAAACCTTGAAACCCTGGACTGAAGTTGGACATTTGAATGAAACTGAATCCCAGATGTATGTCGCACCCAAACCAATCAGTCAAAATGAAAGAAAAAAAAAACATAGCAAAAAATCAAACTCAAAGAAAGGCATGGATATATGTTAAACTCACAGCAATCAGTCACAGTAAAACCCCATGGCCGAACAAACGAAACTAACTGAAACCCATGATATTGATTTCCATTTTAACCCAATTACTCCACTATCTCTACTTCATAGTAATGGCATTCTCACCCTCTAGTTCATCTTTCTTTAGTTGATCATACCCCATTTTGCCCCGATCACAATAAACCCAAAATTTGGTTAGCATTCACATTAGAAAATCACAATAAACCCAAAATTTGGAACTCTGAGAACCATCCCATCAAACAAACAACTAAAAAATTTCACCGTGTCTCGCTTTCAGTCGAAATACTCCAACTTAGATTACTCTTTTAGTCCACATTAGAAGATGTTTGAAAAGCATCAACACCTCATGAACAGACTTCCCTTAAGCAACACCTCCTTAACCCTCCCTTGTATATTGCAGATGCATAAATGGATGTATTTCAATCACTACTACTCTTCCACCCCAACTCACCCCATGTGTAAGGTTGAAGGTCCAGAGTTTTAATGCGAACTATTGTAGCAGCACCTTAACCATCCTAAAAAGCGGAAATGTAGTGATATTCTAACTACTGCCAACGGGAAGAAGGAATTACCAAATTATTTATCAATAAAGAAAACTGAGAATATAGCCTCTAAAAAACAAGCCATCATTTAAAAAAGCCCAAAGCAAACCAATCATTGTAACAACACTTGTAGAATCGACCAACCAAAAAACACCAAAACGAAAAGTCCTGATGTAACATTGTTAATCAAAATGATTGACATCTCAACTTTCTCCGTCACTGCAAATCCTCTGTTTGAGGCCTAAAGAGACTTATAATCTGGAACTTTAAAATGCCTTGGCATTCCCCTTTCGATAATGTACATATGTATCTGCTTCTGCTGCATTTCGTGGTAGCTTCGCTCACTTTGACTATAAAGTCTAACCAAATCTCCCGTAAAATAGAAAACTTTATTCCCAGGTAAACCCGTCTTTAGATACTCTAAACTGTACCCAAAATCCCCCCAAATTGTAGTCATAAAACTGTCCCTTTTAAGCTTAGAAATTAAGGGTGAAACATATCTGGGAATACTTCAAAGATTGGTCATGATCAAAGCTGAAATTCTGAGATGGAATGCTCAAAGTTTGAAACCCTAAAGTCGAAATTGACAAGCATTGGTCATGATTACAAATGAGTATACAACACTTAAAGCCGAGTTGTTTGTCCAATATTAAGTCCGCTCCATCAGAGTATACGACAATATTTCAGGAGATATCTATGCATCCATTAAAAAATCTAACACAGATATAACAAATGAGCCATTTAGAAACATGAGCAACACAGCTGAATCAGTTGAATCAAGGGTCAAATCAGAGAAACCCCCAAATCATGGTAAACTGAGATAGTAGGGCATATCAATAACCAACAACAAATACTGAATTATCAGCTACAATTAAGAGCATAATCCAACAATCGCTTACAGGAAAACCAAATTGAACTTACCAATGGATGGCGTAGAATGATTACACGCCTCCAAATCAAGCACTCAAAGGCAGATCTAGAAGCACCAAGATATCAATGAACACATTTAAACCTAAATCGAGCACCAAACTCCTTGAAATCGAGCAGTAAATCTAACATATTTAAAACAAATCGATGTTGGTAAAACCCCCAAATCAAACATAATTACCTGGAAAGGAGATTTTAAGCTCAGACGTCTTTGTAAACGATCTAAAACTCTAAATATTGGAGAAGATCGACTTCCATTAGGGTTTAGAGAGAGACTCTCCTCTTGCCCGAGAGAGAGAATGATTGTAGTGAGAGAATGCTTTGTTGTGTTATATATGAAAGGGTGAAAATCCGAAAATGACCAAAAGTGCCTCAAGTATCATATGAAAGGAAAGGGTGAAAATCAGAAAAGGTTTTAAGGTTTTAGAGCATCTCTAGCAGCGAGTGTGGGTTTGGGTGTGAGTTTTGACACCCTAGCTCACCAAACCCACAACTCACACCCGACCTCTCCCAGCAGTCAGTGTGAGTTTTCTACGTGGAGTTTTTTTTTCTAATTTAGATGAGATTAAAACACCGCGCGGGGTTTCAAACACCGCCGCATCAACTGTAAGTAAAACTCACTAGTAATTCGACTATTTTCACAATTTTTGCATCTAGCTCTCTCTCAAAAATCTTTTGGTAAAATTTTGTTTGAATTCCAACAAAATCAAAATGCATATGCCAGAGGGAGACCCACACCCCAGTACTCTGCATGGGTTTAGAGGAACAAGAGATCCAGAGCGTTCCGTAACTCGCTCAAGGTCTGAAATGAATAAAAAGCAAGTGAAATTTGAAGATATCCAACCCCAAGATATACCAAACCCAACCGAAGATAACTTCCCGCAGAGGTGTATTACCCAACTCCCAGATGGAGTCAGTCACATCTATTACACAGGAAATGAACTCACGGTAAGTTTTAGTGTAATTGTGAATTTGTTTTTTCCATAAATCATGTGTTTGACAAAATGCCTCAATGAGCAGAATCGGGATTCGATGCGTGTGCACGGCACATTCACTACGGTGTTCAAAGTGTGGAAGGATATTGCCATAATTCCAGCTGTAAGGGACGCCATGGTGAATATTTTTGGGCAGTTTATGGATATACGTTTGGGCAATTCAGATAATCGACTAATTCATGCGTTTACAGAACGTTGGTGGCCGACCACACACACATTTTTGTTCCCTTGTACAGAGATAGGGGTCACTCCTCTCGATTTCAATATGTTGACATCATTGTCCATCGACCGATATCACACACAGGTGCCATTTGACGACACATGGTCTATTTTATCCAATGCGAGACAATTGCAACATTGATTCCAGCCATATGAAGAGTAGGAACGTCAGTATTACACATTTAAGAATGTACTTGACCGTCACAGCTGATCGGGAGGATGATATTATTATTGCTCGTGCTTTTATCATCTTCATGATGGGACATTTGTGGTTCCAAACAGCCAACGATACCGTCCCGCTTGGATATCTCGCGGCCGTGAACGATTTGAACTCGGCTGCCCAATATGACTGGGGTTCTACTATTCTTGCTTCCCTGTACCATGGTTTAGATACTGCAGTCACGATCGGGGGTGCCATTACTGGATTTGTGCAACTTCTTCCGGTACAATGACACTTTTTCATTTTACAAATCAAATATCTTCCAATAAACGTCTCAAATATAAATTCTTATTATTTTTATGTTATTCTTAAATGCAGTATTGGTTTTATGAGTATTGTGGGGTTGGTCACCCTATAGTTAAGGAAGAGATAAAGCACCCGGCCTATCCGCGCCTCAGAGCATGGGAGAGGGGGAACAGGAGGAAAACAAATGACCAGACAACCAATCTATTTATTTTAGGCATATACCATATTAATCATCGCACTGTTGAGACAATCACATGGGAACCTTGGTTAGATTCTACAGTATCTGAGACAGATGACGTACTGAATGCAAAACTTTTATCCCGTAAAAGGATACCACTTCAAGTACCAAATGGAAACTACGAATATTACTTAGGGGATAGATGTTGGAAGCAGTTAGAAGGCGAGGTGCGTATTCTTTTGGATCCTCCGCTTAGCATGCTGCCACATATTAGTCCAACGGCTTTATATGAGATGAAACAGGCCGGGTTCCTTGACTGTAAGCAGTTTGTGGTAGGGGAGGAGCGAGAGACTTACGCCTCATACTCGGCTGAACAAATTTCAGAGGTAGGCCACATGTTGACAAATTCCTAGAGGATGGAGAATACAGATCTGTTCTGACTGACTGCAGTTAGAGCTGGTATTACACCCGTGGTGGTGACGTCAGCGTCGGAGGACTTCAGTTTGCCTGGTGAGGTGGAGGGGCCAGACCTGGGGTGGCACATGGAGTGGACAGGGCGCGCGTGAGATGTTCCCCATCGCCCGCTTGAGGGACCCGTCACCCATATCTTCCTCCTACGGCGCATAAGAGTTGTGGTACCTGACCCATGGTATGCGGCGACTCGTCCTTGCAGAGTCTGAGTGGGACGCACAGAGGCTACAGAAGGTGAAGGATGAGCTTGATATTGCCCGCATGCAAATTGACAGTATATATCATCAGCTATATGCGCATGTAAGTATTTTATTTATGTATTTATTGCGGTGCTTTTTCTTAATGTCATATTAATTTTGTCAAAATATTTATAAAGTTTCTTTGTCCCGTTCAGGACCTACAACTGAGGAGGGGACGTGAAGTATGGGTGGTGCTGCTACCACCTGGAGGTGGCGCGAGGACGAGGCAGCATGGATCTGGTCTGCGAACCAGGGGAGGCGGTATTAGTCGCAGGGGGCAAGGTACTGGAGATGATTATGAGTAGATATAGGTGTTTTTTATGTTTTTTTAGACGATGTAGAAGCTCAGCTTTGATTATGTAGATGATTATGAGTAGACGATATATTTGTAGATAATATTTTGGATGTTCTTAATGTTCATTAGTCATGATTATCTAATGTTAAAATTGACTATTTGTCTGTTCAAATAAATTTGCACTGAGATATTTTACATTTCTATACACTATTTGGTGAAGTTTTAGGTTCTTGATAGAGTTTTTTCAATGTCTATTCGAATAAATTTCAGCAATTTTGCACAATTTTGCACTGAGCAGTTTTATTCGAATAGAACCTAATTTTATTCGAACAAAATTGTCACTGAGGTCGAATACAAATATAGATTTGGCGGTGAAATGAACACTGCGCGGTGTTCATTTCACCACCAAATCTAGGGAAAAAGACCCACAACTTCTTCCCCTTTTACATTTCTTATATTTTTACACTTCTCTCTTCCATTAGAAATTTGTTCACCATCTGGTATTACACCCTTCTCTCAACTTCACAGCCTTAAATGTCTTCTTCATCATCCGATTCATCCATACCCAATCCTCCAGGTTTATCGTCGTCGTCCTCCTATTAGGATCTTATCTTTAATTGTGCGGCGGCAATTTGCGTTCTGCACCAAGCTGCAGTGAACATAGTAGTTGAGGATACAACTTCAAGTTACGACGGAAGTGTCATGGGCCGTAAAGATAAGAAAAAGAAGTGAGATCATCCATTGGGGAATTACAACATTATACGAGACTACTTCAAGCCGAATTGTACATATGAGCCATGGAAATTTCGGCGACGTTTTCGTATGAGTATAGACATGTTTATGCGTTTATTCGATGCAGTTGTTGCACATGATCATTATTTTGTCCAGAAACCCAACAACGCTGGTACTATCGGGTTATCACCGTACCAAAAGGTAGTCGCAGCACTACGTTTCCTAAGCTACAGTATTGCGGCAGATCTTTTTGACGAATATATCCGAATAGGAGAAAACACAACCTTGTTATGTATGAAAAGGTTTTGTGTTGCGGTTATTCAAAATTTTGGCGAGGAATATCTTCGAGCACCAAATGTTGCTGACGTCAAAAAGTTAAAAGCGATCGGAGAGTCCCAGAGATTTCTCAGCATGTTAGGAAGCCTTGATTACATGCATTGGATATGGAAAAATTGTCCCAAAGCTTGGCACGGTCAATTTACTGGTCATTACTCCAATACGACATTGATTCTTGAAGTGGTAGCTTCATACGACCTTTGGATTTGGCATATTTTTTTTGGGTTACCAGGGTCTAATAATAATATCAATGTCCTGCAACAAACACATCTTTTCACCGACCTGGCCGATGGTATCTCCCCGCCTTGCAATTATACAATTGCCAGCAAAGCTTATGATATAGGGTATTACCTAGCGGGTAGCATATACCCCAAATGGGGAACACTTGTCCAAACCATATCTAATCCGATTATAGCGAAACAAAAATTATTTGCTCAACAACAAGAAAGTTGTCGAAAAGACGTAGAACGTGCGTTTGGGGTTTTACAATCTCGGTTCAATGTTATAAAAAATCCGGTTAAATTGTGGGACCCCCAGGTTTTGAGCAATGTCATGAAGGCGTGCGTGATAATGCACAATATGATCGTCGAGGATGAAAGAGGTATTCCCATCATACTTAGACTACAATCCGGCCAAACCCTCAACTATCGAAGGCGAATGGTTCGATATTGTACGCGAACGCGGAACAATAGAATTTTTTATATCGAAAATGAACCGAATTCGAAGTCGAGAACTTCACTTTGATCTAAAGGATGATCTAATCGAGCATTTGTGGGCTGTGAAAGGAAATCTTCAAAATTAGTACTCCATTTCTTATATTATTTGCGTGTTCTTGATATAATTTAATATTTCTCTTAGTCGTACAAGTTTATTAAACATGTTTTTTTAATACAATATTGATCTTGTATTTGTTTTAACGCAATATTATCGGAAATAAACATTTCAAAAACAAACTGTAGAATTTTGAGCAGTACATTATTCAAACGTTTACATTATTGGTTATTAAACTACATTCTTGGATAAAAAGCTTCTATATACAACAAAGTTAAATAATATTTCATCACCACTTTAAGTACCTGGTCCGCCTCTCTTGGCCAGACGTTCCATGATCTCAGCTTGCCTTTGCAGATAGTATTGCAATTGATGTCCAGAAAGAGTACTCAAGTCTTTCTCCATGATTTTGCGATCTTCCTTTGCTTGCTTCAAATATATTTTAGCTTGCCAGTGTTGCATTGCTTCTGCTCTTCTTCTTTCTATTTCTTCTTTCTCTTGTATCTTCTCCAACCGTATTTCATCTAGCATTATTTGGATACCGCTACCAGATGCAGTCACACCCTCCATTACCTTTTGTGATGCAAGGTTCTTTCTATAGAGTTTTTGCTGATGGGTCTGCTTCCACTCTCATACAACCAACCATCTAAGTCAGAATTTGGGCCGGTGGATTGAGGTGTAGGTGGGCCGTCGGGGTCCTCCGATAGATTGTTTGATTCGACCGAGTTCCTCGGAGAAGAATTATCCGATGTTTTCCTGGCTATATTTTTTGGTATATTCACCGCATGGTTCAACCCATCATCCCTTAGGTTGGCCCATCGCGGTTTTCACATCAAAATCTTATACGCTTCATGGTGTTTGAAGTCATTGCCGCCATTCAAGCCTTTATAGATTTTGTGTGCATCATTTTCCTACAATTCACAAAATTACCCAATACAAATAAATAACGTGTATATCCGCAAGAAATAATTGACATTGAGTTAAAAGAAATTATAACGTACCCAATCTTCTTCTATTTTTCCACTGCTATTCCTAAATCGTTCTTGAGCAATTATCCCCTTGTACGCCACACATTATGCATTAAGGGCATACCACTGAGATTTGGTCGACCCACATGATCGTTGTGTGGGGCACTCAGGGTCTCTGTTAAAGGCAATGTTGACCTTTTGATAGAAATTAAAACCTTTTGTGCTGCCATTTGTTTGGACAGAAGTTGTTACCCACGCCCTTACGAGACACGTAAAGTCTGCGTCTGTCCAATGCATTCCAGCATCATCCATCTTGTTCAAAAACTCATAATCTTCTGGCACTTGCACGCTTGGTCTTTATTTTGTGGGTACTCTTTTCTTTCTTCCTTTTCCTTTTTCTTTTTGGGGAGCCGCCGCTTCAACAGGTATTAACGCATTTGCGTCACTTTGACTGTGCTGAGTAGATTCACCATGGAATAGATAATTTTAAAAGTAATTTGGAGGTTGAAAACCTTGAGGTTGAGTGAGTGGATATGGTTGATAGTACGGGCTAAACGCCTGAGGTTGCGGTTGAGAGAGTGTAAATGGACTTTGATATTATCCATAACTGGGATCCCCTTGCGACATGGTAAATGGAGGTGGGGCCTGCGATTGGAATTGAGGTTAAAATTGCGATGGGTTTTGGTAGAGGTATGGAGTGAATTGTGATGATGGGTATTGAGCGAAAGGTGTTGAAGGTGGGTTATAGGAGGATGGGATCGACGGTGTAGAGTCATTACTACTGGTGTCGGAGTTCGCCATTTGGGGAGAGCGTAGAGGTTTTCTCCTCAGCTCCGCAATTGGGTTTTGGGAAGAAAAAGTTGTCAGGGAGTGTTGATCAAAATAATTGAGTTTGGAGGTGTTTAGATCACCGTGCGGTGTTCCTTTTACCGCACGGTAAAAAGAATATCGCGCGGTGATCTAAACACCGCCAAACTAAAAAAAAAATTAGTGTGAGTTCCTCCCACTCGGTTGAGTTCCTGTAGCGCCAAGTCATCCAACTCACACCCAAACAGTCGCTGCTGGGAGATGTTTGAGTGTAGGTTTGCAAACCCAACTCAACCCACACCCTGCTGCATTTGCTCTTAAGGTCAACAACTCCATCTTTTCCCGTTGAGGTTTTAAGGTTTTATATATAGTAATGCTTCATCTCCCATTCCTTTTGAGGGCTTGATATCCTCGGAGTTCTAAAATAGGGGGGGGGAAGACCCATTTTTATCATTCCCATAAAAGTATCTCCAACAGGGGTTGGGTTGGGTTGGTCAGCTCACACCCAAACCCCAAACTTTTACGCCTCCCAGCAGTAAAATTATGAGTTTGAGTTGGACGACGTGGCACTGTCATAACCAAACCCAGTATGAGCTCCTCCAACTTAAGAAAAATGAGTTTGGCGGTCTTTTAAATACCGCGCGTTATTCTTTTTACCGCCCGAATTAAAAGACCTCTTATCCATTTTTCTTGTATGAGCTCTCCCTGGCTACTTCTCTCCCTAACCCAGTTGCAGAGTAGAGCAGAGAAGAGAACCTTTACGCAATCCTCAAATGGAAAACTCTAGCACCAGCAGTAATAACTCAACACCGTCGACCCCATCCTCCAAAAGCCCATCTTCAACACCATTCTCTCAACACCCATCATCACAATTCACTCCATACCAATCTCAATTCTAGACACAAATGCCCACCTCTGTTTACCATGTCGCAAGGGGATACCTACGGATGACAGTATTAAAATCTATTTATACTCTCTCAACCACAACCTCGGGCATTTAACCCGTATTATCAACCTTATTCGGTCACTCAACCTCAAGTTTTCAACCTCCAAATTACTTTTAGAACTACATATTCCATGGTGAATCTACTCAGTATAATCAAAGTGGCACAAATGCGCCAATACCTGTTGAAGTGGTGGCACCCGAGAAAGAAAAAGGAAAACGAAGAAAGAAAATATCACCCGCAAAACAAAGACAAAACGTGCAAGTGCGGGATGATGCTGAGTTTTTAGATGAGATGGATGATGCTGGACTTTATTTGACGGATGCAGACTTCCCGTGTCTCGCAAGGGCGTGAGTAGCGACTTCTATCCAGACGACGGGTCACACAAAGGGTTTCACTTTTTATCAAAAGATTAACATTACCTTTAACAAAGACCTCGAGTGCCCTACACGACGATCATGTGGGTCGACCAAATCTTAGTGGTGTCCCCTTAATGTAAAAATATTTGTAGCATACAAGGGGATAGTTGTTCAAGTATAATTTTGACACGAGAGCGGGAAAATCGAAGATCGGGTACGTTCTAATTTGCTTTAACTCAATTTCGTTTATTTTTCTTGGATATACACGTTATTTATTTGTATTTGATAATTTTGCGAATTATAGGAAAAAGATGCACACAAGATCTATCAAGGTATAAATGGCGACAATGACTTCAAAGACCGAAAAACGTATAAGATTTTGACACGAGAACAGCGACGGGCCAACCTAAAGGATGATCGGTTGAACCATGTGGAGAGTATAACAATAAATATAGCCAGGAGAACATCACACAATTCTTCTCTGGGTAACTCGGTCAGATCAAACAACCTATCGGAGGACCCCGATGACCCACCTATACCTCAATTCGTTCCCCAAAATTTTGAATTAGATGGTTCGTTGTATGAGGGTGGAACGAGGCCCATTGGCCAAAAAACCTTTAGAAAAGACCTTGCAACACAAAAAGCCTTGGATGAGATTATTGCATCTGGTAGTAGTATCCAAACAATGCTTATGGAGATGAGGTTAGAGAAGAGAAAAGAAAAAGAAGAAAGGCAAGAAGAAGAGCAGAAGCAAATCAACAATGGCAAGCCAAAATGAATTTGAAACAAGCAAGGGAAGATCGCAAAATTATGGATAAAGACCTGAGTAATCTTTTTGGACATGTATTGCAATACTGTCTGCAAAGGCAAGCTAAGGTCATAGAACCTTTGGCCAAGAGTGGCAGACCAAGTACCGGTTCAGGTTATTAAATATAATTTAACTTTACTGAAGAGATAAGTTTTTTTAAGAATGCAGTTTACTTTCCAATAATGTATTCGTTTGAATAATGTACTTTGTTATTGAAGAATGTAATTTATTTTTCGAAATATTTATTTCTGAGAATATTACGTTAAAACAAATACAAGATTAATGCAATATCAAAAACTTGTTCAATAAATTACATCAAGAACACTAAGATAATACTTGATTGCAATACTAGAAATGAAGATTTCCCTTCATGACCCATAAATGCTCGATTGGATCATCATTTAGATCAAAGAGCAATTCTCGACTTTGAATGTGGTTCATTTTTGTTATAAAAGCTTCTATTATTCTGTGTTCGCATACAAAATTGAACCGTTCACCTTTGATAGTTTTGGGATTGTCCGGTTCGTAGCCTAAGTATGATGGGAATGTGCCTCGTTCCTCTTCGATAATCATATTGTGTATTATTACACACGCCTTCATGACATTGTTCAAAACCTTAGGTTTACACAATTTGACCGATTTTTTTACAATATTGAACCGTGATTGTAAAATCCCAAACGCCCGTTCTACGTCTTTTCGACAACTTTCTTTTTATTGAGCAAAAAATATTTGTTTCACTGTAATCAGATCAGATATGGTTTGGAAAAGTGTTCCCCATTTGGGATATATGCTATCCGCTAGGTAATAACCCATATCATAAGCTTTTCTGGCAATTGTATAATTACAAGGCGAAGCGATACCATCGGCCAGGTCGATAAAAAAATGTGATTGTTGCAGGACATTGATATTATTGTTTGACCCAAAAAAGTATGCCAAAACCAAAGGTCGTATGAAGCTACCGCTTCAAGAATCATAGTCGCATTTGGGTAATGACCAGTAAATTGACCATGCCAAGCTATGGGACAATTTTTAACATACCAATGCATACAATCAAGGCTTCTTAACATATCCAATGCATGCAATCAAGGATTCTTAACATACCGGGAAATCCCCATGACTCTCCTATCGCTTTTAAACTTTTGACGTCGGCCGCATTTGGTGCTCAAAGATATTCCTCACCAAAAATTTGTATAACCGCAACGCAAAACTTTTCCATACTTAACAAGGTTGTACTTTCTCATATTCTTAAATACTCGTCAAAAAGATCTGCCATGACACCGTAGCTTAGGAAACGTAGTACCACAATTACCTTTTGGTACGGTGATAACCCTATAGTTTTTGCATTATTGGGTTTTTGAATATGGTAATGATCATTTGCAACTGCTACATCGAATATACACATAAACATTTGTCTACTTATACGAAAACGTTGCCAAAATTTGTCTGACTCATATGTACACCCTAGGTTGAAGTAGTCCCGCATAATACTGTAATACCCCAATTCGTGATCTCGTTTCTTTCTCTCATCCTTACGGCCCATGCCACTCCCACGGTGACTCAAAGTTGTATCATGTACTACTAGGTTGATTGCATTTTGGTGCATAACGGTCATTGTTGTTGCACAATCAAACATAAGATCGTCAGAGGAGGATAATACACGTGGATGCTCATCAATAGATAAAATGGATGATGATGAAGACATTTGAGGCTGTAGAATTAAGAGAATGGTGTTGAAGGTAAAGGAGGAACAAACAAAAAGAAAAGATAAATGTAAAAGGATAAAGGGAAGAAGAATAAATGGTTGTGGGAGATCAGTATTGGCGGCTGTGTTTTGATTACCGCGCGACAATCAAAATACCGCCGCTAGCACTAATCTCCCATAACTACTAGTTCCTCTTGTGGGTATTTTACAACGGCTATTTTTGGCATCCCAATGGCTAGTTTTGGTATCCTAATGGCTAGTTTTTACTTTATATATATGTTAGCCGGAGATGCTCTAATAACAGGTCCTCTACTTCAACTCAACAATGCCAAGTTTTTTAGCTATAATACAGGATTTTTTAGTAGTATTTGGCTGGAATGAAGACTACACCCTCGTCGCATCCTTGCAGTGTTTTGTTGATAATCCACCTCTCCGGTAACTCAACATCAACAAGTTATGGGACTGAGTTCATGTTCAATTCAGGGCCCACACAGAACTTCGATACCCTCATTTAGATTTATATAATAGGTAGAATATTCTTAAGGTTAAATGTGATGAGTTTTATAAGATATAGAAGAGTATTGATGGACGAGTCAGAGGTGTTCTACTAACCTATATTATGCACGAAGCCATAGACAAATGATATGAGAAATACAACCAATCGTTCCCGTTTGAGACTCTAGACGATATTGTTTTACCAGAACTACATCCCGCTTGATGAGTTTCCTATAAATTACCAACTTTCCAACTATGGACGAGATCCGTTCCCCCTTACTGAATGGTCCGAGTTTAATCCCTACATCAGTCATGAATGATGAATTAAGTTTAATTGTATTTTTTTTTTAGTTTTATTTCGTGCGTAGAACTACTATTTTCAGAATTGTAATTGCATTTTTATTTAAATTTAAGATAAAACAAATAATTAATATTGATTTATATAAAGAAATGGGACATCAGGTTGTATAAGTACTTATATAGAAAAAACAAAAGTCTACAATAGAAATAGTGCAACACTGATGCACAAAATATCAAAAGTCTACTCAGATGGGCCAATATCATCTCCAGTACCCCCCTGTAAATACTAATGGCTCCCCTGGTTCGTGAACCATGTCCACGGGTCTCTTGCCTCGTTCTCGCCCTACCTCCAGGTGGTAGCGACACCACCTGTATCGTCGGTGTCCTCCTCAGCTGTAAGTTCTGAACAAGACAAAGAAAATTTATTTAAATTCAGACAAAATAAATATGACCTTAATAAGTAAACATAAATAAATATATTACTTACATGCTGATATAGTTAGTCGTATATGTTGTTTATGTTCCTCATTAGAGCAGCATTTTCATAAGTCAACTGCTGGATTGCCTGGGAATTTTGTGCAGACTCTATAAGAGTGACTCACCGCATACCATGAGTCTAGTGTCACAGCTCCTCTGAGCCGTAGGAGGCAGACATGGGTGGCGGCACCCTCAAGCGGTGGATGAAGACCACCTCACTCCTCCCTGTCCACTTCATGTACCACCCCAGGTCTGACCTCATCTCCAAGTTGGACAGAGTGAAGTCTTGGGACAAACTATAAACCTCTGCTGACGTAACCACCACGGGTGTAATACTAGCCCTGAGTGCAGTGGGTCCAAACATATCTATATTCCCCATCCTCTATGAATCTGTCAACAGGTGGCCTACCTTTGAAGTTTGTCTAACCCAGTATGAGGTGAAAGTCTCTCACTTTTCGTCCATCACAAACTGGGTATAGTCAACTAAGCCGGCCTGTATCAATACCTGTAAATCAGCTAGACTAAGATGTGATGACATGTTGTACGGAGAATCCATCAGAATACCCGTATAGCCAGTCAACTACCTCCAACATCTATCCCCCAAGTAATGCTCGTAGTTTATATTTGAGACTTGAAGTGGCATCCTCTTACGGGATAGGTACGACGCGGTATGCACGTTATCTAACTATAACACCGCAGATGTACCCCAATGTTGCCAGTTGATTGAATTAATAGTCTGGTGGTTAATGAGGTATCTGGCTATAGTAAACAAGTTCCCAGCCTGGTCATTTATTTTCTTCTTGTTCCCCTTCTCTCATGCTTTGAGGCGAGGATACGATGTCATCTTCAACACATCCTTAACAATAAGGTGACCAACCCCACAATATTTGTAGAACTAATACTGTATTTCCGAACAACATTAAAAACAATTCAAAATTCCATTTAAGATGTTTATTGGAAGATATTTAATTTGTAGTTTGTAAGGAAAAAGTGTTAATGTACCTCAAGAAGTTGTGAAAATCTTGTAATGGCACCCCCGGTTGTGACTCTGGTATCCAAGCCATGGTACAGAGAAGCAAGAATAATAGAACCCCAGTCATATTCTGGAGATTCGTCCAAATCGGCCATGACCTCGAGATATCCAAGGGGGACGGTGTCGCTGGCCATTTGGAACCATAAATATCCCATCATGAAAAGGATAAAAGTATGAACCACCATAATGTCATCCGCCCGATCATCTGTGATGGTTAAGTATGTCCTCAAATGTACAATGTTGACGTTCCCAATCTTTGTATTGTTGGATTCAATGCGGGGGAATAATTACCTCACCTCGGATAAAATACTCTATCGGTCGCCATACGGTACCTGTATAGGATATTTACTGATTGATAATGATGTCAGCAATGTAAAATCTATTGGAGTGATCCTTATCTCCGCACACGGGAACAAAAAAGTATGAGTTGTCGGATACCAACCCTCTGTTAGCGCCTGAATTAGCCAATTATCAGAATTACCCAAGCATATATCAATAAACCTCTTGAATATTTTTACCACGGGATCCCTTATTGTTGGAATTGTGGAAATCTCCTTCTAAAGTTTTATGGGATATTTTGAGTTTAGTCCAACCTATAAACTGGATATTTGCCTTTAGTCTCCAAGTTGCTAAAAATGCACTTTTGGTCCCCAAATAGCTTCTGACCACAGGTGAACCCTAGTTGAAAGTCTATTTTTGCCTTAAAGTACATAATCTACCCTCACCCAGGTTACACGTGTAGACAACTTGTTATCTGTTATCTAAAATCACGTGAGGGTAGATTAGGTACTTTACGGTAAAAATAGACTTCAACTAGGGTTGACCAGCCATTTAGGGACCAAAAGTGTATTTTTAAAAAATTTAGAGACTAGAGGAAAATATCCAGTTTGTAGATGGGACTAAACTCAAAATATCCTTACTTTTATCACCGTAGTGAATGTGCCGTGCGGACGCATCGAATACCAATTCTGTTCATTGGAGCATTTTGTCAAATACTTGATTAACAAAAATAACAAAGTCACAATGTAGAAAAAACTTACCGTGAGATCCATTGCTAGTGTGATATATATGACTAATGTCGTCTGAGAGCGCGGTAATAAACCACCTATGTAGAACATCATCTTGGGTTGGGTGTGGTAGGCCTTCATTTTGTTCTACCTCTTCAGATACAACCCTTTTTTCTTCCTTTTGAACCTCAACCGCGTTACGGCTTGTTCTGTATTTTTTGTCCCTCTAAACCCATGGACTGTACTGGGGTATGGGTCTCCCTCTGGCATATCCATTTGATTTTGCAAATTTTGGTAATTTTTTTCAAGGTTATGGGTTCGAATTGAGAGATAGAGGAGGAGGAAATAGTGTGGGAGGGAGTTGAGTTGGGTTTATTTCTTTTAACAGAACTCGCAACGGTAATCATAACACCGCACATTATTTTGATTGCTTTTAAAAAAAATATAAAAAACCCATGTTATTTGCTGTTGGGAGAGGTGAAGTTTGGGTTGGATTTTTGGTTTTGACGTGTATGCCTTCTGTTAGAACCCAAACCCACCTGCTAGAGATGTTCTAAGTTCCAAAAGAAATTTAGTTTTTTCTATGTTGCAAGTTATTTGGGTTGCTTAGAATTGTGTTCAGTAATGAAATAGAATGGGAAGGAGTATAATCACACAAGTACAAATGCAGGATGAAAACCAATATGCGAAGTTCTTTATTCCCAGGTTCCATACCCTAGAGTTTGTGTTGGATTAGAGATTTTAAATTGTGATGAGTTATCCAGACTAGCACTAGCTCTTTAGATTGTAGGTTTGGTTGTTGTATAACAAGATTTTAAGAAGTGTCAAAGGAATACATTTCATTTCAAGTGTTGTTTTTGCGAGATCTCCCATGGGACCAAATCCGTACCGATATATTACGAAGTTAAGCATGATGGATGATTTAAAAGACCATATGGTGAGATTATCGAAGTTAATGAAGGAATTGTGTTGATATAGATCATCAAAGTTTAATGTCTTTGTATACTTGGAGAGTTTTAGTTTGCCTATTCCCTGAAAAGCTTTTCAGATATACGAGTAAGTAATATTTTAGGTATGATGAATATAATTAATCAAGGTCTAGGACTGAAGTGGTATCTTAGTTATTATTGTTGTAATTAAGGTCTCAGAATGACATGATCAAAGTTCCAAGTTTATGGAACATGAAGGTCGTGAAGAATATAATGTTCTATAAACTGTGGAGGGAATTAGTGGTTGTTGCATTTCTCCAAAAATGGATGCAAAGATGTTCTTGGTGAATCTTAGATAAATATGAGGTATATAGTTATGGTTTGTTGCTCCTGGAAGAATGTTGGTCATTCAGAATGTTGGTCGGATGGTAAAGGTAATCTAATTGATAAAGATAGTTGCAATTCCAACTCAGACACTTGGCGTTAAGAATAAGTTGAAATATGTCTGATAAAAGTGTAGTGCGATTAACACCTTGGTGTCCTTGGCGGTTTGCACTTGGCAGATAGGAAATTTCTTCCTAAACATCTTTGGTGATGACCATTATATATTTTAGCTTGGCATAACAAATTGTCACTCCTTTGCAAATCCTTATCATCTGTGAAATCTCATATTGGGCTGAATTTTAGTGTTTAAAGAGCCTTTGATTTGCATCATATTTAGCCCTATGCATACTTGCAATCTACAATGGGTTTGATTATTTTTGAATTAGGGGGTTTGTTGACGAGTTGATGGACGTGGGGTAATCATTGGATCAGGTTCAATCTGTTGGTGCTCATATTTCTTTTGAAATGGGGGAAGACTTAAAGCCTGGAGATATGTTTTGATTAGGTCTTTTGATGTTTTCTTTAAGTATGATATTCAGGTTTAACCATGATTCAAACTCTGCTCTGTATATTTAGTTTATGCGGTTTTCATTATTTAATAAATATGAAAAAAAATTACGTGAATATCGTTTCAACCTACAACTCACTATAGGCGAACAAACAAAATTTACCCAATTTAATAAACTAGTAGCAATCAGCCCTTGCTCACACGGGCACAATTGGTTTTATGAAAAATATGATATGATTCCTACCCAACAAATTTAACTTTTGGATTCATAAAATAAAACTTGTGGGACATAATCTTATATTTAAGCCAATTGAGAATTTAATAGTAAAATCTCATTTGAGGTGACAGGTGACGTTTATTGTTTAAAACAGAGGGAAATCCAAAAGTGTCTTACCAAGGAACTCTTGAGAATATCTATGTCGCTAACCACAATCAGAACCGAGTAGCAAGTTGTCATATCATCATCAAATGAATATTTGCATTTATATCTTAATTTATGTCTACATTGTTAACCTCAATAAGAACAGAGCACCAAATAATCATGTCAGCATTATTGATGTGAAAAACTTCAGACGTACACCCAAAATGCCCTTTTAGTATTTATTATGCTGCAGATTTATTTAGATTACTAAAGTTTTACATAGATGGAGTTCTACATGGAATATCTGAATGATTCACAAAAAATAAAAATAATAACAATTTTTTTTCATCAAAACCTATCTAATAACATATGAATACTTGCCATGTTGATTATCTGCCCAATTTTATATTAGTTGCAACACAAAAAAGAATACCATAACCCTAAGGCACTATCAAGGCCCGAAAGAATATTTTATGTTATGAACGACTCACGGTGAAACTTAAGACAAACAAATCCTTATTAAGTATTGCCACTTCTTCACGTCCCATGTTGTCATGCATTAATCGCAACAAATATGATTTTTTGAATGCTCATGCATTAGTATCTAGAAAAGAATCTACAGCTTTATTGGATTTAACATACATTCAAACATGGTGATAGAAGACTCCACACCACCTTAAGAGATATTATACTTTGAAGGATTTGAGTCTAAAGTTCTTTACAAAAATATTTACACATACTTTTCAATTTACATAAATAAATTTGATATGATTACATAATCTTGGTGGCTTTGAACCACCATCTCTTGCAATATTAGTTGCAAGCGCTCTACCATTTGAGCTAAAGATCTTATAGGTCTTTTACCTCAATTTCATACATGATACTGTAGAAATGTTTCCTGGGAATATTAGCGAGATAATGAGTTAAAGAAGAATTGTGGAAACCTGGTTGATTTTGAAAAGCATTTGGCTTCATGATCTTTATCCATATACCACCCAAAAATTCTGCCATGATCGCCGCCACAATGGCTATTATTGGTAAAACAATGAACTGATAGAGAGCAGATTCCCCAAGAATAAGTAGGCCATCTAATTGATTTAGAGCATATGAAGATAGTAAAAAGATGATGGTGTGATCCATATGTATCACAACATAAATAAAAATATGCACTAAGTTAACTAATGGGGATGCTTACCAAAAGCGAATATGATCCTCATAAGCTATGTGTGGAGAGAAAAAAAGCAATCAAATCTTTCTTAACTATATTAGAATCTGTAAGTAATACTTTGGTAATTTATTCTAGCAGCAACATCCATGAATGCTAAATCAAGTTCTACTCTTGGATAGGTAAATGTTAAAATATTTGGTTCGCACAACATAAAAGAAAGATGCTTTGAAACATAACTTAAGTGATAGATAACGGGTTGCAAAAAAAAAAAAAAGTGATAGATAATGGTGGGTTATTTTGTATAATACACAATACAAACTTTGTGGGCTTGAAAAAATAAGCATATTTATAAAACTAATGATAAGCTTAAATTTTTTAAAACACCAACAAAATAAAATAAATACCTGATAAAGGAAGTGGATGTATTTAAGTTAAAGCGCATCCGATAATGGAAAAGTCAAAGCAAGGTTGAAAGGAGTCTGTGCCTGCATCATACCCTTTGTGTGGCTTAACTTTTGAAACATCAATATCATTGGCCAATACAATTGTAAATGTAGTAGCATATTGAAGATGAACATGTCAAAGCTTCCACAAAATTTGGTCAATTAAGAGCATTATTGTTGCTCAGGCCAATTACTAAGGATTGTGCCTCCCACAGCTCAATCAATTTTAGATAATAATTTATCTTATAGTAAAATTAAAATTTTATTCAGGAAATCAGGGTTCTGAAGCATGCATCGACTCCCATAAATGATACGAAAGGCATTTTGATGACATATTCCAAAATAGTTACCAACAGGACCCTAAAACAATAAACAAAATGAGTCATCTTTATATGAATGTCAAGTGTTTAGATTTCAACCTCTGGAAGAAACACCCCCTAGATTCCTAGAAGTGTTTCTCAATTTAGAATGATGAAAATGATTGAAAATCCCAGTGGTCCCAAGTGTGTTTTCCTCATAAATTAACAAAACTCAAAACAAATAAACATGGTTAATATATGAAGTTAAGCAAGGATCAAAATCCTATAACCTGGATAGTATTGATCTAGTCATATACACATATATACTTTGCTCGCATACGTATCGAGAGATGCCACTGATTACAATGACTAACACTTGTGTCATGATCTCAACACATTAATGTGACGAGTGGAATGAAGAGGCTCTTGGGTGATCTACTAAATCATTTTTGTCACATGTTTGTTGCTTCAATAGTTGTTGCAGATATTGAAACGACTGGCCTACCAAATAAATATTAAATAATAGTAGTAATATTCAATAAATCATAACTTGACATAGCCATATTCATCATTTAATTCAGTAAAATCTTGAGACATCACGATAAATTTTTCATATCAAATAATGTCATTATATTAACATTATAATGGAAATGGTTTTTTAGTTTTATTTTTCTAAGCATCGTTTCGTATAACAGCGTTTGCTGAAACTCGTGTAGAGACTCATGAAATTATTAACGATTATGTAAATAGGCCTTAAGCAAACTAATACCACCAAATACTAAAATTGGGACAAAAAATAAACCCTAAAATTACCTATAAAAGCAAATGGTAGCATAATAATATAGATGGTACTTCATTTTACATGGTGTACCTTATTTGTACGATTTCTTCAACTGCATCCCTGTGGTTACAGTAATTATAGGTTATAGTTCTGATATTAATCTCTGAAATCTCGTCATCTCTCTTGTTGTCCACTGTAATAAAGAGAAACAACACATAAACTAAGATTGATAATAAAAAAATAAAAACAAATAGAAGAAAGAAAACATAAAAGAAAAAAAAGGTAGAGATAGGTGTACAAGTGAGATTGTTTTTTCATAATAGTTCTCCAAAAATAAAGAAGCAAAACACATCATAAACCTTAAGTTCAACCACTATAGTAGATTGAAAAGAGAAGAGAAGAAAATGCACGGATTTAAGATTATTGATGTTGGATTAAGAACTTGATATTCCATGTTTAATGAAAGTATTGTTCGTACTTAATATTCTAGTGTGTTTATATTTTACTGGATCATATCCTATTTAGAAGTGATGCCTCTCACTGGAAAGTGAAGGATACCTTGAGAAGTTAATTTTTACAAATACGTAGTCTCAGTGATTTTGCCTATCACTAAATTAGAAGTGTAGAAGGCCTGTTAATAGAGTAGCTGGTAGGATATTACTTGAATGAAAATATACCTTAACATCAATATATCAATTTAACATACAAACTTAAGATTTTGAATACCAAAGTCAAGCAAAGAAACATTGTAGATGGAAAAAATAGCATTAGTGTTGGATGTGTCACCAAATAATGGAAAATAAAAAAATCATTGATTTAAGACTGTAACATAACACACAAACACTCGAAGAACTAAACTACATTATATTGAAGCTACCAACCTCTATCTAGATTTAATAATTTGTACATATGCCAGAAGTATGTATGTAGTAATTGGGTGTTAGGGTTATATGGCTAAGGGTTAGAATCAACAATCCCTAATGGTGTCAAAGAAATTTATCCTCCTAACCCGAAAGAGTCATTACTATATCACATCAAAACACAGTGAAAGTATGCATCAACACCTTTTCATACATATGCTACTCCCAAAAAACAATAAACAATTAATCATGCACAACCATCATAACAACCGCAATAATCATGTACAACTATTTATATGATTGTTGACTTCCACCATGAAATTTTTGCTCTTAGTCATATGCCAATCCTGTGAAAATACAATCCACAACATGTGATGTACTAATAAGCCCTATAAAAAGTGTACAAAAAGAAATCGAAGTCTCTGATAAAATAAAATATTTTTGGGTTATCTGAATTTTCTTTTTACCTTCGTAAAATTTCACATGAGTATCAATCAAATCCATCAACTCATTGCAGTCCAACATCACAGATTATATAGGAGATTCCGTCTTATTCCCTGCAATGGGAAGCAAAAAAAAAAACTCAACACGGAAGGATTTCAATTAGTAAATAATAACCACATTACTATTTATCTACTCAATAAATACTAAGTACTAGCCATTATTAATTCCATACAATAATAACCATTTGTTGAAGGGTCAGTGTGATTTTATCAATCCATTTTCCCGTACATTCAGAAAATGAGTAACTGTATAACTAACTGAGTTATTAACTTATCGTTCTTGGGAAAAAATAGGTTTGGAGGAAGGTCAGTCAACATCAAAGAAAATGAGAAGTTTTGAAAGAACGAAAACATTATCAGTTACTTGGATGTTCTAGATAAAGTATATTGTATGTATTAAACATAAGTTTAATCTATTACCCCATGCATTATGATATGATGTAGTTCGTAGTGGTAATGACGATTCCTCTTTGAGATAATATTTGTCTCAGAAGTCTAGATTATCTTGACCTATTCACGGAGCGAACATGAGTAGTAGAGTTCAATCGTTTTTTTTATCTTTGTAAGATGTTGATTATGATTTGTGTGGTTGAGACATACAGCTATAACATCACAAATAATTGAGAATCATGATATTTTCATAAAACATAAAACATTATAACAATTACTATAGAAAGATGTAAGATTAAAGCATGTATTTGATCCAAAACTGAAATTATCTTTAATGGGTCAGAACATAGCGAAGTATTTTTTGACCAGTAGAAGTAGTATTTACGTTGTGAAACTAATGGAAAATATACCAATTCAATAAAATATACCAATCTCATGATTAAGAATCTCAATCTACTATTACTATTGGCATAATTACTACAGTAAAATACAGTTGCATAGTGTAACCAATTACCAGATAAAAGGTAAATCACAAATTAAAGAGAGAGAGAGAGAATAAACCTATTGTGCAATTTGTGCTTAATCGAAGCTTTCTTCGTCTTCTTCTCCTTCAACTTTCAGATTACATAGGAGTGAAAGAGAGAGAAGTTTACTGCAATTTGCGAATATGGAGAACAAAAGAGATGAGACTGAAGTAGAAGTCTTTGTTGAAGGGATAGAAACAAATGTTTCTAAAGAGATGCGAGAAAAGATTAGGGGGACAAAGAACAATTGATCCTTGTGTGAAATAACTGAAGAAGGGTCGCAACTCTTGGATAAAAACTTTTATGAAATCGCTTGAAAACATAATACGAGTCTTCGTATAATTGTAACAAAAAAAGCTGATGTGGCATTCCTGCAATCAACATAAAAACTGACGTGGAGCCCCCTCAATCAATTCTACAGAAGCGTGAGGAATTATATTGTTATATAGATGAGGTTCCCTTTTTTACCCGAATTCTGAATGTCGAAGATAGTAACCTAAAAGTGTCAAAGGTAGAGATGTAAGAAAATAACATGTTTTGTGGTGTTGCTGACATAGGTTTAGACATCCCATATGGGGATAATGTCGAAGGCAAGTCATGTTACAACGATAGGTACTGGATTAAAAAGACGTTGGTTGTGGCATGACACAATATATATATGTTGCTCACTTATTCGAAAATAGCGTCGGATTAAGATTATGAGTTGTTGTTCTTGCAATATAAAGAAATGGGGGGAGAGGGAGAGAGAGTTTGTGATATCTTTGGATTTTGCCTTGGTATGCCGAGGCCGGTGGAGAACGTTTAGCGAAAAATACTTAGGTGGTGTTTGTTTCACTGCAGAATTTTTTTTAGCTGCTGAAAGCCCAAATTTAGCACTTGTTTGATGTTCTTTTTCTTGCTGAAAAAAAAAATCAGATTCATTTTTTTCAGCACTTGAGGCAAGCTGATTTTTTTTCCAGCACCACATATCTCCCTTTATTCCATTTCTGCCCTTCTTCATCTCCTCTACCACCCGTGAAGAAACGCAAATACTCTCGAAGGAAAAATGTGAATCTATCATCTCTCTCTCTAATTTGACTTGCAGAGAGATTTAAATCTCCTTCGATCGATCCAATTGGAGATATTGTTGTTGTACGGTACCTGCAAATGCTCTGATTTCTAGTAATTAAGTTTTGATTTTATTAGCAAGATTTGCGTTTCCCTCCTTCAAATTTAAGGCAAATTAGGGATAAATCTAGTGATAATTTAATGATTTGTAGTTTAATTTAAAACAATTGAGTTATTATGGCTTCAATCTGATGCAATGCTAGCGTTTGCCAATTTCCATTTGGTTTTCTATGTTGCTATTGTTGTTGTTGATGTTATTATTGTGGTGTGCAATTCTAGGTTACTGTTGTTCCCCAATTATTATTGTAAGATCGTTGAATTGTAGTTGATTTGATTAATAAGCTTTCACGCCCTTTTTATGGTCTTCGCATGCCTATCTTCTTCTCTGTTGAAGAAGTTCTTCTCGGATTTTAGTTTTCTATGCATTCGTTTGTTCTTTTGGATTATCTTGTTTTCTCGGAGTTTATAAACTATGTTGATGTTTCGACTATTCGCTATCTTTTAATTTTGTTGATTTGTGCAAACCATTTTGCATATCTATTTTGTGCAATACTGCCTTTTGTATATCCATTTTGTCCATTTTCAAGTTGTGAATATACTTTTATGGTGTCATAGTACTTTATAGTACAAAGGTGATACCAATTTTGAGGTAATGCTCAAATTGTGCTCTTTTATAACAAGGGTATTTGAGACATTTACCAACTTTCAGCACTTGGAGAAAAACACCATAACTTATTCAGCACTTCATTTTTCAGCATTCAATACTTCAAAACATTCAGCATTCAACACTTGATTTTTCTTCCAGCATTTAGTACTTAAAAAATAAACATAACCTTAGTTGTAATGGTGGTTGTATATATATTGCCAAACGGAGAGAGAGAAATATATATATATATATATATATAGAGAGAGAGAGAGAGAGAGAGAGAAAGAGAGAGAAAATAAGATATTGGAGATGGAGACAGAAAAGAGAGGAGAAAATATTTGAAGGAAGAAAGAAAAAGAGATGTGAAGATGGAAAAAGAAGGTGATACAGACAGATTGACACTTTTTGTGACATCTTTAGCTTTTTATTATGCTTAGTATAAGTCACTCCCTACGGTCATTTAAATACAAGTTTTGTTCATTGTTTTTTATGGCTTCGAACAGGGAAATTATTTTAAACTTAATCGACTCAAGATAAGTTCAACCATTTGGCACGTATGATTACGAGCACTAAGGCACGCTCTAACGCGCGTGCTAGCCCGGCATATTAAGTAAATAAGCGGTCTTAAATTTAGAATTGAATTTGTCCTTATGTATTATTGTTAACCTATGAAATGTTTTATTATTATAATACGGGATAAGGTTGCAGATAAGTGTTTTAGGCATAACTTGATTTGGTCATGGCAATATTCAGGAGACATTAGGGAAAAATCACAAATATACCAGGAGCAAAAAATAGTATATCAGAGGGGGAAACAAATGAAATAGCATTCAACAACTAGTTCCTTACAAAATCGGTTTACCAAACTACAAAAATCTCATAATAAAGCATTATCCTGAAAAATTACTTTGCTGAGCAAAAGAGATGAGGGAACTCCATTACAAAATTGAAGGAAAACTAAGTGATGAAAGGAGATGCAGATCCTACACCATAACCGCCAACAGCTCGACCAAATGTTATCTTAAGAAACTCATTTAGTGTGCATTAATTATTGTACTCCACTTCACTCATATACATCTCAGATCTTCATGTTTTCAATACCCTATTAATGTGTTTATGGTACTCTAGTGCATTCCATTCTTAAAGGCCGTAGCAGATGGAATTATATTCTTACTAAGAATATTCTCGAATGTTGAGGAAAATTGTGTTCTATTTTGCTTTCCACACGCCAATAGTTTTCTCAGGCACGACAAATTTGTTTTTTGTGGCTATGATACTCCGTTTAAGTAAAACTTCATCACCCAAATTATCGTTTCAACATCAAACTCTCTGAGAATAAGGTTATATCATCCGCATGGCTCTCAATAATTCTATACTTATACTAATCATCTCACTTTCTAGGCCTTCGAATTATCATCCAAATCCATGTCACTATATGCATAAAGTTCAGTTATTGAATAGCTCGAATCACCAACTCTTAATTCATACATAAACATGGGTGCATTGAGCAGTCAACATTGACAAAGATGAAGGCATCTAATCCATTTTATGAATCCAAGTAGCTAGTAACAATCAAACTTCTATATTAACTCAATGCATCAAATTTTGGAGACATTTCTCATTCTAATTCAACCAAAAAAGGACATACTCTTGCTTAACATTCACAATAGAACATCACCATAAATCCAAAATGTAGAACCTTTGAAATAATACCAAAATGCCCCAGAAGTTCAGGTCAGAATCACTGAACAACATAAAATATTAAGTTAAATGCAAAAAACGATCTGATAATCGAAACCGAACCCTTCATCACAATCAAATCCTTGGAGTTCTTGAACTATCAAGCATTTATCATGTGCAAGCAAGCAAGCCCATGGGCATCCTCATATAGCAAGCCTTCACACGCTCACCTCACACAAACATGGGGGCACCACCTACTTACGCATGTTATACATGATAGTAGTGTGCAACCCATAATATAGTGAAAATACTATTATCACTTATCCAATGTGGAACTAAATATAAACACCAAGTTAAACATTCAAATCGACTAAAACTTGTGACTAAAACTTGTGAGGTTTTTTCCAACAATGATTACCCTAAAACTTCAACCATGAATTCAATCTTAATTCAAAACCCGATTAATCAAATGTTAAATCAATTGAAAACATCATTCTTATATCCCACACCAAATCAATGAAACCCACAGAGAATCCATATTTTATGAAATACAAATTGAATCTTAAATCATAATCCCAAAGCTTGTAAACCAATTAAAAATTAAAATCCCCAATATTGTGACCAAATGAAAATCAAAATCCTAAAATTAAACCTTGAAGCCCCAAATCTGCAAAGACTTCAATTTGAAACTGATTTCGAAACCTATGAATCTGAGATCAAAATAAGTTTAAATCGAGTTCCAAATCCTAGAATCGCAAATAAAATACTCAAGAGAAAGATCAAGCATTTGGGTTTTACAAAGAGGAACAACAAAGAGGAACGATTATAGATAGAGGTTAGAGATACAAATTATAAAGAGGAACGATTGAAGATAGATGAATCTCTTGAATCACTGAAGATCAAGTTGTGGAGATCGCCCTACAGTGGCAGCTAGGGTTTGATTGAAGAGACAACAATAATAAAAACATCAACAACACAAAATAAGAGTTAAAAGATGATGGAATCGATCGAGTAAAGGTAGGAGAGAAAGAGAGGGTTTAGATCATCTCCTAAAGTGCCTCATTGACTTGCATTTCAAGGTGTCACACTGACTTGGATTTTCAACTCCAAAAGCAATGCAAGACTCAATCTTGCTTTCTTACGTCGCGATTGGGTGCTTGTTTATTTTCTAATCGGGCGCCCAATTGTTTTCTTCCACAAAAATTCAAATCGGACGCCTAAGACTTGGGCACCCAATTATTTTATTTGTAATTCAAATTGGGCACCTAAGATTTACGAGCCTGATGGAAAAAAATGAAATGGGCGGCCAACAGTTAGGCGTTTGTTAAAAAAAGCAAGTGAGCTACTGTTGTAAGAAATAGAACCTCACTCACTTGGATATGTTTTTTTTCAACCTAGTGAGTGAGGTACTTTAGGAGATGCTCTTTGAGAGAGAGAGAGAGAGAGAGTAAGAAGTGTTCAGGGGGAGAGATCGATTAGAGATGAATGTTGTATTTAAAAGATTTGGGGATTTTGCCCAATTGTTTGGCAATTTAGGCAGAATTATTGTAAAATCGATGATAGAATTTTTATCAAAATATGCAGTTTATTTGGCATTTTTTAGGTTATAAAACATTGATAGAAATTTAATAAAAGATCCGACGACTATGTTTTAAAGATGGGATCGAAACAGATTCGAGCCTTCAAAAAATCTTCGACACACGGGAAAATAGTGATCGACGGTTTGGGTTAGGAATTGATCAATCACTTGTATTCTTAGTAGTATAGATGTGTAGGCTTTGAATACTCTTATTGTATTTTTGTATTGTTGGTGAAGATAAAGCTAATGAGAAGTGACAAGGAGCAACAACAGTTGTGATTGAAGCAAAACATATTTTTCGGTAAGGCAGATTGGAATAAGTTATTACATTTGTTTGACTTGGCAGAACATGGTTTCTTTGTCTTCATACCCTTTTAACTTATTGAAACAGTACTGTGACATAATTAAATATTTTCTAAATCTTTCATTAATGAAGATTTTTCATATAAACATTAATTAAAGCATATGATTTTTATCTTCTTCAAAATTTAAACCTGCTTTGGTTCTCCACTCCTTCTCCCAAAAAAAATAATCTCAACCTTATACTTTTCATCCATCATTAATAGTAACAGTAGTCGTGATTGAAGCAAAACATGCAAGGAAAGGTTTGGCCTTGGTCGGACTCGAACGAGGTTGGGGTATCCCCACCTCCTAACTTAGCCAACAATTTAGGGCTTGTTGGAAAGAGTTTTAGAAAGATCTACTGTTATATATACAGTCAGGGTTCTCCTAGTTGTAACACTAAGGTTTTGATCTTATAAAGAAGCTCCAATCTTTCTCTCATATTTGTCTAGTATATGTGTGTGTGTGTGTTGATTGCTTGCTATTAGATTCAATTCCTAACACGTTATCAGCTACGTACTAAGAGGAGCTAGTGGGATTCTAGATTTTTTTGCAAGGTTTTCTATCATACTCTTCAAGATCAAGGTATAAAACTTCAAACCCGAAAACTACATCGAAGTTCATAGATTTGCATGTTTAAATCTATATCTAGGATGTTAGATCTATTTGTTATGATTATGATAGTGATTTGATGTAGAAAAGCATGATGAATACCGTATTTTTTGGCCTAATCTAGGGTTTCTTAAGGATTTATAAATGCTTATTTGAAAATATTAGGGCATTAAAATGCTTATTTTGGTATATTTTCCCTTTTCTAGGGTTTTTAAATTTTTTGGCTGTTTGATATCTTTTTTCTTTTTTTGTATGATTATGATTCGTTGTATAGTCTCCTGAGTAGAGAGGTTTTTTTGTTTTTTTTTTTTGTATTTTTCTGAGCCCTAGGGAGGCCGGAACTGCCATTGAAAACTGACAAAATGGCATTTTAACGCTAGCATAGTATGCTGACATCACAGGGGTGAGACCAACCTGTGAGTCGTATGCCAATGTTTCCCCTACGCATACTGACATCACTAGGTGTCCCATGTGCAAGGCACACATGCTTACCTTAATTAGTAAGTCAATGACGACGCTACCAGGTCAGACCTAGTGACACATGTCACCACCGAGACTGCTACCATGGCAAGCATAGTGCTGACTCATTAGCATAGACCTACCAAGGTGCTGACGTGGCAAGGTCAATCATCAGTACGTGTCAGGTCAGTAGATCTCACTGTTGACGTGGCATGGACCACACCATGTTAACGTGGCAGTAAACCCAACCAATGACGTGGTGAGGCCAACATCTGACATGGCAGTGAACACCGCATTTAATGTAGCAGGGCCACTAATGATGTGGCAGTAGTCCCACTGCTGACGTTGTAGGGATATGCCATCAAAAAACAAAAAATAAAAAATAAAAAATTGGCCACTGGTAAGTCACGCAAGTGGACTGGCGTGTCAACCACACACGAGTCACGTACCGAGGGAACGGTCACACGTACTAATGGTACATAACCATGCCAAGGGCACATGTCACGTGCCAAGGGCGTGTCACCGTGCCAGTTATGCCTTTGTGTCAACTGTGCCATCACGTGTCACCTACGTGTTTGGAGCATACAACTCATACGACTGAGGGTCTGTAACTGTACGTGACACATGACTGAGGGTGTGTGAGCCACGTGCCATGGTAATGGACCACTTTAGACCTGAACCGGATCAGACCTGATCCAGTTTGGCAGGTCAGATCATATTTAATCCAGGCCAAATCATATTTTGTCTAATTTTTAGGAAAATAATAATATATATTATTTTTTTGTATTTTCTTTTCCCTTCTTTTAGGACTCAACCCTGAGGGGGGGCCCATTTTAAAAAAAATTAAAAAAATATTTTTTATTTCTTGGGATGGGTGCCTACTAGTTTTCTAAGACTCTACATATATATGATATATGTAACCATAAATAGGATATATGCAACACTCGTTAATACTTATTTATAGTTTCTTACGACAGCTATATAAGATATTAAATATATGCCCCTAGGATACTAGTTATTATGATCAAGGATCTAAAATAATACAAAACCAAAAGACACATTCAGATACGACTAAGAGTCATAATTGAAGAAGCAAATGTCTAGGATATTACTTGGGGATCAATTGCAAATTGATATGAGTCTTATTTCTAAAAACATGGATTCTTAGGTACCAGTTTTTCATATCTAGGTGCAATTAGATGTTACTTGATAACATCCAAAAGTACAGAGATCTTAATAGCAATTTTTTACACTTCTAGATGGTTAGTTCAAGACATGCTTAATCTACCTATCTTTAGAACTCAACAAACTTTGGGCAAGGGGCCACTTATTTGCTAAACATTTAATACTCCTCCATATAGTAGTAAATGGGTCATTTGGCTAGAATATACAAACCTTACAAAACAATGAGACTTAAAACACCCTAGTAGTTAGATTAGGATCGCAATATCGAATAGTTTTGAATAGGCGTATTGGCTAAGAACCTATTAGAACGCATTTCCAAGGTAAAAATCGTCAATTTACGAGGTAAAGGTGGGGTTTTACACTTATAATTTTTTTTTTGAATTTTAGAATAATGAATGAGGTTCAACTAATAGTATGATTGCGAATCATTTACTTTCTTTTATTTTAAGTACTATGAATTATCTTATATGCATATAAAATGTTTATCAAGAATAGCTACTAATTTAGATCTACATTTTTACATAACAAATGTCCGTAAGTTCAAGAGCGTTGATTATCCACAGTTGCTCCTCGACGGCTCTAACTATCTCTTTTGGTGTACGGATGTTCAGTTATATCTACGAACAATAGGTATTTCCCAGCCCATTATTATCGGCAACACCACTTTTAAAGCCTACAAGGCCATGGTCATGTTAGCTATGCGTCATCATCAGTAGCCAGAACTGAAGTATGGGATGCTCCACATCGGAGATCCATTAGACTTATGGGATAACTTTAAGCACCACTTCGATCTTCAACAGATCTTCAGGTTGCCTAAGGTCAAAACCCGTTGGAATAACCTTCGGCTTCGTGATTTTAAGATAGTTGTTGAGTACAACTCAGAACTCCATAAAATCACATCAATACTGATGCTCAGTGATAAAAAAACCTTTCAGATAAAGATGCTTCACAAGACATTATCGACATTTTATGATTCTAATGTTGATATCAGGGAGAAATATACAAAGATGGAATTCAATACGCATGCAGATTTGATTCATGCTTTGCTCATCAATGAGCAAGATGGCAAACTCATTATGAAGAATGACGTTTTGTTCCCACCAAGGAGGAGGCCCGCATATGTTGCCCAAAAAATCATATCTAATGGTCAGGAAAACCAGGAATGAGGTTTTGGTAGTGGATAGGCAAACGACTATAAAGAACATGGATCCTTAGGTTCTCATAAGAAGAAAAGGTTTAAAACCGTTGGTAAGCTGCGAAAATTGATGAAATCCAAACGAGATCAAGGATCTCCCCGCCCTAAGGGTGGTCAACCTGAATACTGGATGTAAGACTGTATTGCACCATGGGTGATCACAAACCCCAGAATTATAGCTAATAACCATAATTACAAAGTCCCTTTGGAAATTATTATAGCTAATTTCCTTCAAGATACTGACGCAGGCACATATCAATGCACAGAGTGATTAGTAGTAGTTAATCTTAGTAGATGAGTAATATCATATTAGAAGCACACTAGTAGTTTCTTTTCATAGTTGTTAGCTTTGATTTACTTTATTAGTACTTTTCCTGCTTGTGTTGAGAACAAATCAGTAATGGTTAAGTTTAATAAGTGTTTGTGACATACATTATTTCAGTATCCATCTATGAGATCGCCTTTTTTTGTTCTATAAGATTATTCAAATTATTGCTGGCAATAGTTGTTAATTTATTGTATGATAGCTTATATCTGCTATATATAGGTAGCCCAATGGATATGTCTTCTCATAGAGTACTGATTGATAATCGAATGAGTCGCGACACTTGTCTTATAGACAGAGCTACCACGCACTCGATCCTATAGGATAAAAAGAACTTCTCATCTTTGACCTCATATGTCGGGGACATCAAAACTATGATTAGGTCGGCCAGTATCATAGAGGGCTCAGGGGCGCTACGTTATTACTCCCTAAATGTACAATATTATCTATTAAGACCGCTTTATATGCTAGTAGATCCCCATAAAATTTACTCAGTTTTAGGGATATACATGATTTTCGGTTGTCAAGCAAAAATAATAGGAGATGATGATAGTCAGGTTCTGTGCATTACTTATTCACCTAAAGGTTAAGAAATTATATTGGAATGGTGTCCAATGTATGCCTTTGGGTTTTATTTCATAGCTTTTAGGCATGTCAAAACATATGCAATCACTAATTTTTCTCTGTTACAAGAGAGAACGTTTATGATTTGGTATGATCATTTCAGACATCCTAGAACATGGATGATGAGGAAGATTATCAATAGTACCTCTAGATATTCACTGACAGGAGAAAAGATTCGAGTACTGCAAGATTATCCATACAATGCCTACTCTCAAAGAAAGCTTATTGTCCAACCTAGAAAGATCAAGGTGGAGTTGGAATCTCCGGCCTTTCTTCAACAAATCCATGTAGATATATGAGAACATATCCATCCACATAGTGGTTAGTTTAAATACTATATGATCTTAATTAATGCATTTGTGAGATGGTCAGACGTTTGCCTATTATCATCTAGGAATACGACATTTCAATGTATACTTGCTCAAATTATACGATTGCAGGCTCATTTTCTGAGTCACCCAATCAAATCTGTGAGATTTGACGGCACTGACGTATTTATCTCAAAGGCATTTACTGATTATTGTACCTCTAATGGGATAGATATCAAACATCTAATACCTTATGTCCATACCCAGAACGGGATAGAGAAAAATTTAATCAAACGATTACAATTAATTGTTAAACCACTGTTATTATGATCTCAGCTTCCAACTACTGCGTAGGGCCATGCGATTTTGCATGCCACTGTACTGATTAAAATTTGTCAAATAGCGGATAATCAATATTCTTCAAAGCAACTAGTAACTGGGGCCGAGGCCAGTGTTGCTCATCTGCAAACATTTGGATGTTTCGTGTAGGTGTCGATCGTACGGTCACAACGTATGAAGATGGGACCTCAACATCAGCTAGGTATTTATGTGGATTATGATTTATTATCTATCATTCGATTTTTGGAACCCATGACTAGCGACGTATTTACCGCGAGATTCGCATATTGTCACTTTGATGAGACGATATTCCTAGCATTAGGGGGAATGTGACAGTCAATGTTGAAGATGTTTCCCAAATTAATTAGAAAGAACCATCATTGTCATAACTAGATCCCATGACTAACGTGGGTGACATAGAAGTACAACGGATTCTACACTTATAACGGACCGCCAATAAATTGTCGAATGCATTCAACGATACTGCAAAAGTAACCAATGTACATGTACCTGTAAGTAATACACATGCATGACTGAATGTTCAGGAAATTAGTGTATGCCCGCAAATAAATCTAAACCGCGCGTCACGAGCTGATACCCTATTGTAAAAGGAATGCTAAGCAAGGGGCTAAGAAACAGCGTACGGGAAAAGAAATAACTAATGGTGTAGTCGGTTCATTGAGGATGGAACTTCTCATTGACAGGGCTATAGTAGCTACGCGTCCATGTGACGTATTACGTGACAAGCCTGTTACGGCATATATACATGATAATTGAGAGATCTTAATTAACTTTGTTAGTAATGATACCACGTATGATCGTTTAGAAGTAGTTATCGACAACATATTTACCTTCGCCGCTACGCTTGCCATGGATGGATGATGATCTAGAACCACTCACTGTAGATGAATGCAAAAATTAAATAGATTGGACAGAGTGAGAGTCTGCAATCAATGCGGAGCTCAATTCGTCAGCTAAGTGCGAGGTGTTTGGACCAATAGTCCGTAGGCATGATGCCATCAAGCCTGTCGGTTATAAATGGCTATTCATACAAAAATGTAATGAACAAAAAAAAATTATTAGGTATAAGGCAAGGCTAGTTACCCAGAGCTTTACCCAAAGACCTGTCATCGATTACTATGAAACCTACTCTTCGGCCATGAATGTTATAACGTTGTGGTACTTGAACTGTCTGTTAGTCGTTGAGAACGAGCTAAACATACTTCTTATGGATTTGAACGAAAATGTTTTTTTCATTTATTTAGCAAAGTAATAATACATGTGGAGGACATAAAGCCTGGCACTAGTTTACTGCCTAATTGTGGTTATTCCTAGTTTATCCATGAAGTATGTTGCTCGGATCTGCCTAGGAGGAGTGGATGCATTCCCGAAAAGTTGTAAATGTTGGGAGCTACTAGTTTAGATAGACTATCAGCTGTACCATTGCCTTCCCTGTAAGTGTGTATCATGATAATGTGTAACTCCCTTCCTAGATGAGTAAGTAGCTTCCAAGTTGAATTGTACTTTGCAGGACATATATGCTTGCATTTGTACCAGTTTACCAAAAGTTTAGTATCTGCTCGACAATGAGTAGAAGCCAGCCATGTCGTTTAAAATGCATTAAACAATGAAGTAGAGCAAACATTTTTGCAGCTGTATTAGTACCATGACCAAGTGCAATGCTGTACCCAAGCTGAAGTTTGCCCAATTTTTTTCTAATTACTTCTCATGCTCTACTCATTCCTGAAGAAAGTACTGAACCATCACTGTTTAGTTTGAAATGACCAAGAGGTGGGAATGTCCACCGGACAAGAACATATCTTTTGATGCACACTGGTTGCTTAACCAGTTGCATGACCTATAGTAAAATGAGGTCACTGAAGTTGCTATTTTGCGTGATTTTTAGTTTGGGCATGCTCTCTTGTAGAGCTTTGTTGATATTTATGATAATATCTAAGGGAGAAAGAAGCCTTTCCTCAAACCTAGAGGTACATCGTGCTTTCCATAATTCCAAGACTATATAGGCAGGTAGTACCCCTATGATAATACCCATTTGAGGGCTCGAATTAGCTGCCTAAAACCATAGACCCTGTCGGATCCACCAACAATCATTCACCCCCTGTCGGATACCGCAAGCGATGTAAAAGAAAGCCCAAACCTTAGTAGAAACGTTGCCTTGAATAAGACGATGATCTAAGGTTTTTGTCTCTCCAACGAAGTAACAATAACACCGAGAAACAACAGGAATTCGTCGTTGTATGAGAGCGTCCACGGTTACAATTTATTTCCAAGATTTCCAACTGAAAAATTATACTTTTACCGGTATAGAGTATTGCCATATCCATTTCATACGGCTTTGTATTGCCTCTACGCTACACCAGATCTTCTAAGCAGATTTAGCGATAAAATTACCTTTGTCAGACAGACGCCAAAGTGGGTTATCGTCATCGTCATTCAGGAAGAACTTATGGGATAGTGTATGCTTCCAATTAGATGGAATCTCGTGCTCAAGAAGTTGCAAGTTTCAGTTACCATCGCTCATTATAATGTCCTTCACCATGATTTTTTGCGTGCATTCGAGTTCCAGAATGCAGATTAACATACTTCTTATGGAAGTGGTTAGTGGTTACCGCATATTTATATGGGAAATTAGATATGCATATCTACATGAAGCTACCTGATGGGTTTAAGCCTCCGAAAGCATCGCAGGCTACACAAGGGGTTTAAGCCTTTAAAAGCTACACGAGGTGCTTACGTAATAAAATTGGATAAATTACTGCATGGTTTAAAATAGTCAGGGTTCATGTGGCACAGCAGGCTAACTGAATATTTAAAGGCTGAGAGTTTTGCATATAGTCCTATATGTCCATGCATTTTTATTAAGAAAATAGATATTAGTTTTGCCATTATTACAGTGCATATAGATGATTTGAATATCATTAGAACTCTGGGGGAGATTACGAAAGCCACTGAATACCTTGGAAAGGAATTTGAAAGAAAATACCTTGGGAAAACCAAGTTTTGTCTCGGTTTATAGAGTGAACATCTTGAATGCAATATATACTGAAAGAATCATAAATGTTTTGGTATGGATACGGTACACAATGCCGAGGCGCCTATGTTTGTCCGTTCATTAGACGTGAACAAGGACATTTTTCATCCTACAGATGAGGGGGAGAAACTCCTAGGGCCCGAGGTGCTATATCTAGGAGCCATTGGTATTTTGCTATATTTAGCTAAATGTACTCGACCTAACATCTCATTCGCAGTAAACTATTTAGATGCCATAGTTATGTACCTACAACAAAGCACTAGGATGGGATCAATCACATTCTACAATATCTGATCGGTACAACAGATTAGGGCTTGTTCTACCTAAAAAATGGCAAACGTAAAATTATAGGGTACGCCGATGCAGGACATTTGCAAGATCCACATAGAGGCAGATCACAGTCGGGATATATGCTTTTGAATGGCGATACAGCAATCAATTTCATGGAGATCGGTGAAGCAGATGATGGTTGTTACATTCTCTAATCACGAGGAGATTTATGCACTTCAGAAAGATGGCAAATAATGTTTTTGGTTGCGCTCCATTGTTAATCATATTAACGGAAGTTATGGTTTAATTTATATCCAAGATAAACCTACGACTATTTATGAAGACAATGCGGCTTGTATCATTCAAGTATGAGGCAGATTTATCAAGGGCGACAGGATGAAGCACATTTCACCTAAATTCTTCCACATACATGAGTTACAAAAGCAGAATGAGATTGAAGTCATTTAAGTTTGTTCAAAAAATAACTTAGCAAACCTATTCACTAAAGCTCTTCCACCGCCTACGTTCAAGAAGCTGGTACATGGAATTGGCATGTAAAGTTTACCTCAACTATTATCCCAAGGAGATAGGTCTCGGGGAGATCGACGTTGGGGGGAGTAATCCCATCCTAATATGAACACAAGCGTGTTGTATTCTTTTCCTTGATAGTATAGCTTTTGGTCCCTGGGGTTTTTTACTTACTAGAGGTTTTAATAAGGCAACGTATATGCGTCTACAACCCATACAAGGCATAGGATTGTATTCTTTCCTTGCATAGTTTTTTGCCCAATGGGGTTTTGCTAGGTGAAGGTTTGGACGAGGCAAGTCGTCTTGGTATGGAATACCCCAAGGGGGAGTGTTAGGAAAGGTTCGACCTTGGTAGGACCCAAACTGGGTTGGGATGTCCCCACCTCCTAACTTAGCCAACAAGTTAGGGTTTGTTAGGGAGAGTTTTAGAAAGAGTTACTTCTATATATATATATATATATATATATATATATATATATATATATAAACTAGGGTTCTCCTAGTTGTAATACTAAGGTTTTGATATAATAAAGAAGCTTTAATCTTTCTCCCATATTTGTCTAGTATATGTGTGTACGTGTTGATTACTTGCTATTGGATTATATTCCTAGCAATTAAAACATACTTTTCATTGAGGCAGATAGGAATACGTTATTACATTTGTTTGACTTGGTAGAACATGGGTTATTTGTCCTCATACCCTTTTAACTGATTGAAACAGTATAATGACATGATTAAATATTCTCCAACTATCTCATTAATGAAGATCTTTCATAGAAATATTAATGAGAGTATATGATCCCTATCTTCTTTAAAGTTTAAACTTGCTTTTGTTCTACACTCCTTCTCCCAAACAAAATAATCTCAACCTTGTGCTTTTCATCCATCATTAATGGTGAAAAGTAAGAAAAATGATGTCTCAACTTATGATTGTAGTATTATCGTGTCTCAATTTTGAGGCATGATCTTTATAAATGAGATTTTATTTTTTTATTTACAACTTTAATTTGTTAAGGGTGAACTCGAATTGCCGAAGTCGTTCGAATGAAAATGGATATCGTTCGAACGAGTTGTTTATTTTCCCGTTGGAAACTTGGACTATCAAAGTCATTTGAACGAGACTGGATGTCGTTCGAACGACATGCTTGTTTCTAGTGGTAGAAACTTTTTTTTGTCAAAGTCGTTAGAACGAACTTAGAGTTGCTCGAACGAAAAACTGCGTAGGCCAATTTTAGAAGTTCGTCTGGGACGTTGAGTTAGCCTCGAGATCTGTTATGTTTGTAATTAGTCCCCAAAGTGTATAAATTGGACTTAGGTTATTTATTAGCCTATCTTTTTTGTGAATTTAATTCTAGAGAGCTAGGATTTGAGAAACTCCATTACAAATCTTGAGAAGCATGGAGAAGATCGTGTGTAACCTGCTTGATCATAGTAGATTGTTCGCGGGGAGTAGTTTTTCATCTGTAAGGGTTTTTCACTTCCCTCCTCTGGGAAAATGCTTATCTTTTTTATTATTCTTTGTTTTGTCTATTTCTTGATTTGGCGTATTCCGCGTATCGTTCTTGGCATAAAAGAGATAAAAGCTATCTCGATTCCCAACAATTAGTATCAGAGCGCTTGTTACAGAGCTTGTGTGGTGAAGAGCGTTGGCCAATCAAGAGAAATTGAAGATCACGAAGTTAATAATTTAAATTTTGGAGTGTAGAAAATGCAGATAGAAGATTACCTCTATCAAAAGGATCTTGACTTACCACTGGGTGGAGTTGAGATGAGGCTGGCAGATTATAGTACTGCTAAGTGAGCGCGATTGGATCGCAAGGCGCTTGAAACCGTTAGGTTAGCTCTATCATCTCAAATTCTATATATGATCTTCAAAGTTATGACAACGAAGAATTTAATGAAGACTTTGTCCTCTATGTACTCTGAACCGTCCGGGGAAAATAAGGTACATCTTTTACGGCAATTGTTTACTTTGAAGATGAAAGGAAATGGTAGTATGCAAGCTTATATCAGTGAGTTCAATACCATTCATGCTCAGCTTGAATCCGTGAAAATTACTTTTACCGAGGAGGTGAGAGCTGGGCTCTTCTAGGGTAGATGCCCGAGAGCTGGGAAGGGTAGATTACAGCCGTGAATAATTCATCGGGGAAGGAAGACATTAAATTTAACATTATAACCTCTTTGATTATGAGTAAAGAAAATAAGCATAAAACATCTGAACCCTCTTCGAGTTGAAACGACAATGCATTAAACGTTGAGGAAAGAGTGAAGTCTTATTAAAAGGGGTCAAAATATGGAAGGGGTCATTCACAGTCAAGAGGAAAGTCTAAGTCGCCCGATGCGCATTGGACTTGTGAAAAGATTGGTCACTTCAGGAGAGATTGTAATTTTTCTTCTAAGAAAGTTAATGATGAGGAGAAAGAAATAATAAACCTTACTGAGGAGGTTAGTTCTGATGAGGCTCTACTACTTTCGTGTGATGATGTTAATGAATTTTGGATAGTTGATTCGGGTACCTCATTCCATGTTACTGCAAATGTATGTTTCCTAACCAATATTGTTAAAGGTGACTTCGGTACGGTCTTTATTGCAGATAAGAGTGCACGCAATATTACTGGAAAGGGAAATGCTAGATTGAGGTTTCCTTTATGGGCGACGTTGGTTTTAAAGAATGTACGACTTGTACCCAAATTGGGGCATAACCTTATCTCGGTTAGCCAATTGGCGGATGATGGTGGATATGTAAGCACCTTTGGTGCTACCATCTGGAAGATTACAAAGGGAGCTATGGTAGTAACTTGAGGCTTAAGACAAGAAACGTTGTATACAACGCAAAACACAATTTCTACTATTTATGCGACCACTCCGGGGATTGATACAAGTACTTGGCACAAATGGCACAGTCACATAAGTGAAAAGGGGATGAAGATGATGGTAACAAAGGGAAAGCTAGAGGGCCGACCATGCCCTTAGTGCACCTCCAATAGAAAATAGGTATAGGATTTCTATTGTATAGAGATTCTCACACCCACACCTCCTTGAACTCCAATAACACAAAATGAAAACCTCATTTAACTCCAACAACACAAAACGAAAGTGTGGGAGTGAAGTTTTTAGGCGCCAATCATGAAATCGCGCGTTATTTCGACAGACGCATGCGTATACGATATGCGCCTTCAAACTTAGTAAAAAATGATCAAATTTCTTTCTCTTCACCCTCATTTCCCTCCCACATTAAACCACCCCACATAATTTATTAAGTTATTAATTGTATAAAAAACTAACCCAAATTCAAGCAAATGCACTTCACTGGGTATTATCATCTAAACTAGCTCTAATTTATGGTCAGATGGATGATGATATTGGCCTAGCTGCTATCAATGTAGTTATGGAGAGATAATATCTGATTTCCCTTATGTATCAATATCACAAACAAGAAGCTACTACTTATTCCATGAAAAGGGATTCACATGGTCGAAGAGATAAGCCTGCAGATTCTTTAGCCACTAGTACTTGTAAATATATTTTTTTCTCTTGTTTTCCTTTTTTCTTTTTTGGAGGATCTCCATGAGCTTGGTGAAGGAGATGCCAAAGGCTATAATTTTCCTAGGTTTGTAACTACTTTTTTCATGATATACAGATAAGGGCCCAACTTTATTCTTAAAATAAAAAAAGTGTGGCATTTCATATGATGGGGATTAGGAGAAAGTTGTTATCCATTATTAATACGGGGGATGCTCTTAAAATAAGACGCAGAAAGGAAGTACGAGAAAAGGGTTGTGTGTTCGTGTTTAGGGGGGGTGAGGTTAAAGTGTCTAAGGAGTGTAGTGTTTAATACAAGATGCTTGATTCTTTTTGAAGCGCGTTTGGTGGTTGTGATGTATATTATTTTCATGTACATGAGTAACACGCTTGGAATGGAAGTCGTTTTAGGGATTCTTCAACTACAACAGGTAAAATTTAAGCTAATTTTACCTAAAATCCTCAAGTTTATGTCACTTTTGATTTGATTTCGATTTCGATTTCGATTTGCATGTTTTTCTCAACAAAACCCTAAAATTATTTAGAAACTGTAATTTGAAATGCGATTATTTGAGTACTTGTGATTCTAAAGTTTGTTTAAACAAAGAGTTTTATGATTCAAGGTTTGTCTATTCCCTGGACTTATTGATGAATTTGGCATTTGTTTTTGAACCAACAAGTAAAAACCCCCGTTTCTTGATAAGTTTTCTTCAACCGAATTGAAGATGTTATTATTTTACTGTTTGATCATGCTGTTTCCATTAAGTTTTGATGACTCTTTCCATCTTTCACATACCCAAAAATTTAGATTCTCACATACTATCTATGACTTGGTGGATTGGAGATAGGATTTTAGAGTTCAAAATTATATCCTTAATTTATTTATTGTTTGTGTATTTTAAATTTTGGATTCAATTTCTTATTCTCTTCTCTTCACTAGACAAACTCTCATTGTTGTTAATTGTGTTATTGGATTCTCGTCATCCTATGTCAACTTACCCCAATTGTGGTTTTTTCATCAAACCTGTTGTTGAGGCTTATGATGCCGGCTGGCTTTGTAAGTGCACATTCCTCAGTTTTAAATTTCTTGGGTGTTAAGTTCTTTGATCATTCTTTGACAATTTGGAACTACTTACACCAGGCCTGAGGGTTCAATTCCACGTACGGTCATTCCCTAC
Source organism: Kingdonia uniflora (assembly GCA_014058105.1). Lineage (NCBI taxonomy): Eukaryota > Viridiplantae > Streptophyta > Magnoliopsida > Ranunculales > Circaeasteraceae > Kingdonia > Kingdonia uniflora. Next base: position 1,908,218 of record JACGCM010000121.1, read on the forward strand.
CGCATTAAGGTATACTAGTTAGACTTCCTCTTTCTCCACTAACGATATGTTGGCTAGTAGCATCGACTGTAGCAACCCCAGAGACTCTTATTTTGTCTTCATGCTCTTTTTCTTTTCTCTCTCTACACCTAACTAAAATTTTCCTCATTATCAGAATCAAACTAGTTAAATAATTATATAATATATATTATTTGTATTGTTACAAGTAAGTTGGCAAAGTTAATATTGCTCTTAATGACTACTGAAACGCCATCGAAAGAGAAAATTATACCCCAATTGGTTATTTTGGACAAGAGTTTGAAAGTTATAACTGGTCACTTTTTAATTTGTAAATGTCACAAATTTTATGATATGATGGCGTCTGATAAGTCGTGGGTCATCACGGCCACGACCTATGCGCACGTTTCTGTGACCGATCTCAGGTTGTTTCTTTATGTTGTTTATTTGATATTATGTTACTTTGTCCTAGAAAATTCTCTCAAAGGAGGATTACTCTAGTAGTTTCATTTTTAGTTGGGAGTGTAAAGAGAGAAAGGGGGAGATCTTCTATATATGAGAGATCCTAGGGTATGAGGAAGAGGTGTTAATTTTGGAGAAGGGGGAAAAACCCTAGGGAGAACTAAAAAAGAGAGAGCTTGTAGCAGTAGTTTTATTCAATAAAAGGATATCAATTGTCGTTTATTTGCTTCTGTAATCGTAATGTTTAACAACGTCGGTTAAGGCTTTGAGTACCCCCACCATTATCACATAGGTATTTTATGTGAATATTGTTTGAATATTTAACGTTTGGTTTAGAGTTCTAGTGACGGGTATAGGCGACAGTGGAGAAATGACTTTGAAAGAAGAAGTATCATGAATAAACAAAGAATAAAGTAGGGCTCGTTAGGTATGGGGTTTAGACAGCTGTATAATAGTGGCCCGCTCAAGGATTAAGAACACATACTGAGGTATTTGCCTTTGTTCACTCCTCATGCTTCACAAAGCTTTTATTATGCGAGAAGTAAACCTCACCGATAACTAATCCATAGGCCCTAAAATCGATAAGTTTAGTACACTCTCAAAAAGGAAAGAAAAAAATAAGGAATGTTCGATTCTTGGAGAGCATGCAAGGATTGCAGGGATCACTTTAAAATATGATAACAATAAGTTTGTCATGAAGGTTGATGCAATATTTAAATCTTTTGAGTTTAGACTTATTTACACTTTCTGAATCACTATGATATACATATGAGAATTCCCACTCTCACACCCTTCGGCAAAAAGAAGAAGAAAAGAATTCGCACACTCTGGGGGAAAATATTCACTCGATTTAGGTGCTTGAGGTAAAGGCACGTGCCTATACGACAAGCGCCCAAGCAAAAAGCCTGTACGCCTAAACTCAAACGGTGCTACACTACACACCTATAGTAAAGGCTCGCCTTCATGACAGGTGCCTCAGAACTGAGTCTTACTTTCTTCAACTTAAATTGTTTTTTTAACACTTTACCGTATTCTAATTTTTTAACACACTATACCACTTCAAAACTGAAAAAAAATTATCGAGATATTGCAGGAATATGAAATACAAGACAAATAGGCATAAAGAGCCACATTGACATAAAGTTGTAAATATCCCAACACAAAGGTTTCACACATAAAACTAAACACTAAACGATAGTTTTGAACATCAAAATATAAAACATACACCAAGAACTAATCATGTCTCTGACGGATGTTAAGCTCGTGCACTTCATCTTCTAAAATAGATATGGATTCATTTTTTTCATTGAGTTGTGACTCCTACTCATCTCGTAGTTCATTGAAATCATCTTGGGACGGTTGCCACTGTGCCTCAAAATCATCTTGAGACTGTTGCCATCGCTGTTGGAAATGATTTTCTCTCTGAACTACCCAATCATACACAACTTGCTTAGTAGCACCAACCACCACACATCTAGACTCGTCAAGTGCTGTGGAAAATCAGGCTGGAAAGAATAATACATGATTAATTATAATATGACACATACTATTAAATTCAACATATCTATAAAGTAAAGTAATGGAAAAATGTGAAGTTTAAATATTTACCACAGTATAATACATATTTGAAGATGGACTTTAGGCACTTGCTGATCCTGAATATGTGGTATAGGTAGATATACATCTTCATCAGCTTGCCTCACCCTTAACTGCCAGTCAATCTTATCGTGTACATCTGATGATCTCTAATTATAAGAAAATAGGGAGTCCGATGGTATTGATTGTGTGAACCCTCCTGGAATGGTAACCCTTCCTCTAAAAATAGATTGTCCAACGACATCTGTGTTTGCTGATCCTGAATAGTCTGGCAAAATGTATGGTTTGGCCACCCTAGTCCAAAATGACTAGAAAGATAAGTACTACTCAAGTATCGGTTAGGTCAAAACATATTAATGTGACTGAGAGGGTCTCAAGGAACCCACTAATATCCAAATGCCTGTACACTGCATCTCTCTCCCAAGTACCAAACATGGGGTATGCTAGGAACCAACAATGTTACCCTCTTCCTACTAAGCATAAATGTATGGTACACATCCGATTTTTCATCATCCATATACTGCTCCACATATAAAACCCATGGCTCCCATTGAGTGTTTCCCGAAGCTCGCAACTCAACTTGTACCCTAGCATTTGACTACTGGCCAAATACCCCACGTGTAACGCCCTTTAGTCTGTTATCATCCATTCACCGTCGACATCTAGGAAAGAAATCCACTGGATCTGCATCGGTAATCAGTGGGTGCATAACGCCGAAATACTTATAAAACTAGTACTGAAGAAGTGACCACATCACAATCAACTGTTTCTCATGAACAAGTACGAACATATCCATCTCAATGTACAATGCACCAAGAATAGATAACCCCCAATCAAAATCATGTAAGTTATCTAAATTTATCAACAATTTCAAGTACCCCAATCTAATCGAGCTGTTTTGGTTGGAGAAATTAAAATCATGCAAGTAGAATAGATAACAGTATCCGGTTCCTTGTTTAACACTTTTGCGTACTCAATCAATAGACCATTTCTGATTGCCATTGATTTAAATTTATGACTTGGCAGACCCAAAAGAAAATCCTCATAGATGTTGACTTCTTCACAAGTAACATCGTAAGCTAATGGAACTGTATCGGGAATAACCGTCAGAAACCCTGACATCATATACAAGTCAATCGGCGTAAATTCCACATCTCCCTCGAGAAAATAGAAGGTGTACGTCGTTGGCCACCATTTCTTAACAATGGTTATGATGAGGCACATATCGAATCTCCCCATCTGTAAATTAAAAAATTTCCCAAGCGGGGTTGTTCTCAAAAAATCCCTTTGCTCATCCAATAAATCGGTATTCCACATTGTCCAAATCTTTTTCCAACCCCCACGCATCGAACTAAAAGTAAATTACGCAAATTATAGGTTTTAATGAATAATGCTTAAACAATTTTTGTAGGGTTTAAACGGATGATACATTGCAAAATTAAAGCATGAAACGAATTGTAAATTATGAAATTGCATACTTTGGGTTTACCCACGTCATCCTGGATGTGGGTTTGTCCTCATGAGAGGGTCTCGATACTCCGTAACATCTCCAAAATTTTATTCCCCATTTGACACCAGATGCTGCGATCCATTTAGGTGTAAGCCACGTTCGAAAGTGTTAGCTCGTCTTACCCCCGAACGTCGGCTTGTCTCTACTATGGCGGGGAAAAAAGTTTAGATTGGGCATTGTTCGGAAGGGCGGGATGGTTGAATGTATTAGGGAAATGAGGGAAAAGAGAAAGAAATTGGATCATTTTTGACTTAGTTTAAAGGCGTCTATCGTATAGGCGCGCATCTATCGTAATAGCGCGCGCTTTCACAATAGGCGCCTAAAAACTTCACTCCCACACTTTTGTTTTATGCTATTAGAGTTCAATGTGGTGTGGGTGTGGGAATCTCCACACAATAGAAATTTCATATCCATTTCTATTGGAGAGTCTCTAAGCCTAATAACATCTTCACAAGAGACCCCAAATGAAATTATCCTTGCAGGTTTGTGGCATCTGATGTGTTGGTGGTGTTTGGGAAATAAAACACATGCACATTACTTGTACTAGTTGACCGGGCACACGCCCAATGCGTGCTCAACCCCTTCAATGAAAATTTTCTCTATAGACGAAAGTTTGGGATCTGGGTGATTATTAAGCTAGGGTAACTCATCCCCACAGCTGGCGGCCCAACCTATCCGTATATAGTCAAACTCATATAGTTTCAATTTTCAAATATACTTTAGTTGTTTCCATAGCTAGTACTGGAGGAATTCGATAAAAATGATATAAAGAGCATGAAACAAATTTGATACACTGAACTTTCTCCCAGGAGCATCAAATTTGATATACGTAACTTGTACCAAAAGTTTCTATTATTTTTTTGGCAAAACAAAATTGATAGATTAGGCTCCGTGAGACAATAAGTGTACAACAATGCTAATAAGGCTTTTCAGCCTTGAGAGGAATATTACAACAATATCTAGGGTAATAGGTGCCTCCCGTAACAAAAGCATGGACTTCAAAAATAAGAGATCTACAATAAAACTCGAAACAAAAATCTGAAAAATGCTGCCGACAAACTTTGAAAATCTAGAGCTAAGAGCTCCCCAAGATAAATAGATCTGTGGAACTGTCCGCAAACACCTTAATGACTCTCTTGCAATCGGTCACGATACTAACTCTTTCCACCCTAGCATCCTTTCCTGCTTTCGCTCCTTTAATGGCCACTAGAGCCTCCGTAGCTGACCCTGGAGAAGTCATGGCCTGTAGAAATAATCGAATTAATATCATTTTTAATAACATAATCTGAACCACAATTAAAATTACTAGAGTACGAGGAAGCATAAACAAAAACTGTATACCACCCTTCTCCCGCCAAGATGAGAGTAGGAAATAAGATAATCGAGAAAATGGTCGAGGAATGGGGGATGAGGCTACTGGGGCCATTCTAATATAATTTTTGGCAAGTCTAATCATCTCTAGAGGAGTAGAGCGGTTATTTTCAAAGATAATGTTATTACGGTCACTAGATATAACATACATAATTTTCACCAGTTTTCCCTAAAGGGAAATGGTATCTAAGCATGAACAATTTTTATTAGCAAGAAAATACAATACCCTGTGAAGAGAGTCAGAGTATATATGTCCAAACACTATTATTAAGAGATAAGTCAGAAGCATACTAGATGTCTTTAAGATTCTTACAATAGAAGAGCGCATAAATAGTGGTTTCTTCTTCCTCTCCACATCTAGAACAAATAACAATGCTCATATCTTTTCCATGAGACAGTTTGATCCTGGACAAACCTTCATTCAAAGCTCTCCACATGAAGTATTGGATTCTAAAGGGCACTTTGAGCTTCCATATGGAGAGCCAAGTTTTGTCAAGACAGAGTCCAAAATGGAGTTGGTTAGGTTTATTTCCAAAGTCGTTAGTCAAATAGTTATAGATTGATTTAACAGTTAGCGCGCAAGTCAATTTTCTTTTTGATCCATATGAGCGTGTCCTTGGAAGGATTATTATTGAAGGGAATAGACAAGATATGAATAGCAATAGAATCAGGGGAAATATCATAGATGAGGTATGTCTTCAAGGAACGGGTAAGGGGGCAGATAAGATCAACAACTTTAGATATCACCTTGTTATTAGGGACTGGGTCTGCCGAAATGAATATTCGGGATCTAAGGTTTTTGCTAAAAATCAATGTCTTCACCATTCCCGATGTGCTCGCAGAAGTTGGTCCAAATTTTATTTCTAGCGCGAATAATGTCTTTCCAAATCCAGGAGTAAGAGGTTTTAATGGCCAAAGTCATAACAAATTCTTTTAGAGAATATTTCTTAATCAAGTTACGAGCCCATTACTTCTCTGTTTCTTTGATGATATACCAGAATAATTTGGCAAGTAGGAAGTGGTTATGGAAAACAACCTTCTTAGTACCGAAACCTCCGAGATTAATGGGTCTACAGATGCGCTAAGATGTATTTTATTTCTGCCTTCTTCATTTGTGCCCAACAAGAATCTCGTGGGAATCCAACTTTTTAATTTGATAGGCGTTATCTCGCATAAAAGTTTCCATTCCTTTAACTTTTAATTTGACAAGCGTCTCAGCTATTCTTTATTTTATTTTCTTTTTCTGGGCAAGCTAAAGTTTTAGGGCAACCTTATAGTACCCACAGCAGCTAGGTGCACCCTGACGTGGCAAGGTGAATTCCAAATCCACCCTCTTTTCCACCCAATTCGTCTCCCAGCAGCTAGGTGAATACGTGACGTGGCAAGAGTAAAATTCATCCAAGGGTGGATTTTCCACCCTGTGGGTGGATTGAGGGTGAATTCATGCCGCGAGGTTCTGAAGTGCGCATAGCCATTGTGTGTGGTTCAGAAGCGCGCGTATATATATAACCTTTAAGATTAAAACACGTGGCTCCCATCCAATGGCTCCCATTAAGCGCACTTCAGAACTGCGTGTATATATATAAACCAAGCTTGCCGCACGGTTTAGAAGTGCGTTGGGATTTTGATGGCTCAGATTGAAGCACGTGGACTCATCTGGAACGTCCATTTCAAGCGCACGGTTCAGTAGTGCGCGTGGGGGGAAATTCACCTTGGGGTGGATTCACAACTGCTCTGGGGTGGATTAGATTCACCTTGAAATCCATCCAATCCACCCTCTTAAATGCTATGGATGCTTTTAGAGAAATTACTTTGTACCCATGTCTTTCAGCAAAGATTGCATTTATGTGTCAAGGTAAACTACTATAAACAAAATCACTTCAGGGTATAGAATCTTTATCTCATGAAAAGTTGCCATTAGGCAAAACTTCAGTTGCAATTAGTCGGTTCACGGCCGGAAAAAAAAGTTCCCAGAAAACGATCCGATAGAGATACGAACACCGAAAGAAGACTAGAACAGTTAACTATTGAAGTTCATTTAGTAATATTTACATAGAGAGTATGTAATTTATGTACATTGTGAAAGGTAATTATCATTAACCAATACTACATAGGGACTTTCAGCAGACGCCATTTTAGTTGCTGTGAACATCGATAATGTGTAATCCTTGCACATCATTCCTTTTTTATGCAACACATGTCGTCCGTCCCTTATTGCCATCTCCAGCGCCTCCACAAATGACCTCACATTAGGAGAAAATGTATATACCCAAACCCCTCGCTAATGACTACGGTCCCTGTTATGCTCGGGTAATTAGGGGTTAACACTGGTTTCCCGCATTGCATTTTTTCCGTTAGTGTTACATCGAGGCCTTGTGGCCTCAATGTTGGATTAACAAAGATATCTATCTTGTTGTAAAACTCTGATAAATGTGAAGGACCTAAAACCTTGACGTTTGATCCTAGTTTTGCGTAACGTTTTCCCCAAGGGCCAGAGCCGGCTACTAGTAGGAATACATTAGGGAAACGTTAATAATCGTTGAGAAGGCCTCGCAGAGAAGTGAGTGTCCTTTGTCCTTCACCATTCTCCCAGCAACTCCCATCATGATCCTTGCGTTATCTGGAACACTATGTTGTTTCCTAAATCGTAAACCAGACTTTGCATCGTGCGAAAATTTTGTATGGTCAACCCCCCATTGAGTATAACGTGCACATTTCTCCTAGGGATTTGGTAGATGTTGATGAGAACCTCGCTCGCACTATTGCTAATGCTTATATGTTGGGTGCAATAGGGAAGAACTTGATCTCGTCTACTAGACGGGGCATTGCCTCCCAAAGCTTGAACTCCAATCCCACACCGCCATTGCCTACTAATTCTTGGAACAATTTAGAATGCTAATTTCATACCATATCCCATGCCAAGTGATTGCCACTTTAGGCATCATTTTGGCATGCCAATGCGGCAACGCCACACTCTCGGTGTGAACATAATCAAACGACCGTTCCAAGTTGTCCCGATTAAAGATCTCGAATGCTAACGAACAATAAAGCAAACCACGATCATTAGCCGCAAAATGGACATGAAGGCCACCATTATGGATATCCGGATATTCCAACCTATCGGAAGCTACAGTAAATACATGTATCTCATGGCCTCTAGCAGTTAAAGCCGTATATAAAGTCGAGGCATGCCGCTCCATGCCACCCGGAACCGCACCAACCGGTCACGTCTTAGAGAACACGGCTAGCTTGAGCTTCTCAGAGGTAGGTCCAGAACAAAGTTTGTTCCATGGAAACTTAGCTTCTCAAAGATCCCCGCTAAAGTGAGAATCATCGGTTAGGTGAAAAAAAGGTACCTCGGATAGTTGGTGTACCGGGGGCATCACAAGTTGAGGACCTAATGGTTAGAAAAGAGTTTTTAGAGCTGGTTTGATGCTTCATAGTTCATGCCCATACAATGCTAATGGTTCATTTCATCATCTTTTGTCAATGTACATGTTAACAGTGATTTTAATGCTTTGTTGCCATTTATGCCGGATCTCATACACCATTTATGCTTTAATTAATTGCACATGTGCTCTTGATTATGAGCCTCTACTTTTAAACCTTTAAGAAAACTAGCATTTTTAACATTTTTGAGTTATGGTGGTATGACTATATTGCCGGGCAACATGGAGCCCAAACCTAATATGGAAGAAAGCCGAAAAAGAATAAAACAAATCCGGTGTCCAAGACTAGTTAAAAAGATCGCTTATTGGGGATTGAAAGAGAAGACTGCTAAAAGTGGTGGATCTACCAGAACACCGAACACATAGCATCTTAATAGTTCAAAGAGAACGGGGGACATTTCGTGTGACCGTGGTGAATGATGATACATTTTAGGCGTTTTATTTACTAACCTTCAGATACGTATAATAAAGCAACGCCTCTTACAATATGATCATACAAAATAATGCATTTATTAGGCCGGAAAAAGAGAACACCACGTCAAGAACTACATAAGATATGCAAAGATTCATGTTCCTTAATTCAGTCGGATAATGTTTCTTCACTTCATTCAGCTTCGCTCGATATGAAAAGATTGAGAATGGTGTTGAGGGTCTGGACCTCCAGGTGAAACTCTCATGTAACCTGAAACCACCACCATAGACCTCCTTCTATCGTACTCCAGCTTGGGAAACTCAACCACTAACCTACGTAAAACATGGTGGCCGTGACTTGTTCTTTGCATGGTGGGAAACGGGCGTGCGGCCAAAGTCACCGTGGGCACTGACAAGACCATTAGAAACAGCATTGACAATCTTATAACCATACCTGAGTTAGCCATCTCTATCTCCCTCTTAACCTAAGTGAAAAATGAGGTATCTCTTGTTTATAAAGAGCAATATAGATGCACATGTAATGGTGTTTGAAGCCTAAATCAGTTTAATAACTAAACATTCGATAATGGAAAGTCGTCTAAGCATTTTATCCCAACCCACCCTAAATGAGAGCAGACAAATCCTATGCAAACTTGTCTTCTATGAAAATTTCAATTTTAAGCTTCTTTTATGTCACACTATAGCCTTTAATCTTAAAAATACAACTTATACATATCCTCACCTTCACTTTATTTGGAATCTAGGTTACAATATACAAATAGCTTTTGGCAGTTCTACCACTTTTGGACTTAATTATATTGCTGTAAATTGGTCAAAGGAATCACTAGTTGCCACATGGGTGTTTTCATTAGAGTCTTTCTTGCTTTGCTTCACCAACTTTGATGAGGGTGCGATAGAGGAGAAAAAGTTAATTCCATTGGCACTTACGGAAAACATCTTACTTGCGTCTCTATCCTCAAGAGAGATAAAACTAGGGAGTATTGGGTAAGTCGTATACTCTTAAGAAAATAATTAATAGATGTAGTATAAGCTGCCCTTTTACTCATATGAGAAAAGAAAGCTTGCATGATTCTTCGTATAATTACAATTAAACAATGTAGAATACATATGACAGTACAATACATACCGGGATTCGGATTTCCTAGTCAGGCAGTACAGGTAATCTGTCAACGCTGTAGACTGAATCTTCGATACCATTTGTGTTGTTAGTATCATCAGTGCTGTTGTCTGCAACATCACTTTGGAGTGGAAGAATACAAAGACTTACCTTGGATTTGTTTCTAACTTTCTCGCACTGCAGGTTATATTTGTTAATGAGGTCCATCTGAAGAGAGATGACTTGGAGTGACCTTGGAAGTAAATCTGCAGGCTGCCCCTTTGGAATCACTATTTGTTCAATGGCCAATCTAGCCTCCTGCAAGTAAATCGCAACTTGATCAGGCTTAGAAAAAAAATGACGTTCAAAAATATTTCAATTACAAGTTAACCTTATTTATGTCTATATGACTGAAAAGTGACTCCTAATTTATGGACACAGGAATGTCCAATATGGAATTTAGTAGTATATATACTCCTGACAATCCTATTTACCTTGGACAATCTGTTATAAGGTACCTTTAATGCATCACATATTGATAACCAGTATTGAGACCACATATTTGAAAACATTTAGAAAATATCAAGAATGTTGATGAACAAAATCCTTAGATTTCTACATTTCTCAACGTAGATTTATGTTATGATAGATATATGATTTAAGAGATACAGTTGAACAAAATTCTAAATTTGTATATTGTATATGAGATCCATAACCAATTGCTTGGTTTATACAATATATGTATCAAGAGCTAGTATAATAGGGAATTATAAGGTTTAATCAAGCAAAAGGGATGTGGCAATTTCAAACATAACTGGCTACCTAATCATTCCCACACTACACCCATAATAATTCGAATCCTGAGCGCCCTAAGCCTCAAATGCTTGTCCAACTCAAAGACCATAGGTCAAATATCTGAAAATTCCAAACTTATGAATCAATTTTCAATCCCTACCATAATGCTTGCTTCACCGAAATCCCTTACCTCTGCACCAGCTCCTCAACCTCTCTCCCTAAATTTTTTGCTTTGGAATTATTTTGCGAAAGGTAAGCATTTTTGTATTTCATATATGTGAAGAGAAGAATATACAATGGGAAGCAAAGAACGTACAAAGGATTGGCCTGAGAAAGAACATCCAAACAAGGTTGCAACCTTTCACACACAAAAAAACTAGGTTGCAACCTCAAAATCAGGAAAAACAATATGCTAATTGAAATGGAAGTAGTCGTGATTAACATATTTTGCAGAAGTGATAAACAAGAGTCGACCAACATGCCATTCCAAAATATTGTGAGCAAGTGAGTGTCCTCTCTTAGAACCTTTTCAGCAAACACGTTCACATTCCTAAAGGAGTCATCAGGTCTCATTGAAGTGAGCATTGCTTAACCCTGTCCCGTTTTCTACATTCCCATTCTGGAAAGCATGTATAACTGACTCAGAGAGAGTCAAGATAGACACAATCTCAATCTTTATCCATCCTCAGATGTTAGCCCTAGAAATAGCTTCAACTAAAGCTTTGCATTTTGCATAGAAGCTGTTAATGTGCCTGTATAAGTAGTTATCACCTATTTGAAATCAAAATAGTAATCCCTAGAGATAGCAACAATACCACTTCCTGAGAGTTAGCCATACAAGAACTCATAAGTCTAGAAAATTCGTACAAACTTTGCTTAGTACTCTCTCAAGAATAGAACACCTGATCTCTTCATTTCTGATTTGCTTAATATTCTCTCAACATACCACATCTATTTATACCCTACAGGCAGCTGTTCTTTGATAAACCTGATTTGCTTATTCCTAGACAGAATGAAGGGGTGTGTTGTGATGGGCTTTTAAAGGAAAGCCAGGTGTGGGTGGTCTTGGTATTACTTTTCGAGATTACTACTGCAAGGTTCTGCACTCCATTTCAAGTTGTTTGGGTGTGGTTACTAGCAACTTTGCAGAAGGAAGAGCCATGCTTGACAGCATGCAATTTGCTACAGGGCAAGGTATGCTTTACAGATTACATTAGACTCAACGAATGACCACGATACAGGAGTTCTCAGACGTTGATGCCAATTGGAGATTTAAGGTAGACTGGATATAAATTAGAAGATGCTTCACTTAGATTCGTCCTCTCATTTCACAGAGGAATTAATTTTTCAGCTGATGAACTTGCGAGCCATGGATGCATCTTACTGACGAAAGTGTGGAGATTTCTACTGGCAGGACATACTTTATCTCCAACATCAAAGAACCTTTTAGAACTCACTATAGATAGAGCTGCCAATGAGTCATACTCGGACCAGATTTAGGTAAATCTGAGCCAGATACGACCTTTAGATACCATTTTCCAACTCCAGACTATCCAAACCCAATCATAAATTCTGCAGCTCGAATGTTGTCCAAATCTGAACTAGATTTGAATTAAGTTTTCTCTTTTTCACCCAGGGCAACTTGCAACTTATTTTTACCTCTAAAGACCCTAGAAACCGTTGTTACCCACTTGCCAACCCAAAAGAGAACCTAAGGCATCTCATGGGATAGTGAAAGATTGATATGAGTTGGGTGATGAGAGAAAGAGAGAGAGAGAGAAAAGAGATGATACAGAGAGGAATGAGTTCAGGAGAGATGAGATATGTGACGTGAGATTGGAGACAGATCTATGGATGTTTAATATAAACAGTAGGTTAGCCTGAAAATCCCGAACTATAGATGTGAATCAATCCAGGTTTAACTAATTTGAATACCAATAAACCCGAATTCAGTCTGCAAAGGTACAATCTAATTCCAAATCTTTGAGGTTGCATCGGACAAATTTGGGATAAAATCCAACCCATCAATGTCCCTAATTATAGAGTTGTGAATAGCAAATGAAAGTACAACTTATGGTGCCAACCTAGTTGGAATGGTAATCTGTACAGTGAAAGTGTTATGTGTTTCTATTCTTGCTATGATGCAATTATTTCCTTTTGTAAACATGTTTGTACTCAATGACTTCTACCCTAGCAAAAACGAGAGCAGTGTAGCACCCAATTAATCATCACAAAGGTAAAGGAGCAAAGAGCGAGATCCCCATCTCTTGGAGATTACGGCAACACGGCAGCCGCAAAAAACACACAATCATCAATACCTGAATTGCAATGAAAGAAAAAAGAAGCAAGTTTGATATCTTTCCTTTGAACCTTATCATCATCGGTATGTATGGCTTTCTGAAGTAATTTCCACACCATATTAGCTTTGCCTAGAAGAAATGTTTCTAAATTCTTCCAAATGAATTTGTCCCACCAGCACTTGGTATCCTTCGATCTAATATGTTGATAGAGAATAAGACCCATGACTATCCACTTTCCGATCACAGTTATCCTTTCATACTTGTATCAAGTCGCTAAGTATGGATTCCTCACAGATCAGAAGAGCTCATGCCATATTCATTATCATCGAGTCATTGACTTCACCAAGTTTTCACAAGCCTGGACGACCTTCACAAATTGGTTTGTGAACTTCATTGAAAGTTAGAGTCACGTACTTCCTTTTGTTGAAGTTCCCCACACCACAAGAAATTCCTGATGACAGTCCCACATATTCTAGATTGGAAAACTACTGCGCAGAGCTTTGGCAATCACCAACCTCCCGTGCAGAGATGGCATATGATAGAAATAGATAATTGCCTCTTCTTTTCTTCCTAATATTATTAATAAGGTCTCAGAGAACTAGCAGTAGTTTTGCTCTTGACGACAGAAATAGGTAGCCCACACATCATGACGTAATCCTCTATCAATGAGGCAAAAATTACCTTTGGAATTTTGATGATTGTTGCACTAGGATAACTTCAGACCCATTCTGTAAGACTCAGCAAGTCTACAGTCTTCGATGAATTCCTTAAACTCCTGAATACAGAGAGCAGGTAAAGGTCTGCTGCCCTTTTTATAACCACTGTGTAGAATATTCATATATAGTTTCCTTTGCAAGTTGTATAGGAATATTCTTCCACCTCAATATTCCCCATTAACCAACACTTCAACTAAAAACTCATAAATATCATGTGTTGCCAAGATAATGAATCACCCAACCGTATACATTTGGGCTGCATTAGTCAAATTGATCTTGTTTGGATTCCCTTGTGTCTCCAACTAAATCAACTTCCAAACAGTAAGGAAACCCTTCACTATGTCTAGGACTCCAAGAATCATATTCAATCTTAAAAAGCTCCTTTTATGACCTTGTGACCATCATTCACTATGAAAGGTGGAATACCTGAGCCTGATAAAATTCTTTATAATGTCCTGTTCGGCTAGACAAGTTTGACAGATACCACCATCCAAAATAGTAACCCCAATACCTCAATCACCATTTAGAGGACCCATTTCCTAAAGGGATTGCTTAAATTAAGCTTCAACGCAGCCTCCTTTGACCCCATCCCCAAGGGAGTGGTGGAGCCATCCGCCAAAATTATCAAGGTGACTGCACCCAGGGGTGGATCTCTGAGCTTTGTCTAGAAGGGGGGGGGGGGGGGGGGGGGGGCTGAGAAATTTTTATTTTGTTTTGCTCCAATTCTAGCGTATACCCCCTAAAATTTAAGTTTAATACTAAAAAAATATAAGATGTTGCTAGTGGGAATTGAACTCTGCACCTTTGAGAGGCTATCTATAAGGTTAAAAAAGAACATCTATGTAACGCTGACAGAAGTATGTGTGTTGGTGTCCGCTACGGGTATGAGGTCTTAAACACAACCACTTCAAAGTACGCGAAACGTGGATATGACCCTACACTTACAAAGATAGTTTATTATTCACTTTTCTCATACTTTGTGTTTATTACATCATAGAAAGTATGATTCTATACATATATGATGATAAAGTAATATTAAGATATTACAAACACATATTTAGAATAAAACATAGGTTAATTTACAACTAGTAATAAACATAGAAACAAAAAAAATAAAAGATAGTAGGATTGGGTAACAAGTCTAAAGAATCGAAACCTTCAAAAGATATGTCAAAAAGTCGATGATCTAATTGGTGATAGACGTGTCCATGCGTGTGTTAGAGTGTCCGACACATGTACATACGACAATGTTTTTGAAAATCCCTTCTCAATGTTACTTTTGTTTGGTATATATAGCAACAACCAGTAGTTTGTCATAGTTTAATCTCTTTCCCAGAAATGCCAATGTAAAGGCCCATTACACTAGATTAGCCCAGATGGTTTACATGATTATGTCTGGAGCACTGTTAGGAGCCAACATTTGTATAAATTATATTATACAAGTTCTTTTTCAGAAAAAGAAGTGCAGGAAATTAAGAGCTTACTCATAGTTATAGCATGAATTGTAGAATAGATATTCATTTAAGGCACCATCTTGACACAAAACAAGGATTTTATTTGTTAGTTTGTTAGTAGTATAAACAAGTAATAAAATATTTCTTTTTGGGACAAAGACTTCCAGCCATAGAAAAGGGTATATATTTGTTAGTAGTATAAACAAGTAATAAGATATTTCTTTTTGCGGCAAATACTTCGGGTTATAGAAAAGGGTAGATTACATATCCAAGTCACCATGGGGCATCAACAAACCACTAGTAATAAGTACATTCTTACATATTTCAAGCCTACAAAAGTCTAACCACATATATAATGAGAATATTTACCTCTAAGGCATCCATCTTCTCCGATGGACTTGTATCTTCATCTTCTTCAAAATCTTCCATCTCATCTGAGTGGTTACTTAATAATGCCCTTATAGCCTTTGTTATCTGTGCCAGTGAGCTTGTCTACAAGAAACCAACATAGCTTTTACAACTCTGATGGGAATCTTGAAATGTGATTCCTATTTAGCTGATGGATGCAGTATATGAAGATAAATACCTTTGTCATGTAAACTGGTATGTCATGAGATTTAGCGACACCTTGGATCCGCAGATTCTTTTTAAGCTTGGACTGCAGAGCAAGCAGCGCGTCTGCTTCGCTGATATTATCAGTAAACTTAATCTTGTCCTCTACTTTCAGCTGCTTAATCCCATGCATCACACTTGTTTCTGGGATCTAGAATAACTGCTCAACCTATGAGTTCCAAACCCAAATATTTATACTACTAGGCGAAGTCATACATTAATTATATCAACTTTAATTTCAACTAGCACAATGTAAGTAATATTATAGGATCACATTGGACTAGTTTTAGCTAATGGGACCAAATTAGACCAACACTGAATTTGAATAGAGTTAGTTTATTCATTATCTCAATTACCGTTTATGGAATTATAAATAAGCATAGACCTGTTTTCCAGGATTACCGAACTACTAGAAATCTCAAATACTGCTAGTCAGTTACATCACTGGACTTTTACATCAATTAGTAAATAAAAGCATGTTAGATTTACTTGTATAATAGTAGTCTGTTGATTTTTTATTTACTTCTTTAGCATTTCCGTGCTATCCAAAAAAGAAACCCTTTTTAAGACCAAGGTCCGCAAACCTCCAAGAATCTATCGGAAGGCTTTGGTGCCGAGCAGTAGCCTCGGCATTTTTAATTTTCAAGTTAGTTTATACACTGGATCATAAATTTGGTTTGATTTATTGGGTTATTTCGGGCTTATGTCGACGATACATTATACGTATTCAACATTTTTCTTCTAAATATAAACGTATCGATATTTCAACATTTCGACGATATATTATACATAGACATATTGGGATCTCAGATATCTTACCCCATAAAGATATAGACGAATAGGAGCCTCCAGTTTGGACAAACTCGCTACGATGTCTGTACCAAATCCAGAAGTGATTTCATCTTCCAAAATTCTTTTGTCATTCATCTCAAGGGGATCTTCAACTATGATTTCTTCTAACTTTTGAAAGGAAAAGCTAATTGACGGTTTACTTTGTACAGTTACAAATTCATTTTCCATACCCTGAGTACTTCTTTTGCGTACTTCAAAATTGGGGGCTCGACCTTTCTCCAAAAGAACAATACAAATAAATCCAACAATAAGGAGATAATATAGAGATAGATAAGATTCTGAGAGCCAGAGATAAATAAGGAAATTAAAGGAACACCTGAAAGAACTGCATCCACAGTTGCTTCTAGACTACAATGAACTCTTATCTCGGCTCTAGACTTGATCTCCACTCCGCAAGTAAATGTTGAGGGTCCCTTCCTCTCCAACACAGTTTTCTGCACTCCCCTCCTGCTAGCCTCTTCATCTCCCAGTGTAACACTCTTGAATAGAAAAATTGCAACTTATGAAAATATATATAAGATAAAAAAGTTAGTAAGTTTTGGAAAGGTTTAGAACACTTCACCAAACATTTTCTACTACCTACAAGATTAACATATAAGTCTTAGAAAAACCACAATTGACATATGGATACAAGTAGGCACATTGATGTGAATCATCACTCATAAAGTCGTCTACCTCCGTGTGACCTATGTTATTTAATGTTTTATATATTTTATGTTTTAGCTTAAAGCCTGTTGGAGAGGCCCAGCCTAGGTTATTAGCAGTTTCCCAGTTTAAGTAGAATTCTATTTCAATTAGAATTAGGGTTCCTAATTCTAACCCCCTTGTGTTCTATAAAAGGGGAGGCCTAGGTTATTTGTTTGAAAGTTAAGTTAAGTTGATTTTGATTCAAAGTAAGTTGATTTGTTTAGTTGAAACCCTAGTTTCCCTAACTCTCAAATACAACGTGATTTTCTTACGAATCTTGCTTCCGCGTTCGTAGTATTCACGTCAATTGGTACCTGCGTAAGATCTAAGTGTAGTCAGTTTCAAGAGCAAAGATGCCTCGTGGAAAAACCGCGACGAAGAAACCTACTCTAGCTCAAGGTGTAGCAACCCTAACGGGTATAGTTGACAAGCTTGAAGGGTTTGTCGAGGCTTTGGGTAGAGGAGCCTTTTTCCTGCCCCCCCAACCACCTCCGTTGGGCGTAACCGAAGATCTCTCTCTAGAGGGAAGCGTCGCCGCGAGGAGCGACGAACTTAACAATCCGTTTACGAGTGAAGAAGAAGCACGAGAATCTAGCGTGCGGAGCCACTCACGTGGGTGGCGTGTGGGTTATAAACCACTAAAAATTCTGCCCAAAACGAAATCGAAAGCCGAGTCGGATCCAGACGTTGTTGCCGGTCATGGAGATCTCGCCGATGAAGTTGCTGAAACAAGCGAAACTGCTGCAAGGAAAGATACAATTGACGAGGGAGATGACACCGAACAAT
Source organism: Kingdonia uniflora (assembly GCA_014058105.1). Taxonomy (NCBI): domain Eukaryota; kingdom Viridiplantae; phylum Streptophyta; class Magnoliopsida; order Ranunculales; family Circaeasteraceae; genus Kingdonia; species Kingdonia uniflora. Next base: position 1,926,333 of record JACGCM010000121.1, read on the forward strand.
TTGCCGCTGTAATGGGTGTACCTCCGTTTGACGTTTTAGCCGAAAATATCGATTCACGACACCATAGAGTTCCAGTTGCAAAGGCAAGAAGAAAAATGTATGATGAAAAGGGGACTACCGGAGTACTCACCGTTGTCTTGGGGGTACCTCCTATCAGAGTTTTAACTGAGAATTTAGCCGGTTTACAAACCCTAAAGCAGCCAGTTACAGGTCTGAACTTTATTGCAAGGAGAGAGTTTATTGGCGAAGGTGGAATCATTGGATTGCTATCTGGAGTTCCGGGGAACCCCAATGACGAAGCTTTTGCCGACGATGAAGTTTTTTTTGCGACCAACAATGGAGTATTTGTTGCAAGTTCGGAAAGAAGTCGTGAGGGAGAAAGAAGAAGAGTTGATTGGGTGCAACGAGGTGCACCATTCCTATTTCACACCCTAACACATGTTGAGCACATGCGTTTTCAAAACCCACAAACTACTCCAGTAGTGCAGTCAACCTTTGTGCCCAACCTGTTACAGCAACCAACCAGGCCTCACCAAAGCTTGGGGAGCCTGACCCAGTGCCCAAAAGCTCTATGGGCTTGGCTCGACCTTGACCTGCAGTTTTTTACCCAATTTGGGAGGGTTTTTTGGCGAATTTCGGGAAGCGGATCTCAATGTCTTCTTCAATATTGGATAGCAATCAACGTAAGAATGTTGGTGGCATTATCGCACCCCCGCTCTCGGGTACAGTCTCGGGGTATGGGAAATTTCGCGGAAGACTTCAAGAAGTTCAGCGTGTTTTGCAGGAAGAAGAAAAAGATACTGGGATACGTATTACATACGTACGTAAGTTCTCTAGAGCACCACCCCCTTGATTTCGTGGACGAAATCTTCTCAGACGGAGGCTCAGATGTGAATCATCACTCATAAGGTCATCTACCTCCGTGTGACCTATGTTATTTAATGTTTTATATATTTTATGTTTTAGCTTAAAGCCTGTTGGAGAGGCTCAGCCTAGGTTATTAGCAGTTCCCCAGTTTAAGTAGAATTCTATTTCAATTAGAATTAGGGTTCCTAATTCTAACCCCCTTGTGTTCTATAAAAGGGGAGGCTTAGGTTATCTGTTTGAAAGTTAAGTTAAGTTGATTTTGATTCAAAGTAAGTTGATTTGTTTAGTTGAAACCCTAGTTTCCCTAACTCTCAAATACAACGTGATTTTCTTACGAATCTTGCTTCCGCGTTCGTAGTATTCACGTCACACATGCTTTCACATTAAAAAAAACCCCCCCAAGGATTACGTTAGATTTTGATGTTTGAATTTAAATCTTCATGTACAATACATGAAAGAAAAAAGTTTAACAGGAAAACAGCCATAGACTCTTAATGATAATTAAATGCAAATAACATTTGAGTTAAGGGCTCCCTTTCAGCACAACGAAATTCTATAGGAGTGTTCACCGGCCAGGATAATTAACGGTTCACTCTTTCATCTTTCATTTCCAATAATCAAATAGATGCTCTTTGGCCTGGCTGCCCATGTAACTGGTGGTCCTGAAAAACTCGGCCTTGGTGAAACTTGATATAAGTAGAAAATCCGATTGTTGAAACTTCTTATTCTTCTTCTTTGCAGCTTTGAGGTGAAGTAGGCCACTTCAGTTGGGTGGAAAATTTTGCAGCTTAGTGAATAGAAATCCGGTTTTGATGCTCTTATGTCCATGTTAATGTGCAAGATCAGTTGAACATGGGAAATTATAAAAAAGAATTTGAGATCACTGAAGCAATACAGAATGAGCCCATCACAGGCCTCAATGATGTATTAACTGCAGGCTCTGAGTTTTCTCTGTGAGCTTCAGTTAAAGGAATTGGTAGTCATATCGATCGGCTTTCAACCAATTAGTCATTCTAATTGACTTTTTCTTCACCGATGAAAATAAACTATCTGACTTGAAGCAAGAATTTGAGCACGTCTGTTCACATATTTATCATTTTTTTGCTAATACTGGTGGTTGAGTCCAATCCTGACTCATCGAGGTACCCCGTAAAAGATGAGTTTTCCACTTTCTTATAGGTATGTCTAGAGAGTTAGGAGTATCTGTACACTGTCGAGATGTTTAACCAAATAATACCCAGCAATTATTGTTCCTGACATTCCTTCTTTACTTGAGAGAGCAAGATCTGTGGGAAGAGACATATTGGTTGACTCATTGTTCCAGAAATCATACTCATTGTATTCTTCACGACTTCTCGATAATCAAGGAATCCTGAAACAAAATCATACAGCCCACTGCCCTTCCGGTCACCTTGTTCACACAGTTCAGCTGGTTTTCTTCATACTAAATAATGATAACTCTATAATTATCAATAACCGGAAGCAATTTTAATAAACCTGGTCAAAATATTTCTCTCCGAAGCAGCTATTATTCGCAAAGCCTTACTGAACAAACATTAGTCGTTGATATTTATTTACACAGTGAAGTAAAGCATAGGCTGTGGTCTTGCTCGGGTGCTGAGGCCGAGTACATGACCGTGGCACATAAACTGTGAAAGGCGCTGTATTACGTTTTTCAATGTTTGATAAGTAAAATGGCTTCCGTTATCTGGTAGAGTTTCTACCCATCTTCAGAATCATATCAGGAGATTGATTTTTCATCCTTTTTAGTTGAAACTGTCAAGTTGCCCGCGTGCTAACATATCTACGTAAATTCGTTTATTACGTCTAGATGTCTCTAGAAGATCATGGTCTATTTCTTGGGGATTCAGAAGAGTAATTGAAGAGAGAAATAAGAAAAACAATGAGAGGGAAATGGGAAAAACTTAAGAGCAGCTTCACCAACCTAAGGAATTTTCACTCGCGGGGGTGAAATTATCTTCAGTGCAGACATGGCAGCAAAAAGAGGAAGCATATTAGCTATGGAAACTATAGAATGGCACATTGGGAGACCCTCTTTCACCTTCTAAGATTCAAGATCCTAATCTGAGCTAATACAGATTTGAATGTAAGGTTTACAGGAGCTGCAGATGATTAAAGACTTGTTGGAATGCCAACCTAGTTGGGATGTCTTGTTAGTTCTGATGCCTTTCCTTTGATTCTTTTCTCTGTTCATTGTTTTTTTCTTTTTATTTCTACTTCTGTTATCTTTTTTCATGGTTTAAATTATAAAATGCACATCTTACTTAGCTAAAAAAAAATAACAAGAAGAAATAGAAAAAAAGAAATACGAGGGAATAAAGAGGGCAGGGCGCGTGGAACTTATTTAGACCAATCATTACTGCTTCTATTGTACTTTAATGGCAGGATGGAAAACTATGGCAGAAAACAGAAGTAAACAAGAGAATAAACTTCATGTTGAACCAGGTTGATCTGACTGGTAGCAACCAGCTACTTACTGGCTTTCTTAATAGCACCAAGCCTCAGCAGGGCAGTGAACCATACAAATGGCATTTACCTGTTCTACATGCATTTTCTCAGCACAGACAGTAGCAGACATTATAATAACTAGTTAGAATTGGTTAAGATTCTGCTCCTTGTAGAGACTTTCATCTTTACTTTTTTAAAGGCAGTGGCTGTCTATATTATACTATTGTTACCTCATAAGTGGATTTCCCAGTCAAGGAGTTAGGACTGATTTGAGGTTGCATCTTCACTACTCAGTAGCAATAATCTGCAAAGATGGAGTATTGATGTGGGCACTTTTTATTTAGACCTATCCCATTAAGTGTAAGGAGTGTGAGCACCTGCTACATTTACTTGGTGTAGCTTAAGTGCTTCACTGAAAACTTTTGAGTCCTCCCGTGGGGGAAAATGCCATACCCTTGAAAGTGTGATAGGAAGATTCTTTGGAGTTCACCTCTGAGCCATCTGATATGCCCAATAGAAAGTTCTGGGAAATCTTTGATAGAAACGAAAGGACCTTGAGAACACACGTGGTGGACATTTATGTGATTATTCTTTATTGGACATCAACATCTCGCAACTGAGTTGTTTCAGGGTTTTATTATTATTATTATTATTATTACGTGGCATGTAATTTTTCCTTGCCCATTGTATGATTCTTGTATTCCATTTCAAAGTGCTTTCTTCTGAATGACTGAAAATACTTTACCTTCACAATAAGAGAAAATAAAATATAGCGTTCTTACTTGTATCCCACCAACAAGCATCTCTAAAGAAGGATTCATTATCAGATTCTCGATTGTAATTCCATGAGCAGTAGCCACTAGTTGAATTCCACGTTGTGCGATCGTACTTGCAGTCATTGCTTCAAGTTTGGTACCAATTTCATCGATCACAATAACTTGGGGCATATGATTCTCCACGGCCTCTATTAATACCTGGTAGTGGAAAACAACATAAAACTATAGCAATTTTCCAAAGTATTGCATGTATCTAACCAAATGAATGAATACTATGTAAGGTATGTTTGGTACGAAAGAGTTGAAATCCAAGGAAGTCCCTTGGATTTGAAAAATGAGAGTTGACTTAAGTGGATTGAAAAGGACAGAGTTAAAATCTTGTGTTTCGCAAATGGTTTTAAATAACCGTTATAGGTAATGCCTTGAGCCTGTTCCGTTATATGCATTGTTCCGTTCTAAACATAAAGTCCTGCTATTTATCGCTACTTGACGTTATTTTATGCAATAACAAATGTTATAACCGTTAACGTGCTATCAACGTGTTATTTTCAGTATTTTTCTTCAGTTTTAACAAATGTTGTATACCATTACAAACCGTTATTTGCAGTTATCAAAATAGTAAGAACCAACTTTCTTTAAGGTAAACATAAGTGGTACATAAAAGTTGTAAAGTGATGACTGAAATAGTGAGAAGCATTATCAAAATAGTGAGAAACAATTCTCTTATAGGCGGACATAAGTGGTGATTGAAATAGCAAGAAGCATTGACAAAATAGTGAAAAGCAGTAAACCATTAAAGTGGTGGACATAATTAAAAGAGAGAATTGGTAAGAATCATTGAAATATTGAGAAGCAATTTGATTATATAAAGACTTAGTATCGTGCAAGTCATATACAAACTTCTTAAAACCATTAGTTTCTATACTAGTTTCACAAAGATTTTTCAAAAATCATGTAAGGAAGATATCTCTTTAGTTTTAATTTGTTGGAAATTAGTCAACGGTAATTAGTTTAAAGTTAAATTATTGTCATCTCATATCAATTTATCGGCTAAACTATAGGATGTCGAGAAATGAAGGAAGATTCTATGACAATTGCGTCAAGGTTGTACCGAAAGCGGTCCAGTACAATTACTGCAATAAGGTCGCCACTGCCGATATTTCACGATTTACGGAGCATTTGTCGAGTGAACTATGAACTGTTAGTGTGCACCCAAATGTACCAAGCAATACAAAAAACTTACTTTTCAAGCACTTAAAGCAATGAGGCAAAAAAAAAAAAAAAAATAGAAGGTAAAAGTATTTTATCAATCATCCGACCGAGTCACTAGGTCTTCATATATAATGCCCTTCATACATATGGAGGAAGAAGACTAATACAAGAAAGTCGCATAGATATCGAAGATGATCTCTTCCACGGTCCTAACCTTTTAATTAAAGTGTCTCTCATTCCTTTCCTTCCGCAATGCCCACCCTATTGCATACGGAGTAAGATCCCAAAGAACTTTTCCAATCTCCTAAATCGCATGCACCACCACATCTTTAAAGAAGAAAAATCCCCATTGAAATACCCAAGAGACACCAAAAAGATTAAGGAAATAAATTCACATCTCCATCGAGATAAGAGCATATGATCAATGGTCTCATCTTCTTCACATCTTCAAATTTATCACTATCGTCATGCAACAATCGCTGAGGTTCCCAATCCCGTAGTTGTTGGCGAGAATGTTTATTTTGCATCTTAACTTTAAGAACCTAAAATAACAAATTTTTATATTGGTTGGTGCATTTGGGCACTTGCTAACGGTTCCTCGTTCACTCGACAAATACTCATTAAATCGTGCAATACCGGCGGTGACGACCTCATTGCAATAATTTCACTTGATTGCTTTCGGTCTAGCCTTAACGCAATGGTCATCGAAACATCCTACATTTTTCGACATCCTTAAGTTTAAAAAAAAAAAATTAGTATAAGATGACAATAATTTAACTTTAAACTAGTTGTCGTAGATAATTACCAACAAATTAAAATTAAATATATATTCCTTACTTGATTTTGGAAAACCTTTATGAACTATTAGAGAAAACTAATGCCCTTGAGAAGTTTGTATACTTTAAATTTGAATTATTCTTACCAACTATCATTTCAATCATGTCCACCACTTTAGTGGTTGTTTCTCACTATTTTGCCTACCACGTTTGTCATTTTTGTCTTTCAATCATGCCCACCAATTTAATGGTTTATCACTTTAGTTTTCGTATAGGAAAATTTATTCTCACAATTTCTATAATATCAAATAACGGTATATAATACCAAATAACAGCATACGGTATATAACATTTGATGAAAGTAAAGAAAAACACGGAAAATAACAGGTTATAATGGTTATCACATAACGGTAAATAACGGGAGTTATTTTAGAAGGGAACAATGCATATAACGGAACGGACTCAAGGTGTTACCATTAAAACCATTATTTAAATAGAGAGAATTCAAAGCACGGCCCCTAAAAAGAATGTGACACCGTTATAGTTTTATAATGGTTATAAATAATGGTAATGGACTTTGCCCGTTACACCATTCTAATGTACCTTTTAAACCTTGGTTTCATACATGGAGTAAGAGGTTTGAAAAGGGAGAGTTGCTAAAGTAATTTAGAGATGTGGTGGGCTGATTTTCGGCCCACCCAACTCAAGGGCGGAGTTGATGAAGTTGCCAAATACCAACAGGGAGGTGTGATTTAAACTTCACCTTTTTGAGGAGTTAAACTCTTCTTGGATCCTGACACTCCCCTCAAATCCATATACCGGAGTTGAAGTCCCTTGTATTTGCCAACTCTTTGCTCAAGTCACCCCGTACCAAACACAACCTTAATGACTCATACCTCCATCATATATGCTCAAAGTGCTTGTACATTTAAGAGAGAGTATCAGTAAAAATCTTGACAAATCTTATGCTGTATATCAGAATTGGGGACCTGCATCCTCCGGGAATTACCTATTCCTGCGTGAGGTATATCGCCATCACCTCCTATTTCATTTGAGGTGTCAACAATCATGACACGTTTTCCATAATCATCCGCAAGCATCCGAGCTATTTCCCTGTAGAATAAAAAGAGTTTTTCAGATAGTCAGGTACATGGAAAACAAATGAAGAAACACTACAGCATGCGTTCTCTGAAAACCGGTTAGCTTTTCCGGACCTTGTATAAAAATATAAGGTATAAATTACTTATAAGAAAAAGAAAACAAATAATGCACCTAAAAAGGAGATAAAGAAGAACAATAAAAAGGCTCTACGAAAGTGGGACACAGAACATATTACAATAATAAGCTGTCCTTTCAATGATTCATCCTATGAACAGTGAAAAGTTAGCAGATATAGTAAAACTCAACTTTATTTCCCATTTTTACTGTATTGTCACTTTTATTTTTTTTGAAAAGTAAGTTGGAGTATCTATACCCCCTTTTGTATTAACCACAGAAGATATTACATTAAGTAACAGTGTAGTGCAGAGTTGCCCATTTGCGTCGTCATATACAATTTTCTTAAGGCCCTCGACAAATGAACTAGCAACTATTACAACATAAGAAGTACTAGGGCGGAGACTGGCCAAGTTCTATTCGTTTCTCGAAACACATGAGAGATGTTAAAGTATTCCATCCTGTCTGTCAGACTGTAGATTCTTCTAAGAGCGTAGCTGGCTTCCTAAGGTGGAGAGGACCTGTTCATCACAATAATAATGGCTGCAGCAGAGTCTGAATAAATGTGAACCTTTCTGAACACTTTCTTAAAGGCTAACTGCAGCCCCATTTCTATAGCCTACAACTCATGGACAACAACAGATATAGGGGCCATCTCCAGCAGCTGTTACAAGAACATCTCCATTACATGTCCACAATAATGGCTCCATCTTCCCACATTATATTTGAGTGACCCATCAGTAATTATGGCAACAATGCCAGTAATGGGGGGTTCCCACTTGCATCAGGTGGATTCTTTCAAGTAAAACTTGGCCTCAATGCTCCAGTTTTGGTACTTGGTTGAGTATCAATGCACTAGTAGTCCTTGTACATCATTCTGCTTCTAACATCATCTTGATTCTAATGAGCACTCCTATCTTAATGTTACATTTGGACTCAAAGACTGGAATTCCTCTCATTCCAAATGTTGTAGATGGAAGCATTAAAAGTTAGCCTTTTTACCTGGGTAACAGCACTATCTCCTTGAAAGTGATTGACTATCCAGTCTACCTTATCAAGCCATGAGCTCAGAGTATACCTATGGTTCAACTCCGACAGTAGCTCCTTCCAAATAAAATTTGAGTATGGGCATTGAAAGAAGAGGTGGTCTTCATCTTCACAGTCAGCACTACATAGAACACATTTTACTTATTGTATGGTTCCCCATTCTGAACCAGGAGGATCTAAATACCCTTTTATATTCTACGTCCGTTTCTCGGCACAGATAAAGCCTAAGGGACGTAATGCTGACTGTGATATTTTCCCCTACGGCCGACCGACTTTGGTCCCAGTTTGAGTAGGATTAGCTAACCTAGTTCGAGTAGGGATTTTATTGTAATTCGAGTATAACTATAGGTTCACTCTATAAATAGGTCGTGTAACCCTAAAAGAGGCAAGCCTTTCGCATTGTAATTCTTTTTCAGAAGCAATAAGAAAGTACAAAAACCCAGAGGAGGGTTTTCTCCTCGAAATCTCAAACTGTTCTTATTTTCTGTTCTTCGATTATTTTAGGGTTCTTCTACAAATTGTGGATTACATTCCAACAGTTTGTTTTGAGCTGTTAAGGCTTCTTTCATGGCCATCCAAGAAATGAAACTGTGCTTGGGAATGTTGTCCTTGAACCATAGCACTTTGCACCATTTCTTGGAATGATTTTTGTGCCTTGTGCACTCATATGCACTCTTGAGGGAGTAGTCACCTGAAGAGCTGCCTGTCCACAACGTCATCTTCAAACCCCACATTGATCTTAACCTTCATACAAATGGTTTCTGAAGTTAGGGATAAAGTTGTAAAGTTGAGAAGGGACTCTACACTGCCCTGCTTCAATAATGCCAACATAAGCTTCGTTGTGAACATAGTAGTCATAGGTTAGTTGAGAGGGAAACTTGTTCATCAAGATTCTCATAAGATACCATGGGTCACCCCACAGCTTTATGTTGGCCCCATCTCCCAGTGTGAGCTATAATCTTACTAGCATTTGGTCTTTGTTGCAAAATCCTCCTCCAACACCAGCTGCTGTTTTGGGGAATCTTTAGCTGCCCGAGGTTCTTGCTCAGAAAGTTGTTTTTAATCTAGGTGACCCAGATAGTGTATCTATCAGCTAGTATAGCCCACAAATGTTTCATAATGGCCGCTGAATTGACAGTATGAAGAGCTCTTATGCCTAGCCCCCCTTCTGTAGTTGGATGACAGATGTCAACCTGATTAATCTGGTTACAAAGAAGTAAAATTGCACTATAGCTCTAGATTGTTCAGCCCTTCAAACGGAGGCTAGCTCTTTTATTTATAGGTAAACCCAGTAAAGTGAGCTGCTAATAAGCTGGTGGCGGGTAGTCGACGAGCTGGTAGTGAGTTGTCGTCCTCACTGTCAATCATGACGTCATCACCGTTTTGAAGTCAGACCTTCAACATATGTTGATTGCTGGGTATTAATCATGTTCTTGATTATCCATCTTTTCGTTGGTTCGACTTGCTTTATCATGATCGAGGTGGATATCTTATTGTCTTAATGGAGGTTAACCCATTCTAGTACATGTCTAATATCTCATAGATGTTAATGTCTTGGTGGGTGGTCGACCTGCTTGGTTAGATGAAAAATAAGCCACTACATACATTTTACGATTATGGTGTTTCATGGGATCCAAGTATTTAGGGATAGATACACATCTGCGTACGTCCATATGTACCACAATGAACAGCACCAACATATGCTTTGCACCTCTATCCCCTGCCTCCCTGTAACACAAATTGTAATGTAACAAGAAAGGATCGATGGTCTTGCTCCCGGTTTCACCAAATAAACATTGGGTTATTTTTTATTTTTTTGATGAATGTAAATATTATTGATGAAAGAACACACTATACACCTCAAAAAGAACAAAAACAAGGAAAAACAACCCTGCCTCTACGAGAGGAGAAAAAGAATAAAGAAAAAGACTACGCCAAGACCCATCAAGTAGAGCCCGTGATAGTCTCCCTCCACTTAATAATAAGCGACTCAAAAGATGTCCCCGATATACCCAAAGCGGCCTTACTCCACCAAAAGATGAAAGCTTTAATTGACACCAACACCGAGGATCTCGACTTTTCCTTCCCTTCAAACTTCCTTGCGTTACGTTAAAGCCAAATCGCCCACATCACTGCAAAAGGGAAGAAAGCGTCATAACACCTTACCGACCAACAAGGTTCGGTCTTCCAATTTGTTAAGAGCTTCATAACGCTCCTAAAATGCGGCCACGAAATGTTAATCCCAGTAAATAATTAATCCAAATACTCTTAACAAAGGGGCAAAGAATAAACAAATGATCAATGGACTCCCCATCTTTTTTTACACATTGACAATAAGAATTTTGTGTTTACGAAGATTGTCAACAATAAGAGCTTTATTCAAGACCAACGTCCAAGCAAAAAAAAGCCACCTTAGAAGGCAACTTGGGAATCCAAATTGTCTTATTAGGAAAGGTTAAAGGAGTATTATGGGTTGGGTTATCCAAAGCCTTGTAAAAAGTCTTAACAGAGAACACACCCTTAGCACAATCAATCCAAACCATCCTATCATCTTCCCCTGGACAATGATGAAAGCTAGTAAGTTAATCTAAAAGAGAGGTAACGAGGTCCAATTCCTAATCATTCAAGTTTCGATGGAAGCCAAGATTCCATGAAATACCAGTATGATCCCAAGTTCAACGCCTCTTAAACTCATCTGATAAAAAGAAAAGTAACGGATACAAGTCTTTAAGCGACGAGTTAAGAAGCCAGCGATCCTCCCAAAATCTCTCCCTATTACAAACTCCAATCCTAACTCCTCTATAAAACTCTCACAAAACTTCATCACTCCTCTTCACACCCCACACCCAAAGGTCTCAACAACCTCCTTCCTACTCCACCCAAACTCAGTCACACCAAACCTATAAATAATAACTCTTTCCCACAACCCAACATCCTATTGCCCGAACCTCCATAACCATTTTCCTAACAAAGCCCCATTTATCTTAGACAACCTCTTGATCCCCAACCCACCTTCCTCTCTAGACTTACAAATTCGATCCCAACCGACTTGATGGATCTTATGCTCCTCCACCGAATCATTTCAAAGAAAATTTTTCATAATAGATTCCAGAGTCTTCTCTACGCCCTTAGGAAGAGTAAACAAAGACATAATAAACTGATATGCTAGAAAAAATACTTTTCAAAATGTTAACTCTCCCACCTTTAGATAGACACTTAGCCATCTACCCACAAAGTCTTCTAGAAAATCTCTCAATAACAGAATCCCATAAAGCCTTCGACTTGTACTTTGCTCCCAACGGTAACCCTAAATAAGTAGAAGGAAGAGTCTCCACACCACAACCCAAGATCTTTGCCAAAGTGGAAAAATTAGGGACCTCACCAACCCCCATAATCTTACTCTTACTAAGGTTAATGCAAAGACCGGACACCGCCTAAAAACAACACAAAAGACCCTGAAGGAAACGCAACTGGTGCATGAAAGCTCCAACAAACACTAAAGTGTCATCTGCGAACTGAAGGTACCTGATCTTGACCAACCTTAAAACCATCCCTATCTCCATGTAATACTGATCTATTGATCATCTTACCAGGAGCCTCTGCAACTACAATAAAAAGGAAGGGGGAGATGATCCCCCTGACAAATACCCCTCGTCCTCCTAAAATACCCCGTCGAAAAACAATTCACCAAAATAGAAAAGGATGCTGAGGAAATACGCTTGTTTATCCAACTTCTCCATCTTCTCCAAAGCCCATCCTATACAACATGTAATCAATGAACTCCCAACTCACATGATCGTAAGCTTTTTCCATATCTACTTTACACACCATCACGGGAGTCCCTGACTTAACTATGAAGTTAATACTCTTGTTAGCTACCAAAATACCATCCAAGATCTCTTTACCACAGAGCCAATAACAGACTTAATTCTACAAGCCAAGACTTTCATGATAATCTTATACACGTTACTCACTAAGCTAATAGGTCTAAAATCTTTGATATTAACTGCTCCCTCAACCTTAGGGATCAACGTCACAAAGGTACTATTAGAGCAATAATCCAAAAAACCATTCTCAAAAAAATCTTTCATAACCTCCATAAGATCCATTTTAACCACATCCCAACAACATTTTGAAAATGCCATCGAGTACCCATCTGGACTTGGAGAATTGTCTTCATCCATCCCCCAATGACCTCTAGAACTTTCTCCTTCACAATAAGAGCCTCCAACAAAATAACTTCATCAACGGTGATAATATCAAAAACTACTTCATCCAACCGAGGCCTTAAGTAACAATCCTCATAGTACAGTCCATAGTAATAATAAGCCACGACTCCTTTACGAATATCTTTTTCTTTTTCCAACAAAACCCCAAACACCTCCATTTTAGTCATCTTGTTAATCATATTACGAGCATTAGCCACTTTATGAAAAAAAATTGATGTCATTATCGCATTCTTTCATCCATTTGACGCGATACTTTTGCCTCCACGATATCTCTTCCATCTTCACCATCCTAAAGAACTCATTCATCAAGGTCCCTCTTCTAACTACTTCCACACTGTTCAAAACTCAATCTTCCTCCTTTTTATCAAAATCATCAATCTCATCGAGCAACACCCGCTTTTGTCTTTCAATATTACCAGCTGTATCTCTATTCCATTTAATGGGTTCACTCTTCGACATCTTAAGTTTAAGCCTAAAAGCTTTGTCATGCCTACCCTCCACCACAAAAGTATCCCATCAAACCTTCACTTTTTCCTTGAAAACATTGGGTTTCCACACCCATCTACCTTATTTAAAGGTTATCTCGGGTCAAAGTGCAACCCTAAACCAATCCCTAACAGAAAAATAATACCTTGGAAGTGATGTCTCTCCTCCAAAAAATTTGTCACTAGAAAACTGTTGAAACAATACTTCTCGGTACCTTTCTGATTCGTCAAGATGTGTACTTTTACAAAAAAAGACACCGTGTCTAGTAAACCATCCATTTAAATCGATCTCCTTTATCATGAATAATCAAAGACGTATACATAATATTCATATCCATCAAGAAGGTAAGTGGGCCAATTTCATAATTGTATACATTACTTATGAGAAAAAGAATTCATTCAATGGGGTAGCCTACTCTAGCAGAATAATTTGCTATATTTCCATGCTTGAAGTCACAGAACCAAGAAGATGGGTTGTTACCACACCGAGCATCTAGCCAGAATCAAACATTATCCCCCGAGCTCAGTAAGAATTAAACTCCATCCATGAAGTTAAGCTGAACAGTGAAAATCGACATCTAAGGCTAGTCCCCAAAGTGATTCTAGATGTTCATTTAAACAAGCTTAATCGTTCAGGCCGCAATTTCCTTAGTAACCGCAACCAAAGGTTGTTATCAACTTTATCAAATCCCCACAGCCATTTGTCGCAAGAGTCTCGTTCACCGCTAGAGCCCTTTCATAAGTGCATCCACACTATTTTGTCAAGTCTTGCCACCACCAAAGTTGGCAACTTAAAAAGGGAAGATGAAAAATAATTAAGGGCACAAGAGTGACTTTAACCAACATTATGTGACCCCTCTAGATATTTTCTTCTTCTAAAAAGCCCATTTCCTACCAGACCTTCTGATAACCAAACTCCAAATATCTACACATTGACTAAGTGATCCAAGGGGCAGTCCCAAGTACATAGTTGGGAACCTCACCAGCAGTAGGGAGGTCGAAGAAATTGATCCGATTGCTACCATTATTTCTCATAATTACTTAAAAAAATATCCTGCCAAAAGACAACATTTTCCAACCACTCTTTTACCGAATACTTGCCCATACTTTATCAACCCTGTTGACTTTACCTCTCTAGTCCATGCTTTCACAATAAAGACTTTGCTTGAGAAGTCGAAGGGACCTTCTTCCATTATCTCATCTTTGTCTAAGTCTATTAGAAACTAAAGGTAATACATGTCACCATCTAGTGACAATTCGAATCCCCCCAGACACCTCCACTTACTTTCTGCTGAAACTTATAACTGTAAATGGAAGCTTTTTGTCAAGGAAGAATCCCCACAAGTCGACCTTTTACTTATTTTTCTCCCTCATACATTATGCGTTTCTCTAGCTTTAGCACTCTAGCAATTTAGGGGTTAGCAAGCTCACCTGCTTAGTATCTGCTGATTTGAGCTTTGGCCTCTAGCAAGGGCAGACATCTATTTTCTCCTACAAGAGTAAATTTCATAGAAGCTTTACAATTCTTCAAGCTTGTTTCAACTGTGATTCCCTGAGCCGCAGACGAGTTCAAAATTATAGATTATGCATATTGGGCTGGAGTGGTCAGCACTGAAATTTAGGAAATACAGAAAGGAATGTATTTGTGCTTAGCTATAACCAAACATAAATATCCCGCCAAAACATCAAGAGAATTGACTTAAATATATCAAAGATAGTTACCATCACCATGTCATAAAGAATAGGTTTTTAACCATGTTTCATAGAGCAAAAGTTATACGGAAGTGGTAAACTTTGCATTTATCAAAGATAGTTACCATCACCATCACCATGTCATAAAGTTTAATTTTTCAAGACGAAATATCAGAACTCTCTTCTAGGGCGCCAGCAGCGTCACCTACTCTCATACAGCGTAAATTATAAATAAATAAAAAAGGACGGGGAGAGAAAGAACAATGTATGGAGCACTTATATCATGTATAGTCTAAATCTACTACAAAATAAGAGGAAATCTATACGAAGGGCCTGCTAAAATTGATCCAATAATTCCCCAACCGGTCTGACTAAAATGAACTAATAGTCCAATATATCCAATAACTAGAGATTGATTGAATCAAAATTGTGCATTCCGTCAAGTGGGGGATTAACCCCATATGAAAGAACAATAACATAAGTAAACAGACTATTTTAAGAAAATGGAGTAGCTGCCTTCTTTTTGGGGTTAACAGAAGCCAACAGTTATACAATTAATAAAGATACTTCTATATAGAGTAACAAATGGCATTGAATAATTACTCCATTGACTAGACCCCATTTGCAGGAAATGAGACATTTAGCAGATTTTACTCATACTAATTATAGATGATTTTTTAAAGTTATTTTCTGTTAGTAACAAGTATGTAAAAAGAACCTTATAATAGTGGTCTTTCCAACTCCTGGAGGACCAATGAGCAATAGAGAAGACCCATCACTGACCAAATCCCGCAATAGATTAGCACTTCCTGTGATTGCCCGACCTACACGGCAGGTTAAGCCTATAATTGCACCCTTACGATTTTTAATAGCACTAATGCGGTGTAAGGTTCGGCTGATGCCTGCCCGGTTGTCAATAGCAAATTCTCCAACCTGCAATGAGAGACTATAGTAAATGAAACTTGCATGAATTGAAGTCTGCCCCCTCACAATTTTAACGGATAACAAGTTAGTAACCCTATATTAAGGGTGAAAGCACAAAGAAATTTTGAGATGCTTAACATGTCAACATTACTTGAACTACCAGAACGGTGACTTCTCATTTTGTATGCAATTGCAATCACTGATTGCGTTATAAACATTTACTTTTCCCTTTACAATGTGGCTTTTGAATCACTTTGCAAGCTAACACCTAGATCTGCTCACAACACCATGAAGACTCGAAAGAAGAAAACTTGGAGAATAAAAGAGAGGACAAGTAATTAGGATTAGAATATGCAACTTCTCTTTATATCATACCAGCAAGTTGGTTTATGGATAAATGTGGACAAACTTATACGTAGATGGCCCATAAATGTGAACCTAAAAGAGTGAAGGGGGGGACTATAACGGCACAAGATATCAATCCCATCGGACCAACTAAGACTCATAAATGGGATCCACCAGAACTATTATTTTGGGGGATTCATCGCCCCAAGTATCAAAGCGACCCCTGTGTAATAGGTTCCTCTTATGACATTCGCACACAAGATGAAGTGCATATTTAATGCAATGTGTTATTTAAGAAGCGTGATATTTTTAGAAGATGATTGAGTACATGCCGAGATGTTTATAACACTACCGTATTTCTTTAATCTAGGACCATACATAAAGCATTCAGAATAAGGCTACAATTCACCAAAGGCCCAATTAACACCAAATGAGTTATGCTAGGTGATGAGTGAAGATGTCCAAATTAAGATCACAAAATGACCGTTTGAACTCTAGTCTAAACGAAAAAAGGCATTATCATAAATAAAAAAAATGAGATGCCAAGGTGTAACTCGTAAACTGGAAACGTGAATACGGGAACTTGGGGCGACCAATACATGAACAAAATTTCATTGGCATAATGTTTTAGTCGGGAAATTACATGAACATCTTATGATATCAAAATAATGACATAATAACAAATGAAAGAAAACAAGAATAAATGAGGTTACCTGAGAAGTAGCAAACTGAAGATCTGTAACAGTGATTGGGTTTTGAGAAAGCACAAAATCGCCAGAAGGGAACCGAGCTAGAGGCGTCCTTCCCAAATCCATCACCACTTCAATCAATTGATGAATTTCGGAGTGCCCTCTTAACCTCACTTGCATCTCCCCAGGCAAAATACCTAACAAGAACCCCAGTTCTATATCCACCAAAGAAGGTGAAGAAGAAGAAGGGTTATTAGTGATTGTTAGGTTGCAGTGATGATAAGTTGATCGACGAAGACGATGATGATTAGAAAAGGTTGGATTTGAGGTTGTAATGGCAAGAGGATGAAGGAGATGATGATGATGGTGTGGGAAGAGAAGAGAGGGAGAGGTCATCTGTTTTGAGCGGGACAACTCTAAATTGTGATTCTTGTTATGTCACTGAAAATGGTTGAACAGTTGAAAATTTGACTTGCTTGTAACTAACATTTACCAAAACTGAGGCAAAATGCAACTCAAAACTGTGCAGCATCGATGCATTTGCTTTTCTTTTTGTTTTTTCTACTAGAGGTGACTAGATCCTCTAGGGTTCGTGCAATAGCCCGCAAACCAGACATACCAATCTCGAATCTCACCACCCTTGGCTCTATGGTAGTAGTTGCATATCAATGTAACCGAACTAGTTCACTCCATTAATGCTCTAGTGGAACTTAAACTTCGATGTAACCAAGAGTTTGAGTGAGAACGAATAGAGTTTTAAATCTTCTGTGGTACCATCCTCGAAATTTCGAATTGTAAATTTAAATATGTATATTAATGATTATTTTTAAGTAAATGCATAGTTCGTTAGTTTTGTTTAAGTTGACAAATACGCTATCCATTTTATATAGTCACAAGTGGCTAAGCAACCATTGAACCATATGATATATTGATAGTCTCAATCTCTCCCTTATACAGTTTTTTTTTATCATCTCTACTTGAAACAAAGGGAAAATGGCAAATCAACTATGCTCGAATGCACCATCAGATGATGTCAATTATGCTAAACCATTGCCTATAATTGGAGTTTACGTAGCTATTGCCACTATGGTATGTTTTCTTCTTATTCTCTCTGATGTGTTTCTTGCGTTTCGTCGTAAGAAGCCATGGGTACCATGTCGTTTTTTCTCTCTCAATTCGTTCACACTCACTATTCTTGGACTAGCTACGAAACTTCCCGTAGATCTTACAACTCCTATGCATGGTGTAGATGGTCAACTATCTAAACTTTGTGCAACTGTGTTAATATGCATCTCTATGGGTTTTTTCATGCCTTCTCTGGCAACAATGAAAGATTCTGACCGTTTAGCTAACTTGGCATCCTTAACCATCATCGTAGTATCCCTCGTTGCAAATATCTGCATACAAATTAGTACCGGTTTCATTTTCTCATTTGTGGCTGAGCATATCGTAACCATGGTTTTAATGTTGATGCTCCTTTGGGCATGTTGGACTTCAAGTTTGGATATAGAGGCGTTGTTGGTAAAGCCAATTCTTGAATGTAAAAACCATATATTCGACACTGCACTAGTAAAGGGCAAAATACAGAATTTACGGCCTTGCTATGTCGGTAGCTACATCTTTAATCCCCAATTAGTCATGTGTGAATTTTCGCATCATACTACTATGGGAATGCTTTGCACACTTTGCTTCACTCTTTTATCAGAAGTTATGCTTAGAGCCATTTTTCTCAAAGAGTTCAAGTTCTGTACGGATTATAGTGATTACAAATGGTCGGTTTGGGTTGTTGTCGTGACACAGATTCTCACTTTAACACTACTAGGTTTCGCTATGGGTTGCAGATGGCTTTCTATTGCCTACCACAAAGAGTCTAGCAAGTTCTCCATTAAGATTAGGGACGAGAACTTTTCATTGTGGAGGATACAAACAACAGTAACGTCCGACTGGGCAATATATAATGTTGCTTTGAATTATTTGAGCAGGAGCGCCTTGAAATTATTTCATATATTACAGTATTATGTTCATCTTGTGCGTTTTGCAACTCAGGTGGGGCTTAGCTTTACGGAAGAATTTATTCTGCTTTTAATTCATGTGATGAGGACACTAGTTGCATGGGACGTAAAATCTCCAAATTGTGGGGAAGACAATGAAGAAGAAAATTTTGAGTTTTATCAAAATGAGAGAATGTTGAGGAAGTGGCTAGTGCGGAAAGGTAAGGCGGACTTGAAGAGATGGACGGAGGAAAATGAAAGGGATCGTCCAAATCATCTTATCCAACTCCTATCTGAAACTTCTCCCTCGACACAGCCTGAAATCGACATGGGACAAGATGTTAACAAATGTCTCCTTATAGTGACCATTTTAAGATCAGCAGATGTAATTTTACCTTCTAACATGGTTGGGTCACTTTTACTTGCATTCGATCAAGCCTTTGAAGTTATTTGTTTCATTGATGAGAATATGAATTCTGAATCTATGGGTCACAAAGTATCACTAAGGGGTTCGAAGGACATATGGATGAGTAGGGATAGCAAGAGCCATTGGTTTAACAAGAAAGTCGTTAAACTTGCACTAAGGGAAGGTTTCAAGAGTTCTGCAGACGAGGAGTCCCAATCTCAGTTATATTCAGCACTTTTGAGTTTTGAAAAAATCTTACATATGCTTATGAGTTTCTTTGGGGAAATACAAGAATGTGAAGAAATGAAAGATGAAATCATAGTCTCAAGAGATTTTAAGACAATTGATGAGTTAGGCGGTTTCATAAAGCAATTGGTGGTAAATACAATACATTTCTATATAAGTCAGTTCCCGGCTATCATGTTCAAGCACATATTGGACAGCCCAGTAGACGAGTTTGAAGACCGATTGAGACTTGCTACAAAGTTCTATACCAAACTTGAGGGATTAGAAGACATCATTGATTGGAAACCACTCCCTGAGTGCCAAGCTCCAAGTTGATGTTTTTGTATTAAAAGCTTTACAGAAGATGAATTGTTGTATCTCACAGGACCCACACATTGTAATAACAATTTCATGTATTTTTTATTTTTTTATTTTATGCAATGCAGTATATTTATGTTTCCAAGTTTTTTTATTTATAAAGAACCAAAATAAATACAGGAAAAAAAGAAGGGACCAGATCAGCATCACTAGCTTAAATAGACATCCCAACTTGGTTGGCACCTCTATCAAGTTGATCTGTGCTAAGCATGAGGAACCACCAACAACACATGATTCAATTGTATTTAAACCTAAAATATTTTGTAACATGGTCTTGTGTGAGGTAATCTGGTCTTCCTTCACCCTGTTCTGCATGTGGTTGGTTATGACTTTATTATCAACTTTCTATGATTACACTTGACTTGGAGCTCTTTAATAATTCTGAGATCCCACATTGTGTTGTTTATTGCATTCTTTGATAATTGCGATTAATCTGACATGTTCTTCAATATACTGTAGATCATTGCTTGGTGATTTGTTTTCCTTACTTCAAATCTCATCATTACTTTTTGTACTAAGGTGGTGTTCTTTTGCCTGCTGCTGAATTTGTTTTCCTTACTTCAGCAGCTGGTTTTATGTTTCTTTTAACTGCTGAATTTTTTTTAAGACAACAAATTCAACAAATAAAATTCAACCTTGATTTCATGCTTAAAAAAAATTCAACTGAAGGAGAGAAATTGGTTCCTCAATTGCACTTCTCCTCAACGCCTGAAGAACCGAGTTCCTCGAGGAATCTTGCATCTCTCTTCGATCCAAGTTCGATCAAATTGGCTGTTGTTGTTGCTGTTCGTCGAGGAATCTCTCATCTCTCTCTTCGATCCAATTTTTTCAGGTAAGCATTTCATTGTCTCATCAACCCATTGACGAAGAACAGTTTCAAATTGTTTTATATATTTCGCATTTCATTTGCAATGTTGAATCTGCAATGTTGAATCTGATTTTGGGTGCTGGGTTGTTAGCTTTATTGTGTTTAGCTGCAATGTTTATTGATCTTTGATTTTATCTGCAATGTTTATTGAATCTGCAATGTTTATTGTGTTAGCTTTATTGTGTTTAGCTTCATTGGTCTTGAATCTGCAATGTTTATTGATTCTTTGATTTTACTTATGCCTGAAGTAATGAGAAAGGCAATGGGGTTAAGCAAGGGTCAGGAGTTATCAGGAGAGACTGTTATTTGTTTGTTTCATTACCTAGAGCTCAATGGCCATGGAACTTAGGGGGTGTTTTTGTTTTATTATTGTAATTAGTGATTGATTCATTTGTGTGTTTTGTTTCAAATTGTGGGGGTATCTAGAAATGGAGTATTGCATGTTTATATATGAATTTGTGTGTTAATGGCAGTGTGTTTGAGTGAATTAGATAGTGTGGGGTTTGATCAAAGTGAAGTTTAGAATAATGGGTCTTTGTTTTTTTGTTATTAGGAGTAACCTGTCGGCCGTCATCCTGGTATTTACCAAACATGGGCAGAGTATATGTTGTGTTTGTTGGGCGGCATCCTGGTATTTACTAAGCATGGGCAGAGTGTGAACCAAAGGTTTTGAGATATCCATGTGCTTTATATCAGTGTATGGATACAATGGAGGAAGCAGAACATGCTCTTGCTGAGTTTCTTGCCCTCAAGTCGCGCACTAAACCTAAACCAGAAGTAGTTCCCACTGCTTTAGTTGTGAGGGAGGAAGCAGAAGATGCAACGCCTAAAAACGAGCTTCGATCCTCACATTATTATCTTTTAACTATATTGGCAGTAGTTGTTGTATTTGTAGCATTTATGTTACTCTGATTATGTTTGAGACTATTATGTATGGATATTAAAGTGTAATATGTTGTGAACTATGTAATGTATCTTTTGATAACAAGGTTTGGCGTTCCTAATTTGTGAGTAGTATATAATTATTGATTAAATATTTTATTACAGTGAATATAGATTCTAGACAATGAACCATTATCAAGTTAGCAGCCTTAGCATTCGTACTTAGGATGATAGCGTAATAACAAAGAGAGAATTTGTGTGTGTCTATCTTAACGGGTAGAGAACGTATCAATGAGATTCTTAGTGGCCCTAACCATATTGCTTATGATTCATTAAGGATGAACAAAGATGCATTTGTTTCTTTATGTGGACATTTCAGAGCGAGGGGATGGGTTATAGATAGCCAACACATAGATGTGGAGCAGAAGATGGCTATTTTTTTAGAAACTATAGCTCATTCAGTGAGAAACCACATAATGAAGTAGAAATATCAACATTCAGGATCAACTATTAGTAGGTGTTTTCATGAAGTGTTGAGAGGAATGCTTCACTTTAGCAAGGAGATGATAGTGCCTCCTAATTTTCAAGAACCAGGAGAAATTTGTATTCATAAACGGTTAAGAGAAGGACCATTCAAAGGGGTTATTAGAGCTATAAATGGCACATTGATAAGTGCACAAGTTCCTAAATCAGACCAAATTCTGTTTAGGGCAAGAGGGAAGGGTGATTACTTTTAGAATGTAATGGCAGTATGTGATTTTGATATGAATTTTATCTATGTCCAAGCCGGTTGGGAAGGCACTGCTCATGACTCGAATGGCCTAACTTAAACAGTTAGAGACCCAGCTAACAAGTTCCCCCTGCCTCCTACCGAAGGTAATCATCTAAATTGAAGTTATGACAATGAAGTATATGTTAAGTTATTGTTTTATTCTAATTAGAGTTTGTAAATTGTTTTGTAGACATGTACTACTTGTGTGATGCAGCATACGTGCATACCAAGTACTTTATGTGTCCTTTTAGGGGAGTGCGGTATTGGCTTAAAGATTTTCAGAGGGGAGGGCGACCTAAGACCAAAGAAGAACATTTCAATCGTGCACATGCGAAGTTAAGAAATGTCATCGAGAGGACATTTGCTGTTCTTAAAGCAAGATTCCCTATATTGAAGGCAATGCCCAAGTACAAGTTCTCAACTCAAAGAAATATAGTCAATGCATGTATGGCTATACATAATTACCTCCGCCGGATTTCTTTGAATGATGAGTTGTTTACGGCATTTGAGAATGAAGACTTGGATCTTGGAAATGTACAACCTCAAGTACATAATGGTGACCACTTCGAGGCATTATTTGGAGGAAATGAGCAGCGCTTTATGAGAACTAAATGGATGCGCATTGCAGAGAAGTTAGCTGCTTATTATGCATCACAATCAGCTGATGAAACTCCTGTTGTTTAGTACTTGATATGGCTACTACATCTTTTTGTTGTTTGGTTTTTTTGGGTATTTGTATATGGCTACTACCTATTTTTGTTGCTTAGCTTGTGTCTTAATTATTTCCTTAAGAGATTGAGATCTGAATTGTCAACTGTGATTTGAATGATCTGTACTAAACAAATTTCATTATGAGAATGTCAATATGAGTATCTATTATATGGTTACTACATTTTATCCTTTTGTATGTCCATTTTGTCCTTGTGTATGCCCATTTTGGTGCAAGATAAGCATACTAGAGTGAATAACTTAATGTACAATGTTTTTCATTTTGTATGTCACCAGCTTCAATCCTCAATCTGTATGTTGTATGTTGTATGTTGTTGTTGTATGTTGTATGGTGTTAAATCTGTATGAGTATTCTCTACCATTTCTCTTCATAAATCTATATGTTATATGTTGTTAAATCTGTATGTTGTATGGTTTACAGGCATTATGCTGTTAAATCTGAATGTCCCCTTGTTGCATTTTATGCTGTTAAATCTGTTACTGTATGCTGTTACAATAAATCTGTATGTTGTATGGTTTACAGGCATTATGCTGCATTTTATTAAATCTGTATGATGTATGTTGTTGTTGTATGCTGAGTGCAGTCCCCTGATGATTCTTTAACTGCTGAGTGCACTTTTTATGTATATGTTGAGCTGAAGGGGTCCATTTCTGCACATGGCAGTTAACTGATATTGTTTGGACATTCTACTATTAGATGATTCTTTAACTGTTGAATAAAAAGTGTAGTCCCCTACTGATATTGTCATAGTATAGCAGTCCCCTGATGATTCTTTAACTGCTGAGTGCACTTTTTCTGTTAACTGTTATTCCTACTATAGTAGCAGTTTATGGATAGCAGTTTTTTCAGATGTATTGTATTAACAGTCCATTTGTATTAACAGTCCATTTCTGATATTTCAGTCCATTTCAGATGTATGGATAGCAGTTTATGTATATCAAACCATAATGGATTTAAGCAAACCATAATAGCATCTTTTAGCATAAAGTAAACCATAATGACATCTTTTAGCATAACATCTTTTAACATTGTGATATACTGTATGTAAAATATATTGCTAACATTTTTGTGCAATATTCTTCATCAGGTTTTACCATGCCTCCAAAGAATAAGAAGGCTCAGCAAGAAGTGACTGGTGACCCAAGCCAAGATACTCCCAAACACGTAAAACAACTTAATGGTGAGATGTTGTACACTTATCTTGTATTATGCAAGCGTGAACTTGACACAAGTAAAGATATAGGGTCTGGACTTTCGAAAGCCTCTTGGGCCAAGATTAGGGAGGAGTACAATGCAAAATTTAACCTAACTCGTGGACCAAAATATTTTAGTAATGTCTGGTTTTACCAAAAGGCGAAATACAATTCTTGGACATGGCTTTTGAGAAGGACTGGGAATGGTTTTAATGCAGAAACCCGCACGTTTCATCTTCCACCCGAAGAATGGGATGCCTTGATTAAGGTATAGTAACCTTTTGTTTATTATGTTCATCTGTATAGTCATATTATAAATTTCTGAATGTTTGTTTTCTTGATACACATCAGATAAATGAGAACGTCAGTACATTTAGGAAAGGTGGGTTACTTCATGAAGACTTGATGGAATCTATTTTTGCAAACAGAGTGGCTACTGGTAGATATGCAACTGGTCCTGCTAGGGATGATTTCATTGATACAGCTACTTCAGATGTCGCTGCCGATTTGAATATGGAAGATGAGAATGTCCCCACAGAGCAAGCTGATTTCATTAAAGATACTACTAATACATACTTCACTGATCACCATTTTGAACCATCTCAAGTCGGGCACTCCTTCCCTCAAACAGAGCAATATACGCCTAATCACTTTGCACAGTCTGCACCTCAACAAATACAATCCGCTTCCCAGTCATAAAGTAGTCACTGCAGTGGGAAGAACAAACGAAAAGTTGAAGACATTTTGGATAAGCTAGATCAGTTGATTGAGGTTATAAAGACGCAGGGTGAGCAAGAAGAATTGGTTAAACAAGATACACGTGAAAAGAAACTTTCGGAAGTGCTGGGTATTCTTCAAGAAATGCACATTTTAGGGTATCTAACGGCTGCTGAAATGCCTAAAGCATGTTTCAAGTTTTTTGAACATCCAGATTATGCTGACATGTTTGTGGGCTTGGCTACGCTGGAATTAAAGAAACTCTACCTGATGCAGTTTCTCTGAGTTTAGGTTTATATGCATTACTATTTTAGATTATCTTATTTTTTGGATTTATAAACTATGTTGATGTTCGACTATTTGCTATTTTAGACTATGTTGGGTTGTGCTATCTTAAGATTCGTACTTCAGACTATCTTTAATGCTTATGATCTGTATAAACCATTTTGTGCAATGATGTCTTTTGTATGTCCATTTTGTCCATTCTTTTTTGTCCATTTTGTGTAATAATGTCCGTTGTATGTCCATTTTGTATATGCATTTTGTCCATTTTGTGCAATGATGCCTTTTGTATGTACATTTTGTCTATTTTGTCCTTTTGTTTGAACAGAGAGGGGCAGATATAGACCGGACTTTTGTTTATTCGAATATGCTTGAAGTTGTGTTCTTTTATAACAAGGGTATTTAAGATATTTATCAGTTTTACCAGTTTTTAGCACTTCTTAGAAAAGAAACACCATAACTTATTCAGCAATTCAGCATTCAGCACTTGAATTTTTTTTTCAGCATTCAGCACTTGAAAAACAAACACCAATCTTTTATATGATCAGTTATTCACTTGCTGTATACTCACAAACACATATACATAACAATACTATGGTAATATGAGGTTCAACAAACGAAGTTGCATCCTTGGCTTTCACTTAGTTTCCTCCGACACCTTAACTTTGGGGTTGCACTGCTCAAGAAAGTTGTAACCTAGGTTAAGGAAAATTAATGTGCAATAATAAATTGTGTTCTAATAAATAAAAAATGTTATTTATATGATAAGCAATCACGATAGTAACGTGATGTGAATCATGTAAAATGAATGAAGACCACATCCCAAAAATGGTGAATTATGTGCTTCTTAAAGTATATGGTTATTTGTCTACAGCAATTACTCAACTGCATAGAGTTCCTGCTATACCATTCTAGTTACAGGCTTGCAGCATTGTAGGTACAATAATAAGGTATGTAAAAGTTCTTTGTTTCTTATACTTAATTTGACGTAAATACTATGAACGCGGAAGCAAGATTCGTATGAATATCACATTGTATTTAAGAGTTAGAGAAAACTAGGGTTTCAACTAAACAAATCAACTTTCATTAATCAAAATCAACTGAGAAACAAATAACCTAGACCTCCCCTTTTATAGAACACAAGGAGGGGGGGTTAGAATTAGGAACCTAATTCTAATTGAAATAATATTCTACTTAAAATTAGGAAATTGCTAATAACTCACATTGAACCTCTCTAACAGAGCTTTAAGCTAAAGCATAAAACATAAAACATCAAATAAACATAGGTCACACGGAGGTAGACGACCTTTTGAGTGATGATTCACATCAAACCCTCAATCTGAGAAGATTTCATCCATGAAATCAAGGGGGCGGTGCTCCTGAGGACTCACGCACGTATGTAGTACGCATCCCAGTTTCTTTTTCATCTTTATCCTGCAGAACGTGCACAGAATCTATACGGTGGAACTCTTCTGGAAATCATGAAGTCTTTCGCAGAATTTTCTATACCCTGTGATCGTACCTAAGGTCTTCAAATCCCTATGTTGAAGAACGTCTAAAACTGAAGATAACGTCGTGATCCGCTTTTCGAAATTCGTGACAAATCCCTCTCAAAATGGATCAAAAAATTATGGGTCAGGGTCGAGCCCAACCTTTTAAAACTTAGGGTTCTGAGTCGGGTTTCCCTGACATGGGTGAGGTTTGGTTACATGCCAAAGTGGGGCTGGTATGAAGATCATTTGCATTGCTGGAGTGGTTGGTAAAATTTGGAGAGGCTCATTTCTTTCATTTGCATCAATAACGTGGTGGACTTGGACTTGGTTGGGCTCTTTAATTAGAGGCCCAAACCTACAGAGAAATCTTCAACTAGATCCCTATTACCTTCATCAATACCAGACAGATCTTCGATTGAAAGCTTCCACTGGAACTCAGAGAGTTTGTTGACTTCTCTATTAATAACTGCCTGTTGGTGCTTGGTGACAGGGTTGATCATCACCGCCATTTTGATCATTGCTTTTTCGTCGGTGCCACTCGCGATCGCTGATGGGTGGTCATTAACCAGACCTTCCAAAATGATCAGCGTCTCTTTGCTCACCGTATCAAACATCGGGGTTTTTGATCTCACATTATTATCGACGAGAAGACATACAAACGAGGTTTCTGTTTCACCGGTCTGTGCGGTGGTACTCCAATCTTTGGATAATCATCATAAATAGGCGGTAAAATCATCATTGATTGGGGGGGGGGGGGCGCGGAAAAAGGCTTCTCTACCCAAAGCCTCGAAAAGCCCTTCAAGCTTATCAAGTTTATCTGATATCCTCGCTACATTGTCGGCGAGCGTAGGTTTCTTTGTCGCGGATCTTCCATGAGGCATCTTTGCTCTTGAAACTGACTACACTGGATTCTAACGCAGCTCTAGTACCAATTGACGTAAATACTACGAACGCGGAAGCAAGATTCGTATGAATATCACGTTGTATTTGAGAGTTAGAGAAAACTAGGGTTTTAACTAAACAAATCAATTTTCATTAATCAAAATCAATTGAGAAACAAATAACCTAGACCTCCCCATTTATAGAACACAAGGGGGTTAGAATTAAGAACCCTAATTTTAATTAAAATAATATTCTACTTGAAATTGGGAAACTGCTAATAACTCACATTGGACCTCTCCAACGGAGTTTTAAGCTAATGCATAAAACATAAAACATTAAATAAACATAGGTCACATGGAGGCAGACAACCTTTTGAGTGATGATTCACATCATAATTAGTAGAAAGAAAAATATGGGAGTAGTTCTTATCTAAAGGTAAATAGATAATTAAAAAATAAGTGAATACGGGAACGGAACTCGAGATGACCAAGATCAGTATATGGATGCCATTCCAATGCATTACCAGTTGGTTCCCTAGATTTTTTGGTCGTTGTGATTTCCATCTCCGCCTGGTTGGTTTATTGTGAGAGAGGAGAAAGCATTGCAAGTAACAAAGTCAAATTTAAATAGCAAGTTTGTTGCAGAAATTTTTTACTACAAAAAATGCAAAGATTACACTCTAATGGTATGAAGAGGTGGTGTGCTTCTAACACTTTTTGAGTGTTTCTTCACGCAACTATTACGGGAATAACGACCAGGCGCACATTCAAGCTCATAAACTTATGCGCATGTTATTTTTTATACTTAAAAGAAGCATTGTTAGAGCTTTTGAGTTGGTGCTTGAAACTTAAACTGTTATTTTTCTAACATCAGCTCCAACAACTTTTAGAGATGTTCCAACAAAATGCAAGCAAAAAAAAAGAGTTTTGCATAGGAATAGAAGCTATTTGATTTGCAACAAGCGGTAAAAATTGAACTAAATTCTTGATAGCATTTTCGAATGACAGGTTTGGCATTAATAGATGCCACTTCTAAATATTGATGTAACTAATAACTCAATGGGTTCAAACAATATCTCAAATATCCATTCAGATAACATAATGCCTGGTTGGGAGATGCTATGCAACTATTACCATGCTGATTCAGGTAGGGTTTGGTTACTGTGGGATCCCACTGAAATCAAACTTAATCTAATTGACAGTATGGACCAAGCCATATTTGTAGAAGTAACAATTCCCCAATGGTGTACAATTTAGACTTACTTTTGTATATGCTAGCAATATCCAACAGCCAGACAAGCAGGGGCGGACCTATCGTTTTAAAGTAGGGAAAAATTTGTTGTGGGTGTTCAAGGTTATCAAACAAAATCGGAGAGAGAGATTGCAATTGCAACTATGATTCATTGATTTACAAGAGAGAGAGAGAGAGAGCGAGGTACCTCATATATGGAGAAAGGGCGGGAGTTAAAAATTTTCTTTTCTTCTATGTTTTGCTAGAGAGAGAAAGAAAGGGCAGGAGCCAGGAAAGATAGGGAAGGCTGGCCGGCTGGGTCGGGCTGTGGGCTAGGCTTTAGGTTGTTATGTATAGTATTTTTTTTAATTGTTATATATAAGCCATTAAAATTTTTATTTTCTTTTATGTTTTACTAGAGAGATAAAGAAAGGGTAGGAGCCAGGAAGGATAGGGAGTGTGCTGGGTCGGGCTGTGGGCTAGGCTTTAGGTTGCTATGTATAGTGTTTTTTTAATTGTTATATATAAGCCATTTTTTTACAATCTAAGCCTATAAATCCGCCCCTGCAGACAAGTGCTTTGGGATAGAATAGTGACCCACTCTAGTGAGAATGTTCTACCTTGGATGCTGCTAGGTGACTTTAAATGTATCACCAATTCTCAAGAAAAAATGAAAGGTGGTGAGTTTAGAGCTGCACAATTCACTGATATTTTGAACTGCTTTAGCTCACCTGATATTTTTTATTGCAAATACAAGGGAGCATTCTTTACATGGTCTAATTACAGGCAAAGTAAGGATAAAATTACTACTAAGATTGACAGAGCTCTAATGAATCCACTGTGGCTTCAGGCAATGCCTGAAACTGAGGTGGAGTTCTTAAATCCAGGTATGTCTCACCACTCTCCTATGATAATTATTAATGCAAAACCTCCATGGGCCAAAACCCTTTAAATTCTATAACTACTGGATTGATCATGATGTGGCACATCACTTATAGGGTCATCTACCCGTGTGAGACCGTGTGAGACTTATGTTTATTTTATGCTTGCTTAAGCTCTGTTGGAGAGGTCCAATATGAGTTATTAGCAGTTTGTGTTTTATAGTTAGAATATTTCTAGCTAGGGTTTCCACCTCCCTTATGTTCTATAAAAGGGAGATTAAGTTCTTTATTTGTTCTCAATTGATTTTGATTAATGAAAGTTGATTTGATTAGTTGAAACCCTAGATTTCTCTAACTCTCAAATACAACATGATCTTCATACGAATCTCACTTCCGCGTTTGTAGTAATTACGTCAATTGGTATCAGAACTGCGTTAAAATCCAGTACATTCAGTTTCAAGAGCAAAGATGCCTCGTGGATGACCCGCGACGAAGAAACCTACGCTTGCCTTTTTCCTGACTCCCCCCCCCCCCCAACCACCTCCGTTGGGCGTAACCAAAGATTTCTCTCTAGAGGGAAGCGTCGCCGCCGCGAGGGACGAGGAACTTAACAATGAGGAGGCACACGAATCTAGTGTGCGGAGCCACTCACGTGGGTGGTGGGTGGGTTATAAACCACTAAAAATTCTGCCCAAAAAGAAGCCAACAACCGAGCCAGATCCAGACGCTGTTGCTGATCATGGTGATCTCGCCGATGAAGTTTTTGAAACAAGAGAAACTGCCGCAAGGAAAGGTACAATCGACGAGGGAGATGACACCGGGCAATTTGCCGCTGTAATGGGTGTACCTCCATTTGATGTTTTAACCAAAAATTTTGTCGATTCACGACACCATAAAGTTCCAGTTGCAAAGGCAAAAAGAAGAGTGTATGATGAAAATGGGACTACCAGAGCACTCACCGGATTCCAAGAAAACCATCCCACTGAAGTTTTGATCGAAAACATCACCGATTTGTAAAAGCCAGAAAAGTATGACGCCAAGGAAGAGAGAGGCAGATCGTGAAGGTGGAGTAACCACTTCACTTACTGGAGTCCAGTGGGCATCTACGACCGGAGCTCTGGCCGGAAAAGGGCCGAAATTGTAAGCGAGATTAGAACAAGTTATGGAAGAGAAAGATGGAAGGGTGATCCCTTACTAACAGGTATACTAATGTTATTTAAATCCCAAATAGTTGGTCCCACAGAATTGCAATGTCAACAGAAGTGGTGTAAAAGTTTGTACATCTCTTGGGCATGCCAAGGCGTACCAACTACCAGGCACATATGAACATGCCATGAGGCATACTATAGGGCATGCCTTAAGTACTCAAAGTCAAAAGAATGTTATGTTCCAGCAGTGCACATACCAAGTAATGTGTCAAAGCACGACTAAAAATCAACCGTTGGCCGATCCGTTTTGGGAGGGTTTTTTGGCGACTTTAGGAAATCAGATCTTAATGCCTTCTTCAATATTGGATAGCGATCGACGTATGGATGCCGGTGATGACATCGTACCCCCGCTCTCGGGTACAATCTCTGGGTACAATTTTTTTTTGCAGAAGACTTCAAGATTTTCAGAAGAGTTCCACCATACATATTTCATGCACATTCTATGAGATGAAGATGAAGAAGAGATTGGGATACACACTACATACGTGCGTAAGTCCTCTGGAGTACCACCCCTGATTTTGTGAACAAAATCTTCTCAGACAGAGGGTTTGATGTGGCACATTACTCATAGGGTCGTCTACCTGTGCGAAACTGTGTGAGACTTATATTTATTTTATGCTTTAGTTTAAGCTCTGTTAGAGATGTCCAATGTGAGTTATTAGAAGTTCCTATTTTATAGTTAGAATATTCCTAGCTAGGGTTTCCACCTCCCTTATGTTCTATAAAAGAGAGGCTAGGTTCTTTATTTGTTCTCAGTTGATTTTGATTAATGAAAGTTGATTTGTTTAGTTGAAACCCTAGTTTTCTCTAACTCCCAAATACAACATGATCTTCATACGAATCTTACTTCCGCGTTCGAAGTAATCACGTTAGATCAGGTTATTTTCCTCCCACTCGTAAAAGCAATATGGAAGCAACTGTTATAAAAGGTAATCCCATTTACCAACTAACAACTAAGCTTAAATTATTCAAGAGTACACTTGTCTACTGGAACCATCAAAATTTTAATAAGATGGAGGAAATAGTCGTTCAAGTTGCTAAACATCAAATGGATTTAGCCCAAACAGCTTTGCAATCTAATCCTTTAGACATTATTTTATCTCATAGTGAGAGATATGAGAAAGAACTATGCAGTCTTGACTTAAAGCTGAGCTATCTATGGTTAGACAAAAGTCTAGGGTCCAATGGTTAAATTTAGGGGATACCAACACCAAATTATTTTATTAGGCCATAAAGAGCAGAAGGGTAAGAAATATAATAAAACTTATTATTAAAGATATTGGTGAGAGGATTGAAGACCCGAAGGATATTGGAGTTGAGAGTGTAAATTACTTCATGAAAATCCTGGGTATGGAAAACAATAACAATTGTGATCTAAGTTTAATGGATGGCCTGAACTTTGAGCAAATTAATTTGAAGATGAGTGATAAACTATGTACTTATGTAATTAATAATGAAATCATTTAGGCTTTGTCCACTATTAGAGATGAGAAATCCCTTGACTCTGATGGATTCACATCCTACTTCTTTAAGAAATGTTGGAGAATTGTGGGTAGTGATTACATCAAAGCTGTGAGGAATTTCTTTATCTCAGGAAAATTGTTAGGAGAGATCCTACGTAAAAATGTGTAAATATCAGCACTTTAGGATAGTAATTTGTGACTTGGCGCATGTGTCATACTTTGAATGAAAAATACAACTTCCATTGGAAGTTGCAATTTTTGAACCCCCGTCGTTTTAATTTTTTTCCTTCTTATTTATGTCTTAAAATATACGATTGTTTAAGGAGTTGTAAAACTATTCTAATTTAGACACTTGATCAAGTCGTTTCATTTGATTAGCAATATACAACTTTAATCCTTCTCCCCCAAAACAAACTCTATTAATTGCCCACTCAAATTAAACGAATAGAGAACCAATATACCCGCGCAAATCCAAAATTATGATCCAATCAAGTTGGGATTCCTTAAATCTCTGAGGTAAAGTTAAAATCTAACTTCCCAATCTAAGTATCTCTCTACGAATTTGTCTCTCACAGAAAATTCTATAATTGCCTCTTAAATCAAACACCAAAAAAACCCTAACCCCGCACAAATCGATCAATCTCCAACAATTCCACCATAATTTAAATTGAGTATTTTCTTAAGATTTCATTAAAGTAACTACTAAGAAACAAACCCATCCCTAACAATCCATCTTAATTGAACATGCAAATACAACAAAGAAACATATGAAATATAGGAGCTATCTGGAAACAACACTTAAAGGGCGTTGTTTCGTAGAAGGGGATACCACGCAAAAACTATGCAATTACACTTAAATCAATCACTGGCCTACGAAAGATGCATGCTAATCTTTTGACCTTTGATCTTGTGCTCTGATTAGGTTTACCCGGATATTTCAAATGGTAAAAACTTTTTTGAATATCGAGTGATGAATGTTTCTAGTTAAATCTTCTAGATTATGTTCCCTGTATTTTATAATAGTTTGTTTCTTCTTTCTTGAGGTACTCGTAAAATAGATTGTTTGTCAATTGAGGAAAGTAGTAAGCCATATGATCTTACATTCTTCTATGGACTAAACATGAGACTTTTATTTGAGAGCATAAAGTGATCTTATAAACAAAAAGCTCATTCAAAAAGGGAAGAAGAAATGAACATAACAAAACAATCAAGGGTCTTAGATGTCTGACATAATTCATATACCAGGCTTTAACGTAATATGAACTACTATAAATGTTGCTCTTTCCACAAACATAATTTGGTAGAAAGGTGCTTGATCAGGTGTGTTTATTGAGAAAGGTGATAATTAGCTGGTTAACCTTGTTTAGAAACTGCTCCTGAACAAAGTGAGATCCTTCGCTACACCAAAAATAGGAAAAAATGACTAACAAACGACTTAAACTACCGTGTACGACTATTAGACGTTTTATTTGTCATTTTATTTGGCATTCTTAGACTTTGATTTGAGACTAATTTATTTTCCCTCCTTCGCAATTCCCTTTCCCTCCTTCCTACAACTCTCCCCTCCCACGATTCCCTCGCGATTTGAAGCTATCATGATTCTCCCGCGAAAATTTTAATTATAAAATTGGCTTCCCTCCTCCCCACAATTCTCTTCCCCGCTCCCCATGATTCTCTCCCAATATTTCAGGATTTTAAATTTAGTTAGGTTTCAAATTGTTGGAAAATACAAGGGTATTTGTTTTTCCTTGAAGTTTGAATGGTGAAACTAAGTGGTTTTAGTCCCACATTGGATATGAGGGAAACACAACTCTCCTATATATGTAAATCAAACACTTACCTTGTTGTAATGTGTGTGAGAGTTGGTGGGTCACACCGCATGTGCGACATGTGCGGCCCATGTGTGCAAACTAGCTTGGGTGCATGAGCTACCCATAGGATTGCTCAACCTAGAAAACCCGCTTATTATTATAAGTCTATGATTGAGCCTTGGGGACTTGGGCCATGGGATTATGGGGATTCCTTTAAACACTTAGTCGTTTTTTGGGTTTGAGGTGTGAGTTGGGGTGTCTCCAATAGACGCACCTTAAGGTGTGACTCTTGGTGAAGAAGTACTAACTTGAGGTGTGACTCTTGGTAAAGAGTCACCTATACTCTATATAATCCAATTTTGTTTTCATTTATGATCATTAGTTTTTCAGAGTTTTCTTGAATCTTTTTGCAAAGAGAAAACATACGCAATCAAAGTTCATCTGTCAGAAAAATAGAAGTGTTTTCTTCTTTCTGCGACTGATCATTGTATCCTGGGAGACAGGGGCCTATATTCTTGCAAAGCACTGTAGCAGGGGCGAATCTGTCTTAAGGAGATAGTGTGTATACACTAGACTCGATCATCTCCTTAAGAGGTATTGGTTTTTCATGCATATTGGAATACACAAATTGGGATTCTAATTACGGAGATTCTAATCCCTTTCACAAATAGTTGAAGGTACTACCTCTCTCTGTCTTTTGTTAATCTAAGTAAGTTTTTGGTTTTAATTTTGCTTCATTATATATATATTTATTTGCTTTACAGTTTCGATAAGTTTTTTGTTTTAATTTTGCTTCATTATATTTTTTTTTTTTGCTTCACAGTTTCTGTAAGTTTTTTGTTTTAATTTTCCTTCATTATATATTTTTTGGTTTTGCTTCACAGTTTCTGTACAAATAGTTCTCTGTATTTTCAGATGAAACCTTGTTCTTATAATCTTGTTTAGAGTTGGGAGTTTGTTCTTAGTTTGATCATGCTCTGACATCTATGCTATGTATTTTTTCTCGTCTTTCTTGTTAGCAAGGATAATAGATTATGTATATACTTTGTTGTATTTTGAGGAACAATATTGGAATTGCTTAATATATCTATCTGTTCGGTTAACTATAACATGTCTATGAATTGATATCTATCAGGCATAAAATTTGAGTTGTAGGTTCAATATTTTAAATCATATTAAATATTATTATAAGGTTTAGCTAGAAAAGTTTCCAGTTGATAAGAAATATTGTAGATGTTTACTCTAGGGTTCCTTCTGTGATAAAATATTTTTTTTCCAATTATTTTCTTTAGAAAATAACTTTCGAGTATTCTCATGGTTACCTAGTCTTCCTTTTCAATGCAGATGTACAATTTTAAGGATATTTATAAAAAAAAAATTTAAAGTATAAGATCGTAGTAAAACCAGAACCAAATTTATATTTTTTAAATAAGAGACTCAATCTGGGTCAAACGAAAACAAACCCTGATTCACTCGTAAAATTTATTCCCTACATATCCATTTTCTCTTTCTATTTTACTTAATTGTTAATTTGGGTAAAGATCAATTGTTGGGTAGACTCAATTATTAATTTAATTGATTTTTCTTAGGATTTCTTACAACTTCTATTTGTTTTGTTGTTGTTTTGGTTTTACAAAGGTATATGTTTATTCTCTCGTAATTGCTGGAAGATTTGGGTCATTGAAATTGAATTGGGGATTCAGACTGAGGTAAGTTATCTCCAATTTGTTAATTTATTTTTTTTACTTGAACAACATACATAATTTGTTCCATGTGTATTACTTAATAATTATGTTCTTTTTAGTTTGATAGTATACATTATTCAGGAAGATATATAATATGTTGATTTTCTATATATAATATCCCGATCGGGCAAATACGTGGTCTCCATATCAAGAATATAATCTCTCACCATCTCATTTAAAGAATAGGCCAACCCCAGGATTTTCAAAGAATAATCCTTCTCGCCCATGATCACAAATGTAGGAACTTTAACCTCTAGTTCTTCCATGCCATTAGAACCTCTCAGCAATGCTCTGATTGATTTTTTACAAGTTGTTATTACATGCGTGTCAATTTTTTTATCACTTTCAAGCAAATTTAATGGTTCAAAAATTACTCCTTTTCTGTATGGAACTTGCAATGGGGTGTAGAATCTGGATTTCACATATAGCCTTGCGTAGTTTGCGAGATCTTCCTCTGAGAACCAGTGGGGTAGAGGAGTAGAAGAGTCTACTAAGTCCATTATCTTGCCCCATTTTTTTGGGATTATATTGCTTGTAATTCCAATGCCAGATCTCGAATAACAGCTCTGTATCTCAATGGCTTTGGTCTATCCGGGCTTCTTCCAAATGATTCAATCAGATAAATGTCACTTTCATTTTTACAGGAGTCTAGAAGTGAAGTAATAAACTTAGCCCCTGAAGTGCCAAATACTAGTGAACACAAGATTCTCTCTATCCATCTCTTACGAGGAACTCATCATAATAATTTAGGAATTTATCTATAAAGGCAAGAAACTTCTGTACCTCCACGAAGAATAAGGATTTTAGCTCTAACAAAACTGCACACTGGCGCCAAATTCATTTTTTTGATTAATCCCATTCTCAGCAGAACTTTAATCAAGTATATGCATTCTCAAAAAAAAATCAAGTATATGCCAAGAATACCTTACCTATTGCATTTAGAACTTTCAAAACCATAAATATCAAGGACTCCGATAATTGATTTTGAGTTATGATCCTGCCCAATAGAGATGCTAATTTTGTCCACCAACCTGCATTCAAAAAATAAGAATTTAACAGATGAATATACAGCAGCAAAGCATTTTTTAATTTTGAGTAGGAAAAATATTAAAGAATTATGCTTCACGTTAGTTTTTTACCAATCAAATAGGCGGGAGTAAATGGTTTTGGCTAAACCATCTCTGCTAATAAGTGCAGAACCAGGATCAAGTGTTCTCGTGATAACTACTTCTGGTGTTACCATCACACGTTTTATTAGTGCGTCTTCCAAGCTCTGGGAATCACACCTGCCGTAGTACAGCTACATTTTAAAGATAAAAAATCACGTGGAAAAGACAGTATAGTAGACTCTACTTGGGGTTATCAATGGATAGGATTTGAACCGAAATTAGATCAAAAAACTCGAATGAATATCATGTGAAGATTAAAACTTGTTGTAGTTGGATCATATTATGCCAAATCTAAAGATAATTAAGTAGAAAGTATATTCCTAAGTTTTAATAAGTTTTTCATTATCATGCGTATTTTAAGATTTTGATATGGTTGTGAAGACAACCTATTGTAGTTGGATCATATTATTTTCCACAATCTGACCCACTTCTAAGCCAAATTCACAAGTGGCAAAAACAGTTAAAGAAATTATATGATAGCACAGCTTAGTAATGCTTTTAAAAATCTTGTTTACTTTTAGATTTGGATTTGTTAGTTTAGATAAGACCTAGTTCAGAAGAATCAACATTGACAGCCCAACATACTCTCAGATCTGACCTGAATTAGCCAGACCCATTCAGATTCAAGTATGCACCAATTTAGTCCAATTCTAATCCATTGACAGCCCTATATATTTGCTACATAGAGCAAAAAATGGACATACATAAGATGTTCGATCGTCATTTTAAGATGGAATCTAAACTTTTCATCCTTAATGACGGAGGAATCAATCTCCTTTCCCTTAGCAAAATCGATGTTACCGAGATGAAGGATGGCAACAACCACTCTGAAAATAGCATCCTGAAAAGAATATTTACGGTAAAA
This sequence comes from Kingdonia uniflora, assembly GCA_014058105.1. NCBI lineage: Eukaryota > Viridiplantae > Streptophyta > Magnoliopsida > Ranunculales > Circaeasteraceae > Kingdonia > Kingdonia uniflora. The sequence goes on from JACGCM010000121.1 coordinate 1,964,250, forward strand.
ATTAAATGAACAAAAAATTTGAGGAATTCAGGAAGAGGGAAAAACAATAATATTGTCTGACTACAAAAGAATGAACCTGTTCATGCTCAGTAATCCCGACTATATCCATAGCCCTTTTGGTTGCTAGATACTCTTGGGCATCATTTACTCATCCAGCTCAAAGCATTTAGATTGGTTCAAATAATGGAATGATTTAGGGTTCTGCAACTTATATTTCTCAATATCCTGCAAATTTTATGGTGATTCGTAAATTACCAAAACCTTTAACTGAAACATTGCAGTTTAATAAAATGATTACTATTCAACTCAACAAATATATCAGCTACCTACCCAATTATTTTGGATATCCTTAATATATTGGAATATCAACCAATATACTCGTTGGTATCACAAACTGAAGGAACGTTAGAAGTGAAGCTTATGCAATCTAAAGAGTTAACAAATAAGGACCTCATTGGTAAATATGATCCTTATGCAAAGTTATATGTACGTCCACTTCGTGACCGAACAAAGACCAGTAAAACAATTAACAACTAATTAAACCCTATATGGAACGAACACTTTGAGTTCATAATAGAAGATTCATCTACTCAACACCTAGTTGTAAAAATTTATGACAATGAAGGGCTTTAGGCATCTGAACTCCTTGGATGCGCACAAGTACGATTGAAGGATCTTGAACCTGGCAAAGTTAAAGATGTATGGCTGAAATTGGTGAAAGATTTGGATGTCCAGAGAGATACTAAGAATAGGGGTCAGGTACACCTGGAGCTTTTGTACTATCCTTTTGGCTCAGAGAGCGGGTTTACTAACCCTTTTACCAGCAATTACTCAATGACCTCTTTGGAGAAAGCCCTTAAAAGTGGGACAGATGGAACAAAGGCTACTGAGAATGGAAAAACAGCTGTCCAGAGGCGAAATGAGGTCATTATTAAAGGAGTACTTTCTGTCATGGTCATATCTGCTGAAGACCTGCCACCAGCTGATATAATGGGAAAGGCTAACCCCTATGCCGTTGTTCAAATGAAGAAAACCGAATTGGAGAATAAATCTAGGGTTGTAAATGACAGCCAAAATCTAGGGTTGTAAATAACAGCCAAAATCCAGTTTGGAATCAGACATTTGACTTTGTTGTGGAGGATGGGTTACATGACATGCTAATTCTGGAAGTCTATAACCATGACACGTTCGGGAAGGATTATATGGGGAGATGCATCTTGACACTTACTAGAGTAATATTAGAAGGAGAATACAAGGATTATATTCCCTTGGAAGGGGCTAAATCAGGAAGGTTGAATTTATATCTCAAGTGGGCACCAACACCAATTTACCGAGATTCCTGATTAGGATGAGTTATATCTTCAGGGACAAGGATGAAAGACATTCTCTCCTTGGTGAAATGAAGTAAATTGAACAAGTTACATCCTCAGGTGAGTTGCTGTTACATAGCATGACTCTGGTTTATTTCAACGCGAAAACTAAAACTGAGTAGCAAGACAAGAGACTTAGGCGAAAAACATATGCATTATGTTAGTAAAGAAATGCAGTTGGCAAATCTTCGATGTTATAAATTAAGTATAAAGTGTAAAAAGGAAGGAGTGTATGAGTTAGATGGGAACATCAGATGAATGGAGCGGCAAAGTATCAATCACACATTCAATCCAAGTTATTCTCCAAAGAGTACAACGAAGGAAAAATATTCAATGTTTGACTTATCAATCATTACAAGAGGGTCCAACCCTTCTCACAACTACACCTCACAATCATCAACAAAATGGGTAGAGAATACTTGTTTTATTTTAAACCTTCTCTTAGTAATCATTCATTTAGGGTCAGTGAAGAAGCTGTTGATGGGTGGCATGATCTCAGAAGACTTGCCTCTTATAAACTTTTTTAGAAAGTGTTGTGAGTACTTCTCCCCTTTAGCAAAGATTTCTAATATTCCTGTAGCTCTATTCTCCTTGGACACCCTAACTGACTTTAGGGTTTGTGCTGATGTTTTGAATCAACTGCATCACACAAATCCCCACAGCTAACCCTGTAGCAATGAACAACGGGTACACCTTAGGCCTTAACCATCGATCCATGGTGGAAGAAGCCATTAATGGAGAACTGCGAGATGAAGACCAAAGAGAAGATTTGCAGATATAGAAAATTGGCTTGGTTGTGTGATCGATACTTATTTTGTATTTGACTGATCAACTACAAGAATGGAGCGGCGACCCTTGTCTCCCTGTCCCATTTTCTTGGGATTGGGTTGCTTGTAATTCTTATGCCAGGCCTCGATTATCAGCTCTGTATCTCAATGGCCTTGGTCTATCCGAGCTTCTTCCAGATTTTAGTAGCATGGATGCCCTTGAACTAATAGACTTGCAAAGTAATAACTTCACATAGGAAATTCCTGGTTTCCTTGGTTCCTTTCCAAAACTTAAAGAGTTAAATTTGGCAGATAATAATTTGTTGGGAGGATACCCATTTCAATATCCGAAAGAACGAATTTGAACTTCAATATATATCTAGGTTTAGAGTTTCGAGGTTTACCATTTCAGGGCTTAGGGTGTTAGCAACATATGTTAGTTACATTACCAATAAATGAAAAGAAGTGGGTATGTTATGTTAATATTGTACCAGGTTTTCTTAAACTAAATACAATATTGCTTATTGCTTGAGATAAATAGTTAAGAAAAACTGTATCGGCCTCCAACATACATATCCTAGGGGCATATTTTGGGTATAATAAAGTCTTGCAACATTTTTATATGCAATATTAACTTTTAATATTAGACTTTCAGTGATGTATGCAGTTAGAAGAAATTTAAGTTTAAAAATAAGAAAATAAAAATATATATTTAAGGAGAGTATCTAGGAATATTAGTTTAAACTTGAGTTGATCTTCTTTGATAATGTTGTTGGTTTAGAAGTAACATGACTTCTGGTTTTTCTTGTATTTAGTGTTGAAACTGATGGGATGTTTGGAAGAACAACACTTTTTATTGAAACCAGATTGGTACTAATTAGATTATTGTTCTGAATTTTCAACTAATTGGTCAATATAGATAATTAACAATTCAACTTGTGCAAATATTGAAATTTGTATCCTTTCTAGCATTAACTTATAAAACTTCTCAGTGAAATGAAATTTTATTGTGCAACAACTAGATTTACTAGTTTTTTTATTCGTCTCTACACAATGACATCATCTATGCCAGTAATCCCAGACAAGAAATGGATGAAAGCACCGCGAGGGTCACGGGAATATATGAGTGTTCTTGAGTTATTTATTTATTTTTTAATCGAGAATATACCAAATTTAGGAGGTGCAGATTGGTACAGTTGTCTGTGTGCCAAATGCCGTAATAGGAAAGGGAAGACTGACTTGGAACATATAAATGAGCATTTAATAATTAATGGTTTTGATACGACATACACAACATGGATTCACCATGGTGAACAATTCTCCAGATCCTATGTGAACTCCCAAAGTAACACGCTTCCAACCAATAATGTTGAAGCTCATGTCGAGGCTACTACATTTACATGCAACAATGAAGGTGTTAATCAAGAACAAACTGATCTTGAAGAGAATATAAAGTACAAAGAGTTAATGGAAGATGCATTACCACCTTTATATCCCTCTTGTCGAGAGGAACATACTAGATTAGCAGTTGTTGTTAAGTTCTTGAGCATGAAGTCTAGATATAATATATCTAATGAATGCTTTACAAAAATTTAAGGGTCTGTGAAAGAGATTCTACCATATGACAATACTTTACCAAATAGAACATACACTGCTAAGAAATTAGTTAAATCATCGCATATGAAGTGCCAGATAATACATGCATGTCGTAACGATTGCATATTGTATTAGAGGGAGAATGTGGACATAGATAGTTGTCCAACATGTGGTATGAGCAGATGGAGATCGAAAAGCCCATTGAAGCCCAAACTTAATAAAGCATGGAAAAAGTTAAGATACTTTCCTTTAACACCAAAATTGCGACGAATGTACAATGTTCAATGGATTGCAAACGAAATGGCATGGCATGCAAAGGCAAACTTAACTGCAAATGAAGATACCATAAGGCACCCTGTAGATGCTTCTTGTTGGAAACAGGTTCGTCGTAAATTTCCCAAGTTTGGATATGAGGTGCGTAATGTTCATTTAAGGCTTGCAACTGATGGATTTAATCCATTTGGGAACATGAATAACTCTTACAGTTGTTGGCTCGTAATGGTTGTTCCTTATAATCTCCCCCCATCTTTGTACATGCGAAAAGAGTTTACGATGTTGACACTGTTAATCTCCGGGAAAGAGAGTCCGGAAAAGATATTGACGTGTATTTGCAACCATTGATTGAAGAACTAAAAGAGTTGTGGTCAGATGGGAAAGAAACGTATGACTCTTACACTAAGAGTAGGTTCAATATGAAAGCAATATTGCTTTGGGCTATACATGATTTCCCAGCGTATGGGCATCTATCAGGTTGTAGGACCGTCGAAAGGTACGACTGTCCTATATGTGTTGAAGGGACAAAGCCAGTGTGGCTTAAGCACGGAGGAAAGTTTGCTTATATGAAGCACCAAATATACCTAAAAGATGAAAACCACCCATTCAGAAGCCAAAAGTCACAATTTGAGGGGAATGAAGAGCATGGCAGGCCTCACCGTCGTATGACTGGTGTAGAAGTGTTACGTAAGATGGAAGCTATTGATACCAAATATGGTAAGGTAGAAGAAAATAAGAAGAAGGATTTGAAAAGGAAGAGAGGTACAAAACAGGTTAATGAATTCCTCAAGAAAAAAATAAGAGTAATAAATTTACCGTTTGGTCAAAGTGATCAATACTATTTGATTTTCCGTAATTATATGTATGATAACAAATACATCTTATTCACACAAGATTTACCGCTTCGCCATAATCTTGATGTAATACACACAAAAAAGAATTGTGCAGAGATCGTTTTTGCAACAATTATGAACACAAAGGGTAAGAAGAAGGATGGAGTTAAAGCCCGCAAAGACCTTAAAAGAATGAAGATAAGGAGAAAGTTGTGACTAATAGAAAAGAATGGAAAATTAGTTTTGCCTGAAGCTCCATTTTGTTTGTCCCGATTTGAAAGAGAGTTAATTTGGAAAATCGAGAGTTGCCAAAATTCTTTAATATATTATTTTCGAAGGTTATAAACCGCGGCGAGCTTACAAAGATGAAGGAATAGATTGCAGAAATACTGTGTGTATTTGAGAAGTATTTCCGGCCTTCATTTTTTGTTTCTATGATACACATTGTTGTGCATTTGGTGGATGAGGCATTAATTGGCAGACCCGTTCGTTATCGATGGATGTACCCATTTGAGCAGTAAATAATATCTATATTTTTTATTTATTTACATGTACTAGGTATTCTGCCAATATCTAAATTATTGACTATGCAACAGGATGATGAAATGGTACAAAAAATATGTAACAAATATGACATATCCAGAATGGTGTATTGCACAAAAATACCTCGATGAAGAAGCGATGATGTATTGCAAGGAGTATATGAATGACGGAGCAAAAGGAAACTATACGCGAGGTCTAAATACGTTTGGTGATTATGAAGACGAATGTGTCAAACCGCTCGATAAGAAAGGGAAGGAATACTTTCTTAACACGGTAGAGTATGAGCAAGCACGCAAATGGGTTCTTCGGCAAGCAGCTAAAAATTCTGAGTGGGAGGAGTAAGTAAATTAAATAAAAAAAATTATATTCATTGGTTCGTACTTCTCCTGATCTATGTTAATATTACATTTGCAGGAAGTACAACATTTACAAAGAAAACCTTAATTCTCGTAGTCAAAGTCGAAGAGGAAATCGTCGAACGGAGAAACCGATAGATTATGTTTCTTGGCTAAGACAACAGTTAAAAAATGATGAAGATTCTAATTTCAAAAAGCTTGTGGATGGACCAAGTTTTAAAGCTATTTCATATAAGTCATACCAAGTTAATGGATATGTCTTTTGTACATCGGAGTCAGAGAAACATAAGACGACCTAAAATAGTGGTGTGTCCACGAGGGCTGTAACTTCATTCATTTCAAGAGTCGGCGATAGAAACCCCATCAACGAGGAAGTCACATATTACGGGATAGACAAATCAATACTAGAGTTAAATTACATTGAATTCAAAAAGCTAGTTTTTTGTTGTGATTGGGTTCGCAAAAAAGAAAGTGGATGTTCAGCAGATGTTGTGACAAACTTGAGATATGTCAATCTTGCTAAGTTGCAAAGAAACTAAAAGGATGACGATGAGCCATTTATTTTTGTATCTCAAGCTACTCAAGTCTTTTATTGCAAGGATCATAGTCGACCTGATGAGCAATGGCATGTTGTCTTGGATTCTCCAAAGAGGTTAAGTAAAGATGTAGATACTTATGAGGAGCCCTTAGTTTTTGCCTCGAGAATAAATGTTGACGATTCAATTTTATCATTGGTTGATGATGTTGCAAAAGATAATATCATTGAAGATGCCGAAGATACGCAACATTGAATGTTTAATCTTTTTTATTTGATTCCTTGGAATTGGTTTTGCAATTCAAAATTTTAAAATAATGGTTATCTTATTTATGGATATTTTCTTCACGCAGCTGTAATTATCTATCTTGTTAAGGATCATAGTGGTTATCTTTATATTGTTTTATATTTATGTAGATTTTCATTACTTTGTTTTAATAATCATGTCATCTACTACTTCGTTTTGTGCAATTTATTTATTATTTGTCAAATATTTAGCTTTATCTATCATTGTTCTAGTAACTATGTTATCTATTGCTTTATTTTTAGTATTTATGTCCGGAGAGGATGGGTCATCTATGGGAGCGAGTTAGGAGCCACCTACTACTCATTAGAAAGAGTACTGTCCACATGGTGTCCAAGCTCCACGAGGTATATAAACTTTTTAGATCATTAATAAGATTTAATGTTCTTATTTCTTTGTTATCCTTTTAATAATGCATAAATTTATGTAATACTTATTTTGGTTTATTTGTATTTATATTGAGTTGGACTAATACCTATACAATTTGATGATGTTGGACAACCAATCGGTCCAAATCGCAAATTTGTGTGTACTTTTATCGGAGAGACTACAAGGGAAAATCTTTCTCCTTTGGTCGGTGATTGGCATGATCTAGAAGAAGAAGATAAAGAATATATACGGAAAGTTGTTGCGGTAAGTTAAGTCCATATGTTCAATTATTGCCTATTTGTTCTTCCTGGTAGGTTTGTTTAAATTTTATCGAAGTAGGAAACATTTGATCTTGACCCTGATGAACACCAAGTTATGTTAGATTACAAGGCTAACATGGCATTGAAAAACTAGAAATCAAAGCTTAGAACAAATAACTATGATACATATGAAACAGACGAGGAGAGGAAAAGTAATAGACCAAAAGGTGTTAAGAAAGAAGACTGGATCGAATTCGTGGATCGTTTATCAACCCCCGAAGAACAAATAAAGCATGAAAAGGGAAAGGCGGCTAGGAGTAAAATGCCTAGCCCGTACACGACAGGTCGATTGGGCGCATCCGGAAAGAAAAAAATACGAGTATATCTCTTACATCCATGTTATTTTTTTCCTAAAGGACATGGCTTAATGCTTATATTTCATTACTTTGCGTAAACTCATATCAAAATCTAAGGTTAGAAAAACCCTGTATTACTAATACTAACTTGAAACCCTTGTGTTTTGCTCTAGTAATTGCAATTTTAGTAGCTTTATTTTCAAAACAATACCTTTATTTTACTCTGTGTTATTAAAAAGTCATTTTTCTCTTTTTAGGACAGTAGTTTTGGTACTTATTGTAATGTAAGGTAAGATAGAAAGTACTAATTTTTGGATTTAGTCATCGCCTTCTTCTAAAAAAAATGTTTAAATATTAAACTCCATAAGTATTTATATATTTTCTGCTAATAAATGATATTTCTTATTTATAGTATGCTTCACAAGTTTTGTTAAATCAACTTGACAATAAACTTAATTAATGATTGTTTTGTAGGAATAAGGTAGACCTAAAGGTTCTGTGAAGAGGTATGAGATTTTTATGGCTTGTCATACTAAGGAGGATGGCACATATCCTGAGGAGATGAAAGAACAAATGGTATAAGAACTCGAGAATCTTACTATTATAATATTTGAAGGTATGGTTAAGTAATAAGATAAACTTACTATTTTTGTAACATAGGAACGTATGAACATGGCTATTCAAAAAGGCCCTATGCTCATGGATAAGGATTTAGATAACGATGCAGTAGCGGTTGTAAGTAACATTTGTACTCCTAAATTTTCATAGTTAATTGGGTGAGAACTTCTATAGTCATGCATTGAGTACTCTATTATTTTTGCATATATAGTTCTGAATTCTAGTAGTTTCAAATGCAAGTTTTATTTTATATACATTGAACTCTACTTAGTTCTTATTAAAAATGTTTTTATATGTTAAAGGAATATGGGGCAGATGGAAATGGCCATGTCAGGGGATACAATGGCCACCTCAACAAGACTAACCTCAGAGTTTCAGCACCCTTAAGGAGGGTTATTGAGCGGGAAAGGGTAAAACAAGTTATGGTTAACGAGGTGCAAGAAAGTTTGGAGGTTGAGGCTAATGAACGTAGGCAACTTGAAAAATGGGTTGCGGCTTTTGAATCTCGTGAGAGTCCACGTAGAGCGTATATGCATCATCCTTTTGAAAACAATGTTTCCACATCTCAGGTATTTCTTACGTCTAGTATAAGACTCCTCCTGTCATCCAATGATTATGCTAAATATATGTATTTATTGTTTACCCTATTGTGTCTTGTTTAAGCATATAAAGTTTTAGCCCATCTTTTATGTTTTTCCATACATCTATCTACACTTTAGATCTTATCCTCCCTTGTGGTACTATCCATTCACTATTTTAGAGATCAAATATTTGACTTGGAGTTGTTCAAATGGCTAGAAAGCCTACAACATTGCTACTTAAGATCAAGTATAAGACTCCTCCTATCATCCAAGGATTATGCCAAATATATGTGTTTACCCTATTCCACAATGACTCTGCAGTAGTTTAGAGTTTTTTTTTCTTAAGTAGGTATCTCCATGCTCAGAAGTAGCTTGTAGGTATTTCAACTGTCCAAAATGTTCTTTCTTTCAAGTAATTTTTTTGATCTATCTAGTATATGAGATATATCAAGCTTTCAAGTAGCTGTTATGTATGCTTGGTTAGGAGCATCTTTGAGGATGTATTTTTGATCCATTTTCTGAACAGTCTGGATAAGTTTCTAAAACTATTTTTTAGTTACCCTTTATTAAGCTATTGTTGTGGCTGTTTACCTATGCCACCCATACGAGTCATATATAAGATGTATTAGATCTTTAATGTCTCTTTCATCCACTTTCTGAGCAGAGTTAGTATGGTTTGCCCTGATCTGGGAATTAATATCTTTTCAATCAATTTTCTGAACCATCTAGATCTGTTATAGCTAGAGAGGATGCCTAAAATGGGCTACTACTCCACGAGATTAAGGAAAGTAGAAAAAGAATAGTGAAGGATCCTTGTAGTGTAGGGTGTCTTGCTAAAGCTATCGATAGGTAAAGGACTGACAGTCAAAGCACTAAGAAAAAGACAGACGGCCACACCCAACCCCCACAAAGAGATAAGGATGTAAGCATGAGGACTCTTTACTTCATATCCATCTGTAGAAGTGCTGAGCCGTGGTTGTGAGTAGACAGACAATGAGCAAGAGTACAAAGGCAAGCATCGGTAGCAATAGCTACTAGGCGCTTTTGTTATAGATGTCAGAGTGTGTTACAGAAAGAAAAAGGATAGGCATCTAGGCCAAAAACCTGATGAGCAGTAAGAGGCCATGACCAAACCTTGGAGATGGAAGGAGCTACTCGACTAAAGAAATGGATCCTCGAAGAGAAGTTCATAGAAGTAGAACTGGACCAGTAGCCACAAAAGATAGAGCTAGACAAATCTACTATTGATATAGGTCGGGGAGAAAAAAAGAGTGAACATCACAAGGTTCAAACTGCGGGTAGCATTAACTGAAAGCATAGGTCCCATAAAAAAACATGAGAGATTACCACCAACAGCTTTATTTTAGCCACTTCCATTTTTGGCTCCTATCTGACCTGCATTCATTCGTAGCTTAGGAATTAGGACTGACTTCTCTACTTAGCTCCTCTGCACCTATTCTACTCGCTCGACAGCACACCAAAAACAACTAACCTCATGGGTGTGGTGATCTCCTATGCCTTTCTTCCTAAAAAAACTCCTGATCTTTGCTTGAACCTGGCAGTGGTATTATGCAGGAGCTTCTTCAAAATTAAAGTACCAACTATTTGTTAAAAAGGTGGTTTTATCTACGGATCCATCGTTTTCAATGACCAACTGTATAGCCATGGTAATCTACCATAGTAACAGGAGATTGGGATTTGCTAACCCTGAAGGTAAAGCTTGGACTGACGTAGAAGGTCTATAAAATGGATATGATGATATCGTATTCTTTAAAAGTCGATTTTATACTATCAGTGATTTGGGAGTTCTCGTAATTTGTGATATTAGTAGTGCTTAGCCAAACGTATTGGAGTTCATTATGTTGCATGAAGATTTACAATTAATAGGTAAGTTATATCATGTGGAGATAGTTAGGGAGCTCTACATGGCTCTTAGGAAGTACTTTAATCATGGGATAGTTTATTTTAGTAAGATGCGTACTGAGGGGTTTGAGTTTTACAAGTCTAATTTTGATACTAAGAAGTGGAGCAAGGAGTCTTATTTGCATGATTGGGCTTTGTTTTTTGGTATCAATTGTTCTTTTTCTTTTTATGTTTCTGACTGCCCAGTGCTCAAAGCCAATTGTATCTACTTCACCAATGATTTTTATTTCAATTACTACGAAAGCGGTGGTTTTGATATGGGGATCTTTGATTGGAAGGAGTATACAATTCAACCACTTTATTCAGGTCATAATTTTTGTTCTCAATTATTTCTACCGGTGTTCCGAACACCAAATCCGTGGTAGAGCCCTAGCTCTTTATCGTTAGACTTATTATCAAAGAAATTCAACAATATTTCTCCTATTGGTCATTTAGTATGTGAAACTTGTTTGGAATTACGATATTTTACAAAATAAAGTAATTTAGTAATATTAGGTAATTAAGTAATATTTCTCCTATAGACAGACACACTATGATACAAGGATCCTAGCGCAGGTATAACTGGTAACTTGTCTTTTCTTTTATGGCATTTTGGCCCATTATCACCACACGTTTTGGCCCACTTATTTGTGTGTGATTCGTAAAAGACCTTGTAATTCTACCGCAAAACTCAATTTGTTCTCCTTCATCTACATTTTATTTACGTTTTACTTATAGTTTTTATCATTTAATGTTAATTTTGCACTATTTCACTTTACTTGTAGGGAAGACGATGTTCACCACCACCTCCCGAGTCATCGAGCGGTAATTCATACATATTGAAAGATATGTTTGGCAGTAATGTTGCTTACGGAACTGTACAGTTTAATACAACTACACCTGAAGGGTTTTACAGTGTTATAATCGATGAAGTTATTCGCAAAGAGGCGTGTTTGTATGTTGAGAGTCGAACCCTTGGTGATGTCTCTGCAGGTGAAGCCGTAGCTTGGCTTAAGATTTTTACCATTATCCAGTGAAGAATTTTTATGTATTTTTTTTTAGAATTTAAAGCCAACCTTGGTAAGTTGTTTGACATTTCTATTTTCATTTTGGATATTGGTAAGCTGTTTGACATGATCTTTCAATTGGTATTTCACTATCTTCTTTTTATTGAAAATTGTTTGTCATTATTGTTTTATATGTTTGTTGATTATGTCGTCTAATTATTTAAAATTTGTGAGGGCTTGCCTGAGACGCAAAAAAAAAACAACAGAAAAATTAGTTGCAAAATGTAAAAAATAAGACAGTACCTACAACGTATATCTAAGTCATTTTTTTCATGTGACACATAATACAGCGTATTTATGTGTTACAAAATTTTATCAAAAACGATGATTGTAACAACCCTTATTTATGTTGTGTTTTGTATGACGCTTAATACGACCCTCATGTTAGTCGCAAAAATGAAAAAAATGTTACATATTTGGTGACTTATAGCAGAATTATTATAATTCAGCCAATAAAACAACAACTATATCAGTTGCAAACTGTGGCAAATGCGACGAATATTACGACTCTTATTTATGTTATTTAATTGTGACGCATAAAACGACGTTCTAATGTATCGTAAAAAATGTAAAAAGCGATTGTTTTTACAACTTAACTTTTAATCGAAATATTACGACTCATGTAAAAGTTGAAAACCAAAAACTACTACAAAAAATGTGACTCTTATTTCGATAAAAAAGTAAGTCGCTTTAAGCAAAGAACGAGTGACTTGCAAAGTCATTTTTTACTCTTTTTTACGTAGTGAATGCAACAGTAATTACCCTTATTCCCAAAACTGAGACTGCTAACACTTTTGGAGATTTCATACCAATTTCTTGTTATAATAGTGTACAAAACAATAACAAATTTTTTGACTTAAAGGATTAAATTGGCCATTCACTCTCTTATTAGTGTTAATCAGTCAACTTTTATTCAGGACAGGCATATACAGAACAACATAATTGTGTCTCAAGAGCTGGTAAAGAATTATCATATAAAAAATTGACCTAAGAAATGTGCAATCAAAATTGATCTCATAAAGGCATATGATATGGTGAATTGGTCAGTTATTATTGAATTGTTGTCAAGGCATAACTTTCCAGGTTTATTCAACTGGATTCAAGAGTACATCACAACCCCTAAATATTCCATCTGTTGGATAATAAACTATTCTACTAAACAATCATACACATACACATAATATGATAGAAGAATTGGGAGCTTATTATTGATAAGTTGTTATATGTTACAATTACTTAACCCTTTTAGGGGTAAAATACTCTCTCTAAAACTTTCCCCATAAACCCTAGTTTATATGGGATTTGTTAGAAGTCTAGTAGGAAACCCCAACCCAGTTGGATTCCCGCCATGGGCTGGACTCAACTCTTAACACTCCCCCTTGGGGTGTTCCATACCAGGACGGCATGCCTCGTCAAAATTTCTGCTTAGCAAAACCTCTTGGGAAAAAAGTTGTGCAAAGAAAGAGTACAATCATATGCCCAGTATGGGTTATGGACGCGTATACGTTGTCTCATTTTTATTTTTATTTGCAAAAAGTTTAGTTTATTTATATATGCTCAATCAAAAATTACAAGAGAATTAAATCCCATGGACACAAATACCCTCACACACTCAAAAGTAAAACTGAACAAACCTATGTTTGAATATGCTATTGGTCTATTCGAATAGAATACCAATTTATTCAAACAAAATTGCCCAGATAGAAATATATTCGAACAGAGATTATTCGAATAAAATTGCCCAGGCAGAAAACTATTCGAACATACTTGAATCAATTCAAATAAAACTGACCAGACAGAAAGCTATTCGAACAGAAAAAAAAACGTATTCGAATAAAACACTCAGTATTAGAACAGGAAAAATCATATTCGAATAAAAATATTCAGCCAATCGAAGAAAACTGCCCAGGCAGAAATCAATTCGAACAGAAAGAATTCTATTCGAATAAAGAGCCCAGTCAGGAATCTATTCGAATAGAAAGAATTCTATTCAAATAAAATAGTCAGTCTAGAGTAGAAAAGTCTTGATCGTCGGAATCAAAAGTACTCAGTGAAGGGAACTTTAATCTCAATAGGAAAGTAGGGCATCCACTATAGTCTTCTTCAAAAGGTTCATCATTAATGGATCCTCTCCTAGCCATAAGGTCGGCGGAGAAATTGCATTCCCTTCAAGTGTGGCTGAATCGGATTTGTCGAATGTGTTCCTTGAGTAGACTCCATTGTATCGTAAACTTCCAGGGAATCTTATCAGTTTTGAATGCTATAATTGTTGTTTCGGAGTCAGAGATCACCCATAGATTATGCCAACCTCTTTCAACAGCTTTCTGAATACCTGTAATTATCACAAGTATTTCGGCTACAAAACTAGTTGAGATGCCTATCGCCTTCCTCAAGCCCCCAGAACTGCTCCCTCACTGTCCCGAAATACCACCCCAATACCAGCAGTACCAAAATTTCCAATATTGACCCATCACAACAGAGTTTTACTCCATTCGGCATAGGCAGTTCCCATAAACTATTTTGTACACCTGCAGACCGAATGGCCTTGCATTGAACTTTAAGAATTTTTATGGTCTGCAGTTCCTGTATGATGTTATTCATCTTTCTTTTTGACAGATCAGCAGTATACTGAACTTGTTTAAGAATCTCCCTCTTCATATTAGGCCCGGATGTCGTTGTATCATCAAAACACAATCTGTTCCTAGCTGTCCAGATTGTGTGTCATATGGAGAAAATGGATGTAATCCAAAGGTCATTGATATAGCTGCTAGCTGATCGGCTCTTTTCCAGAATGGTTTTCCATGTGTCTGTACTAGATATAGAAGGCAAAAAGAAGGTATTAGTAGCCTATAACCATATATTTGCAGCGGAAGGGCATTGCAAGAGCAAACGTGTTTTTGATTCCTCCTGCAATCGGCAAAGAGAGCATCGGAAAGTGATATGGATCCCTTGTTTTTGAACAATATCATCCAAAGGTAGGATATGATTTACTAGTCGCCATGTAAAACCCCCTAGTTTTGGGTGAATGCTTCCCCTCCGCGTATACTTCCACCACCATGCCGTATTCGTTTTTTTCCTTATAGTCTCATAAGTATTTCTAACAGTGAATTTCTCATAGCTATCAGGTTTCCAGATTCTTTTATCTGCTTTTTGTGGGTTGCAAGGTATTTCAATCACATTGATCCCTAGAGCCAGCAGTAGAATCCTTATATTTGTAGGTATATCCCATCCCTCGGAGTTGATAAAATCACGAACTCTAACTATGCATCTTTTCCACAGAGATTGTGGCATCTCAATGTATTCCCGCAGGGGTATCCTCGTGGCCCAAGTATCCCTCCAAAATTCGATGTTAGCTCCATTCCCTACTAACCATCCCATATATGGTCGATTAATGTTAGCCGCTAGTTTAATCCCTGGCCAGATCGTAGACTTCTTATGAAATCGGATGACGTCACCTACTTTGTTTGTGAACTTTGCGTGCATAAACTAAGACCAGTCCTCTTGCCTGTCACAAAAGGCCCAATGGAGCTTGCATAGCATAACATCATTCACTTCTTTCAAGCTTCAGATATCCAACCCCCTTCCTTCAATGGTTTGCATACTTTCTCCCATTTAGCTGTGATTCCTTTCCTTCGGGATGGATCCCCAGTTTAGATAAAGTTACGTATGATAGAGTCCCCTTCCTTTATGAGCGATCTTGGCCATTTATAAATAGCCATATTGTATATGGGAAGACTATTTAAAATAGCCCTTTCTAGGATTACTCTACCCTGGAATGATAAGAGTTTTCCTGTCCAACTATTAGCCCTTTTCCAAATCTTTTCCACTAGAGGTCTTATAGTATTTGTGGTTACTCTGCCTTGTCTAAGAGGAATTCCCAAATATGTTTTAGGAAATTTTCATTCAGAAAACCCAAAGATGCTCAACACAATTCGTCTTTGAGTTAGGGGTACACCACTGAGGAAAATCATGCTTTTGTCTAGGCTTATTTCCTGTTTGGATGCTTTCTGGTATCTTGTAAGAGCTTCTCTCAGGTGGTTTAGGTATTTGGTTCTACCATTTACAAAGATTAGAATATCATCTGCGAATAAGAGGTGTGTAGGGGTTTGACAATTTTTAATCGTAACCATGGGGATGATCATCCGTTGTTCTAGTAGATGGTGATGGTGAATACTTAGTATATCTTTAGCTATTGCAAATAGCAGTGGTGATAAGGGGTCCCCTTGTTTCAGAGCTCTGCTTATAGTAAAATAACCTGAAGGGCTACCATTCACTGAAACCGAGATCATACTACTACTGACGATGGTCGATATCCACTGACAGAATGTAGGACCAAATCCAAACGAGTCCAGAGCTGCAAATAGAAATTCCCAACTCAGAGTATCATAAGCTTGTGAGATATCTAGCTTGAGTACAATGTTTCAACCTTTCCTTTTTTCTGTCATTTCATTTGCCAACTCAGAGGCCATGCAAATGTTATTTTGGATACTTCTGCCCGGGATAAATGTACTTTGGTCTCGCGAAACAATTCTGGAAGCAATAGGAGATAATCTTGTGGCTATAATCTTTGTAATAATCTTGAAGATGAAATTACTTAGACATATGGGTCGGTACTGTTTAATAGTCACTGGATTTTTAACCTTAGGAATCAAAACGATCAGGTTAGTGTTGAAATGTTTAGGAATCATACCATCAGAGAAGAAGGATGTGATGCTAGAGTAGATGTCGGCTTCAAGAATATTCCAGTGTATCCTGAAAAAAGATCCAGGGAAACCATCCGGTCCGGGTGAACTATCTCCATCCAAGTCAAACACAACTTTTATCCCAGCTTGTGATGGACCGTCTGTCAGCTGATTTTTTTCATCAGTTCTTACTTTGTGGATCATGTTGGCAAACAGTGATGGGGTATGGAGGACTTCGTGGGCAGTGAATTTCTCTGTATAGTATGCTACTATATGTTGTCTAATATCCTCTTGGTCCGTAATAATCGAACCCCCTGGAGTGGAAAGTTCAATAATAAATGATTTCTCTGTTCTAATCTCTGTTGAAGAGTGAAAGAACTTTGTATTTCTCTCACCTGCATGAAGCCATTTAATGCGGGAACGTTGTCTCCACGTAATCTCCTCCATTTTTTCAATGTCTGCAAGCAATGTTGCTGTCCCAAACATTTGATGCTCAATATCGTCATTTGTGTGGTCTTGTTTTAACTCCATTTGTAGATGTAGAAGTTCTCTTTCCAAGTCATTTTTAATAATCTGGGGAGCGGTAACCATAAGCCTCCATTCTTTAATATCTACCTTGAGTCTTCGAAGTTTAAGCATTACCGTATACAGCGGGTTAGCCGACATAGGTTTGTACCAGCTACGCTCCACAACCTTATAAAATTCAGGATATCTGCTTCATGCCTGTATGTATCGAAAAGGAATATTGTGAGGTTTGGGTATGTGGAAGCATTCTCCCAATAGAAGAGAATGATCGGATTTAGTTCTTGGGAAAACTTTAATTTTCCAAGCAGGAAACGAGTCGAGCCACTGCTTATTTTAGAGACATATGTCGAGGCGATTGAAGACTCTGTTATGTCCTTTTTGGGCATTGCACCACGTGAAGTTCATACCTGAAGTACTACTTTCTGTCAAGTTGGCACTATCGAGAAAATTTGCAAAATTTGATATAACACTCACCAAAGGAGGTCTTCTACCTTTTCTTTCAAAGAGTCAGAGAATCACATTGTAATCCCTTATACAAATCCAAGGTTTGGTATTATTCAATGAGAATCTAGTCAGTTGTGACCACAACTCCAGTTTATTTATTCGTAGGCAGTCTGCATGTATAAAAGATAAGCAGCAGTCCATATATTCAACCATGATAAACGGTTTATCTACCTGAATCACCTGTGGTTCTTGAGAATTTTCTGCCCATAGTATCCATATATTTCCCCTCCTATCCATGGATTCGTTAGAAATAATCCTTGAGCTAAATCCGGGAATGTAAAATCCATTGATGAAAATCTTTGGTTCAGCAAATCCCATTATCTGGGGTTTAACTTTTCCAATTATCTTCTTCAAATAAGAAAGAGTTTTGGAGTTTCATAATCCGCATGCATTCCAAAAGATAACTTTTATCAATTATCTTTACGTTCGGATCGTGTGGTTTGCGGATCTAAGGTATAAACCTTACCTCCTTTGAAAACTTGGTTGGGCCCTAGCTTGGGTTGATTGCTATCCTCGATTTTCATTTCATCTGCCCAACTCTCCGGGTTTAGTAGTGTACGTACTTCCTCTTGCACATTATAGCTATCATCATGGCCTTCTTCATAAGGTACCATATGAAATTGTGGTTGAACCCCTTCTTCCTTTGCTATTTATGCACCTTCTCTCTCTTGTGTACCTGAAGATTCCTCTTGCCTATATTCTTCTTCATTGTTGCTTAAAGCTTGAAATTGATTGATGCTTGTGGTAAAACTGTTTGCAGAGGTGGCAGACCTATGTTTGTTATGATCTACCTTAGGTGTTGACCAAAATTCTGCTTCCCTGATATTTACCTCCTGTTATGCCATGATTATTTTAGGAAAATAAATTATAGGTGATGCTACGTTACTTTCATTTGGGGTATCTTGAAAGTACAGGTGCTTGTTAGGCATGTGGGGTTGTTGTTCATTGATTCCTTTCTTCATAGGCTGTACATCTTTGATCTTCACCACTTGATTATTGTTGTGGATCACCGGCTTATGACTGATTTTTTGTAGCTGTTCATTCTGTCTGTAGGCCCTTTGCATCACTTTGCATTCCGCTATAATATGCCCAATGTTGTTGCAATGGCCACAATATTTAGGAATTTTGTGGATAATGACTTCCTAACTGATGATCGCTCCTTCCACCTTTATCAAAACTTTATTTGGTATCAATTTCGATAAATTAATGTCTACAAGCACACACGCATTATAACCATAAACTTTGTTGGTAGTGGAGTGGTCTAGATGAATAGGTGTACCCAGCATTTTTCCCAAAGATATTACGATCTTGTGGCTCCACAATTCCATTGGCAAACCTGGAAATTTGTACCATATGAGAGCATTGGTGTTGTTGTGTCGATCAATAGAGAAATTGGAGTTCCAAGGCGTAATCCTCATGGGAAGGTTCTGAACAATCCATGGTCCTTTACTCCATATAAGCAGTTTATCTTCTTTGTTTTCAAGATGTATAATGAAGAAGCCTTTTCCAATGGGGATCAATTTACATAGCCCTGTAGTCTTCCAATGATCACGAGCATATTGTTGTATTTTGGCGAACTTGATTTTTTGGAGGTCCAGTCTACCAATGAGACTGAATTGGAATTTGGATATTCCTTCAGCAATATCATCGGATGAAATGGACAGTATTAGGGTTTCACCTCTAATCCCTGCTTGTATTAGTGGCATTGATGGTTGTGGTTTCTCCTTCCCTTGGACTATTTCAGTAAAGCTGCTTGTATGATCATTGATAATGCCATCAGGGATTTTACTATGGTTTGTGGAGATACTCCTCATAACCTGTTGACATTGTTGAACTGTGTTTACTGATTTGATTTCTTCCTCTCTAGCAGCTTTTCCCAAGAATCCCCATGGGCATACAATCTTAGATTGGAGATCAGGTTGCTTGGTAGTTTCCTCGGTCACTTGTGTTGCTCGATCCTCTGCCAGAATATTCCCAGAATCTGGAATTTCTTCATGAATAATTATTGCAGTTGGATTGAACTCCTTCATAAAACCCTCGTATTTAATCGCACCGATTTAAAACCATTGCTGAGAATCAATTGGAGTAGATTCAAAGTAAGAGCATCTATGATTACAGAAGTGATTCACGAATTCAAGAAAATTACTATCTGATTTTGCTACAATATCCAATCGGTTACCAATTGGATCCTCACGAGAAATTGAGATATAACAATCAATCAGATTCAGTAGTTGTAAATTGATGAAGAGAGTTCTCAAATTGAAATCATTGCAAACGAGGAATCAAGATGATGTTTCCAAACCCTACTCTCCCAAAAATGAAATTGACTTCATCTCTTAATTGCGATTGATACCTCCAGCCCCAGAGAGACCATTGCCTCATCAAAACCTCAAAAGTAAAACCTCCTAAGATAAAAACTTCATTATCAGGAAAAAGAGTACAGCACGCATGTGTCCACATCAAGACATGATTACTCCCCCTGACGTCGATCTCCCTGAGATAATCAATCATGTAAACTTTGCATGCTGATTATTTGTACCAACTTCTTGAACGTGGGATGTGCAAAAACCTTCATGAATAGGTCAGCTAAGTTATCTTCTAAACAGACTTGAATGACGTCAATCTCATTCATCTTTTGTAACTCGTGTATGTGGAAGAATTTGGGTAAAATATGTTTCATTTTGTCTCATTTAATGAATCTGCCTTTGACTTGAATGATGCAAGCTGCGATGTCCTCATACAGAGTCGTCGATTTATCTTGGATAGAACTTAGACTACAACTTTCGTTGATGTGATCAATCATGGACCGCAACCAAAAGTATTCTCTACTAGCTTCATGAAGTGCAAGAATCTTTACTTGGTTTGAGGATGCAGTTACCATCGTTTGCTTTACCGATCATCTATAAAATTGTCGTATTTCCATACAATAACACATAACCCGATTGTTATCGGTCTTTATGTGGTTCTGACAAGTATCCTGCATTGGTGTATCCTATAATTTCTCGCTTGCCATTTTTTTGATAGAATAGACCCCAGTCTTTCATACCAATAAGATTCCTCAGAATGTGCTTGATCCCATTCAAGTGCCTTTGGGTAGGAACAGAACTATGGCAAGCCAAATAGTTCACTGCGAATGAGATGTCGGATCGAGTATACCCTACTAAGTATAGCAAAACACCGATAGCTCCTAGATATGGCACATCAGGCTCTAAGAGTTTCTCCCTCGTCTGGAAGATGATAAATGTCCTTGTTCACATTTAATAAACGGACATACATAGGTATTTTAGCACTGCGTGCCGTATCCATACCAAAATGTTTTATGATCCTTTTGATATATGTCGCCTAATGTACGATTATACCACTACCAAGATGTTTAATTTGCAAATCAAGACAAAATTTGGTATTCCCAAGGTCTTTCATTTCAAATTCCTTCTCAAGGTATTTAGCAGCATTCGCGATCTCCCTCAGAGTTCTGATGATATTCAAATCGTCTATGTATATTGTAATGATGGCAAAACCAATGTTTATTTCTTGATAAAAATGTATGGGCAAACAAAACTATTTGCAAAACCCTCAGCTTTTAAATATTCAGTCAGCCTATTATGCCACATAAGCCCTGATTATTTCATACTATACAATAACTTATCCAATTTTATTATGTAGGTACCCCGTGTGCTCGACATTGTCACTTCCGGAAGCTTAAACCCTTCTGGTAGCTTCATGTAGATCTCTATACCTAAATTCTCATATAGATACGCAATAACTATATCCATAAGATGCATGTCAAGCTCGTTCTCAATGACTGACGGACTGATCATGTAATGGAATGTTATAACGTCCACGACAAGAGAGTAGGTTTCATCGTAATCGATGTGAGGTCTTTGAGAAAAGCCCTGGACAACTAGTTTTGCCTTGTACCTAACTATATTTCTCAGTTCATTACATTTTTGCATGAATACCTATTTATAATTGACAGGCTTGATGATATCTTGCATAGGGACTATTGGTCTAAACACTTTGCGTTTAGCTAGTGAGCTGAGCTATGTATTGATCGCAGTCTCCCACTCTCGCCAATTTAAACAACTTTTACATTCATCTACAGTGAGTGGTTCTGGATCATCATCCTCGATGGCGAACATAGCGGTGAAAGTAAATACTTCGTCGACTACTACTTCTAAATAATTTCATGTGGTGCCATTAGAAATAAAGTTAATTGAGATCTCTTGATTATCATGTACATGTACCGCGTCGGGATTGTTTTTTAATGATTCACATGGATTCGTAACTATTATAGCCCGATCAATGGGAGGTTCCATCCCTGATAAGCTGACTACACCATTAGTCTTTTCTTTTCCCGTGAACTACTTTTTAGCCCCCGGCTCAGTGTCCTTCTTTGCAGTGGAGCGTCCTCTCATGACGCGCGCCTTGGATCCATTTGTGGGTCATATACCAGTTCCCTGAACATTCAGTCGTGCAGGCGCATTACTTGTAGGTACATGTGCATTGGTTACTTTAACAGTATCGTTGAATACATCTAGCAATTCATTAGCGATCTATTATAAGTATAGAATCCGTTGCACTTCTTTGTCACCGTGATTGGTCAACGATGGTGTTTTCTAACTAATCTTGAAAACTTCCTTAGTATTGACTATCATATCTTCCCCCAATGTTGGAAAAATTATCTCATCAAAGTGGCAATCTACGAATCTCGCAGTAAATATATCGCTGATAATAGGTTCCAAATATCGAATGATAGATGGTGAATTGTAACCCACATAGATACCGCTCCAGCATTAGGGTTTCATCTTTGTACGTTGTGGCGGTACGATTGGTACCTGTACAGAATATCCAAATGTTCGTAGATGGGCGACACTGGGCTCCGACCCAGTTACTAGTTGTAATAGGGAGTAATGATTATTAGTTGTTGGAAGAATTCTAATCATGTCCACAACATGCAGAATTGCATGGCCCGACGCAGTAGCCAGAAGCTGAGATCGTAATAACAGTGGTTTATCGATTAATTGTAATTATTTAATTAGATTCTTTACCATCCCATTTTAGGTATGGACATAGGGTACTTGATGCTCGAAAACTATCTCATTAGCGATACAATAATCAACAAAAGCCTATGAGGTAAACTCATCGGCGCTGCCAAATCTCAAAGATTTGATCGGGTGATCTGGGAAATGAGCCCGCAATCGAATAATCTGGGCCAGTAACCGTGGAAATGCCATATTCCTAGATGATAATAGGTAAACGTCTGACCATCTTACGGATACGTCAATTAAGACCATATAGTATTTAAACGGACTACTATGTGGATGGATAGATCGACATGTCTCCATGGATACGTTGGAGAAAGGCTGGAGACTCCAACTCCACCTTGGTCTTACTAGGTTAAACTATAAGTTTTCCCTAAAAGTAGACATTACATTGGCAATCTTGCAAAACTCGGATCTTCTCTCCTGTGAGTGAATATCCAGAGGTACTATTGATATTTGTCCTCATCATCCGTTGTTCAGGATGTCCGGAACGGTCATGCCAAATCTTAAGCATTATCTCTTATAATAGAGAAAAACTAGTGATTGCATATATTTTGATATGCCTGAAAGCATTAAAATAAAGCCCTGAGGTATACATTGGAATCGTTTCAATATAAGTTCTTAACCGTTAGACGAATAGGTAATGCATAAAATTTATTTCTCATCATTTCCTGCCATTTTTACTTGATAATCGTTATCATGTATGCCCCTAAAACTTAGTAAATTCTCGGGAGATTTACTACCAAACAACGCGGACTTGATACTCAGTATCGTACCGTTAAGGAGTAATAGTGTAGCACTCCCCGAGCCCTCTATGATACTGGCTGACCCAGAACAATTTGAATGTCCCAGACATACGTAGTCAAATTTGAGAAATATCGTTTATCTCGAAGAATCGAGTGCGTGGTATCACTGTCAACAAGACATGTGTCGTGACTCCTCCTATTATCAATTAGTGTTCTATGGGTAGAAAGATCAATGGATTACTTGTATGTATAGCAGATTAAAAATTATTTATAATACAAGTTAACTTCTATCCCAAGTAATAATTTGAATAATCACAATTAGAATAAAAGTAAAATCGATCTCATAGATGAATACTAAGTATGTGTGTCACGAGCACTTTATTGAAATTTAAATAATTTGTTATGAACATAATCAAAAAGAATACTAGAAAAGTAAATCGAGTCTTTACAACTAAAGAGAAGAAACTACTATTACTCTCTACTGTGACATCACATATCTACTAAGATATAGCTATTGATTACTTCATACGTTGATTCGTGCCTGCATCAGTATCGCCGAAGAAGTCTGACGCTGCGAACTCCATAGGGATGGAGTCAGTGTTAACAACTGCATGGTGAATCTGGACTCTATTTTTTCTGGCCACCATTGGTGCCTGGCATTCTTGTACCCAGTATCATGTGCCACCACAGTTAAAGCATGGGAATCCTTGATCTGGCTTCTTTTCCATCTTCCCATTTCTTAGTTTGTCGAATTTCTTAAATTTTTTACCTTTCTTAGGGTCATTGGGTTTCTGGCTCCTGCCCTTCTTGTTTCCCTTATATCCTTCCTTGCCCTTTCCATGTTTGTGTCCCTGACCGCCATAGTAGTTTCCCTGAACCTAAACATTGTGTGATTCAGGCAACAACACACTCATAGGGGCCGCATCTCGCGATTCTTCATCAAAATATTATTGTTCTGCAAAGAGGAGCAGTGCCTGAATCAAAACTTTGTAAGTCGTTATGTTCTCTCACCCATATTACCTCTGAAACGTAATATTACTAGCATGGAAAGTAGATAGAGTCTTCTCAACCATTTTAGCATCAATGACTTTCTTTTTACACAACTCAAGTATAAAAGTTATATGGACTGCTGAGTTATAATCAGGGACGGTCCTAAAATCTTGGAACTGAATATTGTTCCATTGGTGCATTGCTTTTGGGAACATGATATTCTTTTACTGACCATAATGCCCATTCAAGCTTGCCCATAAGTCAACTGGCTCAACCTTGTTGAGGTATTCTATTTTCAGGTCATCCTGGATCAGGGGCGGATTTAGGGGGGGCTAGGGGTGCCCGACACCCCCACATTTTTTTCAAATTTCCTTCTTAGAAGAAAAAAAAGTGCCCGGCATATATATATACATATCAAAGATCGTCTACCAAGGATTTTGACAAAGATGAACCTCCGTCTACCAAGATCAAAGATCGATATATATATATATATATATATATATATATATATATATAGTAACGGCTCTCAGCTATGTTTCGAAATACCCCTTAAAATTTTCTCCATTTTATCCATGAATCTCCGTATAAGGTAATCTCTGTATAAGGTAATATGGGGGATTGGATAAAACCCTTAAAATTTTCAAAATGTAACAAAGGTAATATCCGTTACATTTTATCCATGAATTTTGAAATACCCCTTAATTTTTTTTTCAAGGGCTCCGGCCCCAAACCCCCAGCACCCCCACTCTTAAATCTCTGGCTCCGCCCCTGTCCTAGATGCGATGACGGAGGATGAACAAATCCTTTACTTTGTCCACAAGATATTCAGTATTGGCAATGACGATGGTCTTTTATAAACCTAGAGACTTCAAGTACAAGTCAACGTCAATGTACCAAGTGAGGTAATTGGCTCTAGTAAGCAGATATGGAGGGAATTCAATGTCCTTGAGTTTTGCAAATATCTGTTATGCAAAATATAGATCGTAATTAGTAACAATTCTTGATAAACATTTTAAATATATTATAGACAGTTTATAGTAATGAGAATAAGCATAAAATAAATGATTCATAATCATGTTATAGTTGAAACTATTCATATTCTAATACTCATAAAATTCTTTTCTAATGATTAAATCCCAACTTTACCCCATAAAATGATGATCTTAATCATAGATGTCCGTTTTAATAGAATCTTAAGCAAAATCGTTATTCAAAACCAATGTGTGTTTTCCTTATTCTGACAACTAGGGTGTTATAATCCTAAAAGTTATATAAGTCTATATATTCCAGCCACATGACCCTATTTGCTATGATTATAAGGGGTATTAGATGTTTAACTGACAAGTGGTCATACCCCAAAGTCTGTTGAGTTCACAATATAGGTAGATTAGTCTTATCTTTAAACTAACATTATAGGGTACTGTAGGTTACAATTAGTGTATATATACCTTTAAATGTTATTAAGTAACATTTAATTGCACTTAGATACGTAAAATTGGTTCCTTAAACACTAAGTTTTCCTAAAATAGGACTAAGTCAATTCCCAATTGATATCTAATTATTATCCTTGACATTTAACTGTGATTTAGATATGAGTCTCAGTCGTATTCTAAATTAGTCATGGTTTTCATATTATCTCTGATCCCTTTTCAGGATAATTAGTATCATAGGGGCATACCATTAATATCATATAAGATATCGTAAGATACTTAAGTAGGCATTAATTTATATTCTTATATTATATAAAAGTTAGTCAGTTTTCCTATAAAAGGCATCCGTTCCCAAAAAAAAAATTGCATAAAAAAAATAAAAAAATAGGTCCTCCCAGAGGTAAGTCTAGTTAATATAAATTTTCTAAAAAATATTTTTGACTAAATTTGGCCAAAAAATTGGGCTTTAAAAGCCAATTTCGGTGACAGAATCGGTCTAGACCGGTCTGACTTGGTCTGGGTCAGGGCCTGGACCAGGTTGATCAGTTTGATTAGGTCAAGCTGGATGACACATGTTAATGCTACAGTGGCACACGTGTTACTGCTACAGTATATGTTTGGGTCCCATATGTTACATTAGCATAGGGTAGGTCCCACCTACCACGTCAGTTACCACATGTCCACGGCACGCATCTGACACGTTATCATAGGGTGGGTCCCACCTATCACGTCAGCTGCTACGTGTTCATGACACGTGTTTGCCACGTCATCATATGGTGGGTCTTACCTGCTACATCAGCTGTCATGTGCCCATGACACGTGTTTATCACGTTAACATGGGTAGGTCCCACCTGCCACATGTACATGAAATACGTTTGACATGTCAGCTTATGGTGGGTCCCTCTGCTACGTGACCTTGACATGTGTCACAGTAGACCCAGTCTCTGTCACGTTAACAAATTGGTTCGGTCTAATTTTCGGGATTAGGTCTGATTCAGGTCAAACTTTCCTAAAATAGGTCTGGATCAGGTTTAACCTAAGTGATGTTAGCATGTTTAAAAAAAATAAAAACCCTAAAGGGTAGGTGACATCACCCTGACCTAGTCGCCTCCAAAAATTGGGTTTTTGGCCCTGAACTACCCAGTTTCTATATTGTTTTTCCCGACGGCAAGTACATCTCCCGAAAGAGTATGATATATGGACGTGATCATCATAGAGTAGGCTACGCAACAAAATTGCATGTGCATAAATCCGATTACTAGAACAATCTCTACTTTAGCTTGAAAATAGCCATTTACAAGGGTGAAAAAATATACTAAAATAGGTCTAATTTTTTTTATAAAAAATAGGTATTAATCTACAGACTCATATCTACATATGCTACATGTTAGATCATGCAATTAATACATAAAAACAAAATTTTAAAAAAATATAGATACCTCTCCACAACGCAAAAAATCCAAAGAACGCTTCCTTAGAGAGTATTTTTATCCTCTTTGATCCACTAGCTCTTCACAGTGCTGATAACGTGTTGGATAATAAACTATTTTATTAAACAATCATACATACACACATAATATGGGAGAAAAAAAGAGAACTTATTATTGATAGGTTGTTCTGTGTTATAATTACTGAACCCTTTTAGGGGTAAAATATTCTCTTTAAAACTCTCCCCATAAACCCTAGTTTATATGGGTTTTATTAGGAGTCCAGTAGGACACTCCAACCCAGTTGGGTTCCCACCTTTGGCCGAACCCAACTCCTAACACCGTCAACATTAATGGGACACTTAATGGACACTTCAAGGGCAAAAGAGGCATCAAGACAAGGTGATCTTATTTCTCCCTACATCTTTGTTCTGGTCATGGAATTCTTAACAAAGAAATTGGAGAAAAAGTGGACATTGAGGAAAATGGGCTCCACCAAAAATGCCATGATCAAGTGATCACACATTTATATTTTGTTGATGATCTTTTGGCATGTATGGATGAAAGTACAAGGTCTGCCAATACTCGTAGAGATGCTCTATTTAAATTCAAATTATCCATAAGATTAAAGGTCAACACTTATAAAAGTGAGATCTTCACTTTTGGTATGAATGACTCTGAAGCTCAAGATCTTAAGAATACACTTGGATTTAAATTGAGAGATTTGCCTGCTAAATTTTTGGAGCTCCCCCTTATATCTACTAGGCTCACTCATATTGACTATCTCCTAACTTATCAACTCTATAAACAAAAAGGTTAAAACTTGGAAAGGTAGGTTTTCTGTCATATGTTGGCAAATTACTATTGCTTAAAGTAGTTATGAGTAGCATGAGCTCTAACTGGTGCATGTTTCATTCTACCCCAAAGAACAACCTATGAGATTAACAAGATCTTTAGGAATTTTCTTTTGGGGGGAATGGATCTCACTACAAATCACCAAACGTGAGTTGAGAGAGCTCATGTCACCCATTTGAGGAAGGGGGCCTTACTTAATATTATAAACATGGAAATCACTAATAGGTCAACTATTTTGAGATAAATCTGGGCACTTGCTGCCCAAAAGGATAATATTTGGGACAAATGGATTACTAAAAAGTATCTTGAGGGGAGGAATATCAGGTTTATGGTTCCCCCATAAAGATTGTACTTAGCGCTGGAGGAGAGTATTAAATGAACTAGATACTGCTAGTGACATGATTTTGTATATTTGTGTGGTTGGGGGGGGGGGGGGACTAGCTTATGGTATGACCCATTAGCACCCCATGGAATTCCCTGCCCAATTCACCTATAGAAACAATCTATTATACTAAAGGAATAGCTATGCCATGAGAATAAATCTTGGCTATTGATCACCCTACCCTACACATGTTGAGGAAAATATATGGTTTAGTTTATAACACAGCCGTTAGATCATGAGGGTTATTTTGTCTACTCTCATAATTTATTTAATACTAAAATATCCCTATTTTGTATCTACCAAATCCCATACAAAATAACATCTCAATCATAATTACGTGATGAAAGAAGGGGGATAAATGGAAGTTAGCGCACAACTTTTCGTATATACGAAATTAGGGGTATTTTGGGAAGCCTAAATACAAAATCAGGGTTATTTCTGTAAATCTTCCTCTAATATTTTCTCTCTCCCAAGCGCACCAAACTCCTCTCTTCCAAACCTACCAAAACTCCTCTTTCCTCTCTTCTATTAGAAGTATAAATCTTCATTCTAACCTAATAACATTGAATCCTCCCCCAATTTGTTCAAAGTTTATCTCCGCCCCTATTTCTCAAACCCTAGTTTGTAAGTGGATGGCTGAATTCGAGAACATCACAATTTTTTTGGGAACTGTTTCTTATGCTTGATTGGAGAGCTATAGTGGTGAGTAATGTTCAAATCTATGCCATTCACGGATGGGGTGCTTTACTTAGTAATGATTTTAATCTAGGGTAATTTTTTGATAGGACCTCATCCTATAATCGACAGATTGATTCTCTTCAAGGGGAATCTTCCACCAATTGATAAAACATAACTTAACTTTTCTTCCCTTTATTCAAATAGGAGTACATCTTATATAGATACATGAATAACTGCTCAGAGCAGTTCTAGACAGTTACCTACTGAAGATAACTACAACCTATAATTGTACAACTGCAATGACAGGATCCTAACATCCAGCCCTCCTTGAAGAGTAGACTTGTCCTCAAGTCTGAAAGTCCGGAAAGCGAGCAGCAAAGTCAGTGTAATCTCTCAAGTTGCGTCAGCAGGAGTTAGTCCTTCCCAATGGATTAACAAGCGCGTAGCAGCCGCGTTCCTTCCTTTTGTAAATGCCACGATCCAGTATTTAAAATGGCTTCCAAGTAAGATCTTTAGCATTTGAATCCGGTGGAAGAAGGGGTGTAGCTTGAATGTGAGAGCCAAGTTTCTTTTTGAGGCATGAGACATGGAAAACAGGGCGAATGCAACAATTAGGTGGCAGATCTAGCTTGTATGCCACTTTGCCAATCCGAGATAAAATTTGAAAGGGCCATAAAATCGAGGAGAAAGTTTAAGAGTTCCACTTAAAGAGAGGGTTCGTTGGCGATAGGGTTGTAAGCGTAGAAAAGCCCAATCATTAACCTCAAAAACTCGCTCGATCCTCTTTTGATCGGCATAAAGTTTCATACGTGTCTGGGCAAATGTGAGATTGTCCTTTAGTATCTTCAAGATTGAATCCCGGTCACGAAGCGCCAAATAAACAGAGTGGACTGCGGTAGTTCCCGGTAAATAAGAATCAACACATGGAGGTAGGTGACCATAAACAGGCTCGAAAGGAGTCATCTTAATGGAAGCATGATAGGAGGTATTATACCACCATTCTGCCCAAGGGAGCCACTTAGTCCAAGGTGAGGATCGCTCGTTAGTAAAACAACGTAAATAAGCTTCAAGAGAACGATTTACTACCTCTGTTTGCCCATCAGATTCTAATGAGAACAACCCGAAACTGGGTACTTTACGGTATGGTGTAATATAGACAGTGCCTCTTTGGATTACTTTCGTATCTAATATGCAAATAAAGCTTAAGGAAAAGCTAATTATAAAAAGCTTCCAAACAATCGATGGGCGTGGTGCTAATGTGGAGATAGTAGGGAAATGGTGTTTAACGGTGGAGTTCGTTAGCAATATTATGATACATAACACGAAAATTGAAACTCAGGAGAAGAAAAGTTATTCTTTATCATCACTTCCATTGCACAGCAAGGTAAAAGCAAGCATTTAGTGTCCTTTTGTATTTTATATATGTTCTTGTTATTGTACTTGTAGTGATATATATTTATTTCAATAATTTTCATATGTTAGAGCAACAACAATGGAGATGGCTACTACTGCTGCCAAGTACGTTGCAGCTACTGTTGTTAAGTACGCTTCATATCTGGCTTTACGTCATATCGGGTATTTATTTATTTTATTACCAGACATGCCTACTACTTATTCCATCTGTGTTGAGTATATATATTCTTGTACCTGTTGTGATACTTATTCCATTGATTTTCATCTATTAGAGCAACAACAATGGAAGGTGCTACTCTTATGAAAGAACTTGCCAATCCGACTATTCTTTATATCAACTATCATGTTTGTTGCAAGAGACATGTAAACAGCTTTCAAAACAAAGTGCAAAATTTGTTAAGGCTGGAAAAAGAAGTTAAAATAAAAGTCATTTTAGCTTAAGATAATGGAGGCTGGAGCAGGTGGTCAAAGTTCAGGGTGAAGTGGTGGATTTAGATCATCAAGCTACAACGATTAATAGCAGTTTCGAGGAATGGTGTTATGCTTGTCATCACGTTGGCAAAGAATTGGAAAAGAAGCTTGACGAGCTCCTTGCACAGGGGATAATCTTCAGTAGTGTATCAAATCCTGCACCTGTTTCATCGTCAGTAGGGGAACATTTTGATGTTTTTGCATCAAGAGAAGCCATCAAGAAAAAAAATCATTCAAACATTGATGGATGACCAAACCAAATTGGTTGGGGTTTATGGAATGGGAGGGGTAGGTAAAACGACCTTGATGAAGGAAATACGCAGACAAGTGGAAAAAATGAATCTTTTCAACAAGGTTGTGTTAGCAACAGTTTCTCAAAACCACAACTTGGAAGAGGCCCATGAAAAGCTCCAGACATAAATCACGGAGAGCTTGGGGATGAAATTTGAAGAACAAAGCCTAAAAGCAAGGGCCAAAAGACTGTCGGCGAGGTTGAACCATGAAAAAAATATCCTCCTACTATTGGAAATCTATGGACGAGATTGGAACTAGTTAATCTGGGGATTATCCTTGGCGAAGTCGGTGAAAATACAAGCAAAGTGTTAATCACGTCAAGGAGATTAGCCGTATGTACTTCCATGGTGACCACAAGAAACATTGAAGTCAAGGTACTATTAAAGAACGATTCACTCAAGTTATTTCGCCAGGAAGTTTGTGATGTAGACTTCGATGCCAGGCGCAAGTGTTCCAAGAAAATTATTGATAAATGTGATGGGCTTCCTTTAGCGATTGTTACACTTGCAAGAACTTTGAGAAAGAAGGAAGAAGGTGTTTGGATAGTTGTTATTCAACAACTAAAGAAGTCCATGTTTGAAGGTTTGAATCCCGTCAACGCTTCAATCAAAATGAGCTACGACTTCTTCGAATCAAGCAAAACCAAGTTATGTTTCTTGCTTTGTGCCTTATATCCTGAAGACCACAAAGTTACAATGGATACACTGGTAGGGTACGCGATGGGGGAAGATTTTCTTGGAGATGTAGAAATTTTGAGAGAAGCAAGGGGAAACCTGCATTTAATGGTGGGTACACTCGTATCTTCTGGTCTATTGTTGAAAGGGGAGGATGCCAGATATGTAATGATGCATGATATCGTTCGTGATGTTGCAATTTTGATAGCTCACGAGTCAATCATGAGAGTCAGGTTGGGATTGCAAAAATGGCCAAAACTAAAAGAAGTAGGGAAGTACTTGCGAATGTCCTTGATGAGAAACGATATCCACGAGGTCCCTCCTGATGCATCTGAATGCTCATAACTTGTGACTCTATCATTGGCAAGTAACAGATCATTGAGAAAGATCCCAAATAGGTTTTTTTAAAGTATGAAATATCTTACGACTTTAGATATGAAAGGCATTGATATTTCATCACTACCACAATCACTTTCATCTCTTAATAATTGTCTCTGATCACTGTATTTGGACAATTGTAGGATGTTAGAAGAAGTATCTGTGATTGGGAATCTGAAGACACTCGAAATACTTAGTTTACAAGGAACTGGAATTTTGAGGTTGTTAGAAGAAATAAGCGGATTGACAAATCTGAAGATGTTGGACTTGTCGTATACCAGGAATCTTAAATGTATCCCACCTAAGGTGATATCAAGCTTGTTTAACTTGGAAGAGTTGTACATGACAAAGTTGGTTTTATATTTATATTCTACATTTAAGTAATATCTGAGACTAAAGTGAGATATTTTTTATCTAAATGGTTTCAAGTCTAGAACCCCTGTCGGACAAGTTAATCTCTTTTCTTAGAGGAAGTAGAAGCTGCAGTGTTTATACCAAATAATGCACCCAGGGTCTTGAGATTACTTAATTTGGAGACCGATGTTGACAAGATTGGTAATTTCTTCTTTTTTCCCTTTTTTTCTTTTGTTGTTCGAATTGCTTCTTTAACATGGTTTGAGTTACGTTTGCTTTGTACTAGTTCGACGTCGCAACTGGTACTATGAGGATAAGAAGAAAGTTTACAACCAGCAAATTGAGAATTCAAAGAAAGTTTTTTCCAATAATTGTTTTGTTTGTGGTGAACCTCATATGTCAAGACCGCAAAATACTGTGCAGACTGTGGTAGTCCAAGGGTATGGATTTTTATATCGCTTGCAAAGGGTTTTTGAATTGCATGAACTACTAAATGGTATGTCTATTTCTTTCTATGTAGAAATATATCATTTCAAACCAGCTGCATTTAGGACTTGGTGATGAAGAGGAAGGTTTACAAAGGTTTCTAAAAATACAGAGGGAAAGGTTGACATGTGGTGAACATGGCTGCTTATCCTTTCTTTTGGAGGCAAACATGGTTGCTTTGACCAAAACCTTCAATACGCAAGCCCAACCCCAAAATCTTGATCTATATATGGCGGATGAGATCTTCAACAATATCTTTGACTAGCGAGTTCCTTTTCTCTTCTAGAAAAAAATACTCAGGTTGCTTCGAAGGAAAACGGATGCATTCGGCCACGAGGACAGTTTTAGTTTTATCTTTTATACTTTCTACATGTCGCTTCGATCACCTCCAGAGTACTTGTCCTATGATGAAGAAATAAGCTTTGGTTAGTTCTTTCTTTTGCCTTAATTGCGTAGCTGAGATTATTGACTATGGCCACTTAAATGGAACAAATATGGATGTCTGCGATAAATCTTTGATATATGATGAGGCAATAATCCCCTTAGATCCACAATGGTTAGTTATTATGAATCCCAGTTATCCCACAGTTAACAAATAGTTCAATGAATCCAATTCATGCACTATTTCCTTGTGTTTCCTATATATGGCACAAATTGTCAAAGTGGAGTCCAATCTTATGGTTGATTGGAGCAGGTGTGAATTTTCCATACCATGAAATGTGAAGAGATAAAGTGCATAAATAATGTAGCTTCTTATATGAAATACAACCTAAGATGAATTACGCTCTATGGGAAAGCAATACAGCAACTAATGTACTTTCTACTTGAGTATTGCTTTTTTTTTATTGATGAATTCATACATTCCATATGGATATGTATGGTTTTGGGATCTTAGTTTACATTAATATTTTTTTATATCCAGCAAAAGGGCATGATGTTTTGTGCTATAATTTGTCCACTTTAGAACCTTCATCTCACGACTGAGCTTTGATTATATATGGATTGATCGCCATCAAGTTATTTGACTATATACTACAGTTCAAAATTTAATGTTTTACTTATTTGAGTTAAAAGACTATACATTGTTACGATCTATTACTATCGTAATGATTTGGTCACGTATATGTATATGATTGGATATTTATTTCTATCCACTCACTCAACTCACTCACCTCACTCAACAACTCACTCTCTCTGTCGCTCAGTCGCTGTCACTCCAAGAGTCCTCCGGCTCCCTCTCTCTCTCTCTCTCTCTCTCTCTCTCTCTCTCTTACGGTGGTGACCAATTGTTCTTTTTCACGGTGGGCATTCCCTTTGTTCTACGGTAAACATGACTACTCTCCCTCATAATAAGGTATGAAATGCAATTTAAATTGAAAGTACTCTCCCCATTTGTGTTCTATGAAGCTGGAGTAAAAAAATAAATTTAACTACTCTCCCCATTTGGCTTTGAAATTGTCGTTTCTGTCTTGATTCAACAAATATATTGTCGATAAGTTTATGTTTCGACAATTTTATGTCGAGTTCGAGTTAATCGACAATTAATTTCTCGAAATTCTATCTACTCGACAAATTAATTGTCGAAATTCTCATGTCTCGACAATTAATTGTCGAAATTATATCTACTCGACAAATTAATTGTCGAAATTATCATGTATCAACAATTTAATAGTCCTTATTTGTCGAGTCCCTATTGTTTCGGCAATTTTTAAGACTTTATGTTTATTGAATATTGTGCAGGATGGCACCAAAGGTCAGAGGAGGTAAGATACCCCCAACAAGAGGGAAGATACCACCAACAACCTCCCTAAGGAAAAGGCGCAATAATGAGCGAGAAGATCCCTCCCATCCGAATTATAACAACCCTCCTCGTGTTCCTGCAAAAAGAAGAAAAACATGTTCCAGTCCTCATTCGTACCTTAACCGGAGGGAGAGAGAGAGAGACAGAGGAATGAGTGAGAGATTGACAGAAAAATGAGTGAGAGAGAGAGAGAGTGAAAGTGATTGAATACATAATAGATTGGAGGGAAACCGGAAGAGAGAGAGAGAGTGAGAGAAATTTGAAATTTGAATCAAGTGAGGTGAGTGAGTGGAGAGAGAGAGTTATTTTTGGTTGCCACATAGGCAGCTGAGTGGGAGAGAGAGAGTTGGTTATGTGGAGAGATGGGTGGTGTAGAGAGAGTGTAGCAGGTGTGTAGCAACAAGAAGAGTGTAGGCGAATCCTCTCCCTATCCAAAATGGCAAATGGTTAATTCCTTAGGGTTACTCAAGCACTAACTGGCTTCGCTAGCAGACTGAATGAGGTGGAGATACACCATGAACATCCTGGTGAAGTTGTTTGGGTTGTGAGTACAAATGGAGAGTACGCACTCAAGGACACTTATCAATACCTGAGACAACATAATCTTAGGGTAGGGTTACTCAAGCACTAACTGGCTTCACTAGCAGACTAAATGAGGTGGAGATACACCATGAACATCCTGGTGAAGTTGTTTGGGTTGTGAGTACAAATGGAGAGTACGCACTCAAGGACACTTGTCAATACCTGAGACAACATAATCTTAGGGTTGAATGAACCAAATTGGTACGGTTCTCACAAGTTATACACAGACATAGCTTTATCACATGGCTGGTCTTGAAAAAAGCTCTGATAACAAAGGATAAGCTTGTACAGTGGGGTACGTTAAACAATGCTGATTGTTGCTTATGCAATGCGGGCACAGATTCTGAAGAACACATCTGGTATGAACTCTTGAACTTATTAAATATTGCTCACTATAGTAATAGTTGGGCAGAAGAACTGGATTGGTGCAGTAATCATATGTGTGGCAAGAACATTGTATTTGTAGCACAAACAAGGAAATTGGCTTTTAATGGGTTCTACCTAGCATATATGGGCTGAAAGAAACTATAGAGTATTTAGTCAAACATCTAGAACTCTACAGACTCTTCTTAATGTAATTGTGTGTGATATCAAAACTAAACTAGCCTCTCAACAATGACAGAAACAGACAACTATTCGGGAATCTCAACATTCAGGCCAATTATTCTCATAAGGAACCTGTTAGATGTGTTTGGCTAAAACCAAATCAAGATGAAGTCATGATCAACACAGATGGATCAATGACTGGGAACATAGGAGCATTTGGAGCAGTTATTAGGAGCTATCCTGGCATACCACTAAAAGCAGCTACCGGGAATTGTAAAGCTATCTCTGTTTCTTTACATGAACTGCAAGGCAAACTAGCAAGAACAAATAGCTTTGACAAAGCTTGTCTGGGAACTGACTCTGCAATGGCCATTATGTACATCAAAAAACAAGTGGAACCACCATGGGAAGGAAGATGGATACTAAGGGAAATTCATAGACGGATTGATGAATTCACATCATTTAGTAGTCCATATCTATAGAGAAACTATAATGTTTCAATGGTTGTTTTTTGAAGGTGCCTTTCTTTATATGCTCTTGGAAGTTCCCCAAGTGACTGAATTAAAACGCAGTCTTTGACCATACCGATGATCATAATCTAGTTTTCAGACCTGGCATGCCATACATGTGCCTTGTACACCCTGACCTATCCCTATCATGGTATGCCCATACAGTTGCTGATCACCTAGCTGGTATGAGGCCTGGAGTTTGAGCTGTTCAATGAGGAGTTGAAGATCATAATCACTAAGAGCATATCGAACAGAGTGGCATGCTGTTAAGGTTTTCCCATACTCTTGCAAAAAAACCCATCCAACAGGGATACGGTGTTCAGCATACTCATCCCCATACCTCTCCAAAGTATGTGAAACCTGAACTTGGCGAGGAGTATGCGCATACCGCCTAGGCGCTGAACCAACAATTTTTTTAATACAACTGTTCAAGGGAAAAAATAATAATTAGCAGACGCTAGGCGCTGAACCGTTCAGCGCCCAAGAAAAAAACATATCATTTGGCTTTTTGGTGTTGGGCGCTGAACCGCTAAACGCCCAAGAAAAAAAACGTAATTTGTTGTTGAACCAAAACAGTATGCAATTCTGGAATATCGGTATGGTAAACCGGAATAGCATACTCTTCTGTTGAAGATGTTCTAAGGATGCCAATGGGTATTTGTATGAAAGGAAGAAAGTTAATTTTACGTGCCCTTGTATGCCCTTGTATCCTGCGTTGCCTTCATAGGTTTAGAGGGCTTGATCATATTTTCTTATTTTCTTTTTGCTTGTCCCATTTGTGCCTGTACATTAGGGGATGGTACTATCTTGTTTTTCTGTTTTTTCCTTTTAATTCAAGCTCACTTGCCAAAAAAAAACGTGAAGGCCTCAAGGCCTTGAAGGTTTAGTATCTACTTTCAGTTACCTCATAAGCACGTCAACAGGTTTTTGTGCAACAGTTTTCATCATTGTGGCAAATGTACACCTATTTGAGCCTTAATGGACATCGAACGATATAAAATGTTAAGATTGCCTTCTACTTGAGGTGAATCTCATGATCTCTTTTATTTACTATAGGCAAACAGTATGAACAGAGTGTATTCAGAGATTTCTCAAGCAGCAAAACGCTTCTTAAACAGGGAATGCCGTTTAGTTGGATCCTTTGGCTTGGCTTTGACCATCTTACCCCGTCCAGTACTGAAAATTGAAAAATTATAAACCATTATGATAACAATGGCGAAAAAATGAAATAAAAAAAAAAACATTGAAGAGCCGTCGAGAATAAAAAATATAATGCATAGAATAAGAAGGTAATAGGTATAAACATATCAAGGCGTGGACAAAAATACCTGTATTCCATATAAACCCTGCCATGTGCCCCAGACATAGCACTCATTGATCCGAATGTACGCCGAGCTTTTTGTAGGGCAATACCATCTGTATCTTCGTCCAGTTGTTCTATTCCAGTCATATCATCTCCAGCACTCAATACCTTTTATTATAAGGAAAAAAGAAAAAGAGATTCATCAGTCTCCAAGTGCCACAAAATTAAAAGTAACATTCATAAATTAAGATGGTAACAAGGTGAACACCTTGTTAAGAAGAGATAGTTGAGCATCACGACTGTGATAGCTCAGATCGGCTCCAGAATCGGCTGGAGGCAGGCTTGTAATTATCTGCAAAATTTTGAGTCCATGAATTAGTAGGAGAAATAAAATCAATAGTCTATCAATCACATTCATATTCTTTTAATTTACAAGTGCTTTTAGCACCCATTCGCCTCCATCACTTGGCTATCGTCCCCTTAAGTTCGGCTTACCAGGTGTATCCAACACAAAAATAAGCATGTGGGAAATGAGGGAAAGGGAAAAATTCTGAGAAACTGTCATTGGGTTTTAGAAAAACTAGGGGAAAGTATCCTCCAAATTTGGTTGATATCTACCAAAAAAAAAATTTATGAGATTAGAAAAAGCAGGAGAAGATGGGAGATGGAGAAAATCTAAAGAGATAGAAGCTGAAGTGAGAAAACAGATCATCCAAATAAAATATTTAGAGATAAAAATGATATAGAAAAAGTAAATTAGGAGAGTCTAGAAATGAAATCTAGAATGAGATATTTCAGTAGTTTGAAAGGGAAACTTAAGGAGAAAATCTACCGAGAAAATCATAGTGCATGTTGCTAACTACTGAAAATTCACATAAACTAAGATCAAGTACAAACCGTACCTTAAAGCTATAACCTTGGTCGATCAAAAACTGTTGCCTCTTCGTAGAATAGTACATTTCCTGCCACCAAAGAAGACTCTAGTTAGAGAAGGCATAACAGATTTAAAGGGTATCATTACTTGCAAAAGTTTTAATTTCTCAGCCTTCATAGGTTCTAATATTACGCATGGAAGATAGAAATGAATGCTATATTTGTAGAGATAATAGGCCCACCTGTGTATCAGTAGATACTAGGGAATAAAAAAATGCATTGTACTCTTCTTTCCCCCCAGCCATCCTATCTTGAAGTCGACCCTGTCAAAATAGTGTTAGACATCAGAAATCAAGACTTGCACATTAACATAATCCTTGGCAAAATATAAATCCTTGCTCAAAATAACCCCCTAGCAGTCAATTCATTTTAATATTTTATTCCTCGTGCGCATCTAATTGTGTAGACATAGTTATTGGTCAACTTCTACTTCTCTGTAACTGCAATAGATCACGTAACTCTCTAAAGAGCTCAATTTCAGTCTTCTTGTGTTCCCTAAATTTGCTTGTTTCCTACATCTTAAATTATTATTCTAAGTGCAATTTACAATTTAACAATGACTATCATAGATTCGCAATTCAATTGAAAGCACAGAAAAGAAACTAACTTCATCGAGAGAGTGCACACCCGTAGTTGGGTCGACTTCAACTACTGGAAGTCGAAGATCTTTGTCTTCAACTCCCAAAACCCATCTTCAAATCCCTCTCTTGTCTTCACCCCGAAAGTCATAAATTCATCTTTCAGTCTTACTCTTCATCTTAGTTTTACCCAAGTTTGAGGTTAATTTCATCTCTGTGACCCCAAATTTCTCCTTCACCGCTACAATCCTCTTCCCCAAAACATCCTTCTATTAGCCCCAAATCAGCAATTCCGTTAGGGTTTCTCTTCCAAATACCCTTCTCTTTACAGTTTTTACTTCAATTTCGTTTAGTGTGTATGAAATTAGGTATTTAGGGTTCATCTTCTACGGCAAAAAAGAGTAAATTTTCTACTTCTACAGCACTGAGATAGTTTTGCAACCAGCGATGAAATAGAAGAAGACATTACATGGTGATATTCTGCACCAGTTTACCCTCGATTATGAATTGCTGATGGGATTCTTAAAAACATGGATCTCCTCGAATTTATGTTGCAAGATCAGTATTTTAATCCTTTTTCGCTCTGCTGCAACAAAAAATGTGTTGGATGTTTTATGGGAAGTCGTTGTGGATGATTTGGTTGACTTGCTCTAATTGTTCCTCCTCTTCCAGTCAAAATTGTGGCTTTTCCTATGGATTAGCTATGGTATTTTCCATTGCTCGAGATACTGCTTCAAAAGGGGCAGTCGCCCCCTCGAAAAGACCAGGTTTATGCAGGGGTTGAATGGTTTACGCAGCCATGGGCTGGTTACAAGTACAATAGTCGCGGTAGCCTGCGATAAAGCCTTTAGTATATTGCTTGTAGTTTGTCATCTACTGCAGGTGACTCTCTCAAGCTACCATAACACAAGGATATTTGGCTGCGCCTTTTCCCTTCTGATCGGATATCATAAATTAGATATAGCAGGAGTTGTATGTATGACTTTTACTTTCTTTTATCTTCCTTGCATAAATGGGTATCTCCTCTTGGATGGGGAACTTCAATAAGCATCCGCCGTTGAGGTTTTAAAGTAATACAAGGTCTAATTACCCAAAATAAAATCAAAAATTCAGTTATCTCTCTTTCTTCTACTATTTGTAGAAGTTCAACTATTAGTGTATCCAAAAGGAGTTGAGAAAACTAAGTGCACACTCTTCAGATCAAAAAGAAAATTGAGCATTTACCTTTGCCCTCAGGATACGACCGAGTCGTTGAGCTTCCTGACGTCGTGAACCAGCATGAGATGAGATCTGGATTATAACATTTGCCTCAGGAATATCTATCGAGTTATCTCCCACCTGCAAAGAGCCATAAGTACTGTAGGTCAAAAGTAGAAATAGATGGATAGTGAACCTGATGTGCATATAATTGATATATTTTTAACTTGAAAAATAATCTAAGCTACCAAAATGCAATAGTTGTATAATGTAAACACGTACTAGAATGTAATTTGTTGCTTTATAAACAAATAGGTTCCATTAGTTAAATAGCTCCAGTAGCACCAAAAGTCGATACAAGTTACGAAGCTCGAAACTCTGGTGGAGAAAATCGGAAAAATGTTGCAACAATTTATTGCAGCTCAAGAAATCACAGGCAAATTGACCTCCGCTACTCTCGCCAACAGTTCCCATGCACTAACCAGATCAGAGGTTGCAGCAAAGTATCCCCTTTTTTCCTTTCTATTCTGAGTATAATTAACAACAGAAAAGGCTTTACCTTTGGTAGGAAGTAGGAACATCTTAATAAAGGCAAAGGTAGTGAATTTTAACATTAACCCCTAAATTGGCTTCGAAAGTTCAAGTTTTCTTGTTTTTGTCTTGTGG
Organism: Kingdonia uniflora; assembly: GCA_014058105.1. NCBI lineage: Eukaryota > Viridiplantae > Streptophyta > Magnoliopsida > Ranunculales > Circaeasteraceae > Kingdonia > Kingdonia uniflora. Next base: position 2,005,426 of record JACGCM010000121.1, read on the forward strand.
AATATGGGGCTTAAAGTTTACTACTGACAGATCTAGGGCAATGGCTCTTCATCCCTACCATCATCACCTTTACTATGAATACACAAGAAACTGTTATATCAATATCCTCCTTATGTATTGACTTTAATGAACTCTCCTCTGTGATTCACAATCATCTTAAAGGAAGTGTTCTCTCTCTGCGATTTGTTCTCGTAACTCATCCACAATTTCATAGGAACTAGTCATCCCTAGCAATTCATCCCCCATCCACTGCACACGTTATCATTGCTGAAGATTCCACGTTGTAAACCTTACCATTTTCCTCAACTTCACTTCTAGCCCATATAAATCAAGACCTTCATCACCCTCAAAAGATGAGTTCCCACTAATCCAACACTAAAGAGTGCCCCCTAACTGAGCACAGGAATGCAAGTGTTCCAGTAGCCTAACACTGCACCATGCCACTTCTATCCAAGGCAAGCCCATTAAATCTAGAAGTCTTCTGCTGCTTGGGGATTTATGTTGTACAACATTGTTCCAAAGAAGCCAAACAACAAGAAAACGCAATCTGAAAAGTGACTTCCCTAAAAAAGCATTTTCCTAAAATCAAATAAAACCCTATGAGAATTTGTAAAAAACCTAGAAAGCATAGAGTCCTGAGAAAACATCAATCATATATAAGTATGTAGCAATACGCACAGATGCACCATTATGTTAACATACAAGAAACTGAAGGCAAAATAATATAATGGAAGTACCTTTGAAAGGAAAACAGTGTTCACGTTTGGAGAGCTCTTGAACAATTCCAGAATTCTTGTCCTTTCAGCATGGCTGAAAAAAAATCAATTGGTAAAGAGGACATAACAATTAAGCTTTGACAATCAAAAGACTTGTGATATCAAAATGGACAACCTGGTAGCACCATAGATCATTGGTTTATTTAGCTTCGTGGCATACTCAACAAGTGCAAAAAGATTGTCAGCAAAAACAATAATCTTGTCATGGCGCTGCTCTTCATGAAACCGTATCAAGAATTCACAAGCCCTGAACTTATTTGGATTCATCACATAAAGTGCCTGAATACAGAATAAAACAAACTCAATTGCGAGTCACACAACTTAATCTGGTGATTAAAAACATGTCTTACAACTGGGAAAAGACAGCTAATTTTGTAAGAAATATCAAAAGCAAGAGCGATAGCCTTTCAAACAAATTACCCGGCAATAATGCTTATCTTTAACAAAACAATGTGAATATTCTAAGGAAATCAATTGGGTATTTGTAGCTAATTAGAGCATCAAAATAAGTTGAACAATGAAAAGAAGGATACTAATTTGATTAGAAGTAATGTCGACACAGAAAATTCTAAGAGATTAAGTAGGAGGCCCCAACCTTATCTTAGTATAGAAATTGGATTCTACAGAGAAGTAATAGAACTTAATACAGTCTATTTAGGAAAAGTTTATCTCCCTCAGGTTTGCAGTCCCGAATCCGATTTTTTTTTCCGCCAAAAAAGGTGTGCATCGCTGTTTCTGTGGTAACATATATGACAGTGAAGGTACCTAAGATCTAGGGAGTTTCTAACAAGCAATTCCACATAGATTACTTAAATCGAAGCTCCAAAGTTGGTCTTGGCAATATAAACTACACAGTTTAGATCAATTTCCTAGCTTATAGGTTGCTGTCGTCCTAAGGGAGGCATGCCAAAAATATTGGGTCTCTATATAAGCCCCACGTACAATAGTCAACAAGTTAGGCACTGCTTTATCTGCTCGCTAGAAATTTTCAGGACATCGTTAGTCGCTTGTGCAGTGTTTGTGACGGACATACAACATTGTGATCCTAATTGAAGTAATGCCATGTGGATAGTTTAATTTGCACCATCAACGGATATTGCAAAGCAGAATATCATCCAGGGTTGCAATGAAGTTCAGAAAAATGAAACGTCTGACGATCATACGTTTTAGAATAACAGGCAGAATATATTGTGCCGTAGGGACCTGTTTTCTCTTGGAGTTATCTTTTTTCAAATATTCAGCAAAGAACTCTTTGGTCATTGGACACCACACTTCTGCACACTGGACATTTGCAATAAACCCTCCTTTTACCAAATCCAACCAGTTCGCCTCATACAATTTTGGACCAATAAGGAAGTTTAAGTCTGTTATACGTTCGTCCTCTCTCACCAGTGTAGCTGCAATTTGGAGATGAAAAAAACTTCAGCAAACACATAAGGAAAGTGGGAGCGGAGAAAAAAACCTAGTTTAAATTGAACTTGAATAGAAAAAGTACCAGTGAGCCCTAGTTTGCAATGAGATTTAGTTATACTAATGACCTTACGAAACATGTCAGCAGGAACCACATGCACCTGTAAATTCAAAGAAAGAATGATAGGAAATTGCTTGAAAGGACCTTTTTTGATAAATAAAAATTAATTTTTTACTATTTGGGAAGTTATAATGAAAGTAAAAGCCAAAGATTAGTTATAAATATCATAGAGTTCCAATTCAGAATGAACAACGGTTCTACGTATCCGAACAAGCAAGAATACCTCATCCATAAGAAGCAATCCCCACTCTCTATTTTTTATTTCTTCAATGATTTTCTCGGACTCTTCAGACCGTTTACCACCAAAAGCAACCATATTATAAGTAGTCACAACAACACCAGCATTACCACGGAATCTTTCTTTGCTATCAGAGGTAAATTTATTGATTTGATCTTCTCGTATGGAAGACCACTGCCTGAATTGAAAAGCCCATTGATCCACAGAAACAGCATTTGTTGCTAGGCAAAGACAGCTTTTACGTATACGACAAGCGGCAGAAACACCAACTAGAGACTTTCCTGCCCCACAAGGTAGAACGATAATGCCAGATCTCGCTCTTCCTGTTTGGACATAATTATCCTCAGTTTGAGTAGACTAAATAGCATTGCCTAAATTCAAACCAAATGAAACCAACTCCTTTTAGGAAAGACAAATAATTTTAAAGTTCTTAGACCTCTAGAAACTAAGTTGCTACCATATACACACTAAAAATTTGAGGTTTTATTAAAAAAAAAAAAGTAGCTATTTTCTTCATTGACATGGAGCAAGGCTCGGCAAAAGCATTTACTTTATAAACAATCAATTCTCATTATTACATATCCCATTAATAGAGTAGGGTAGTCATATGCGAAACATGCTACCGCATATATGACAAATGCGATTTATACGACTTAGGATCACATTGCATCTACATCACAACCCCTAAATGTGACTGATTGCATATTGTTGCATTTGGTCGCATTTTCTAATACGTTGCAGATGCGAGAAACTAACTGAAACATGATAGAGAGCACAAAAAACAAAAAATATTGTGAGAGTACAAGCTAAAACTACGCAAAACCAAGGTAGTCAGATGCGACAAATGCGCTCGCATATGCGACAAATGCGAATTATGCGACTTGGAATCGCATCACATCTCCATCGCAACCCCTTAAATGCGACCGGACGCAGAAGCACTGTATTTTATTGCTTCACATCTCATTTTATCGCCTTTTGTCGCATACTGCCGCATCTTCTAATGCAACGCAAATGCGAGAAACCAAATGAAGCACAATAGAAAACACAAACAAGGAAAATATTGTGCAAATATACACTAATATTGTGCGAGTACATGATACAATTACGAAAAGTAGAAGTTTTTCAATAAGATTAAGATAAGAGATACGAGATACTCAACTACCTTATTCAAAACAAAACCTAAAATATGGAACACCATTCCAAGAACTCTCCTAAAACCAATGATTTGTTAGTTTGTTACTTGGCATATAGTTTGGTAGTTATATTTTATTATAATCTTATATGTTTTTCTTAATTAATATATTACATATGTAGATTTATGTGCACATATATTAGGATTATATATTTGTCTATTGTTTCGCAATATTCACAATAGTGTTGCAAATATTCGCATTATCCGCTTTTTGCTCATGGTCGCGTCGCATCGCAACACGCATTAACTACCTTGCGCAAAATTATACTATATATAGTATAGGATACAATTAGGAAAAGTATAACCTTCCTAATTTAGGATATGAGATACGAGAAGCGAGATACTCATAGTATTGCGAGCGAAATTTAAAACAGAACCCTGAAGATCAAAATTGTTATGTAACTAACGGTTTATTAGTTTTCTACTTTGCAGATTAAGATTTTCCAGCTATGATTTATTAGTTTCCAAGTTATCTTGTTAGTTGTTACTAAATATATTTGCATATCTTAGTAATTCATTTGAACTTTTAAATTTTCTAAGATGGTTAGCTATGTTTTATGCATATGCAAATTGTGCCTACTGTGCCGCAATATTCGCAATTGCACTGCAATACTCGTTATATTCGCAGTAGCATTTTTCACTCTTGATTGCATCACATCGAATCGCAGAATGCAGTAACTACCTTGGGCATCATACAATGCAAGTGATTAAATGTGCCCCCATGGTTTAAAAACTCGGGCTCGGGACTTTGATCGCCCACGGCCAATCCCAAGTTGGACCATCCGAGTCCAAGTTGGATCGGGAGATCCATCCCAAGTTGGTATTTTTTTCAACATAAAATATAATATATGTATCTTCAGTTGTTATTTATTCTTTTTATAGCTCAAATAATCAATCCAAATACAATATTAAACTTGGCCTAGTACAATTCACACCAAAGATACAAAGTACACTCCACACGAAAGATACAAATACAAAGATAGGTCATATACTCAAACAAAAATGATACAAACACACCACACCACACCAAAATACTATAAATACGAGCTTCGTAGTAAAACAACTAGATGATTGGGTCACTCATTTGCCTAACCAAATCCTTTTGGGCCTCGATGATAAGGATGCACTCCCCAATTGGTATTGCAAGATTCAGAAAAGTTGTCTTGAGGAATCGGAGAGGAAAAAGTATTACCCTGTTGATTAGTACTAGTACCGTATTGCCCAGGCTGTATCTCGGACTGCCTGTGAGCTGTAGTATGGATCATATGGGGTTTGATAAGATCCATACATAGCCCTCCCACGAGAATCAACTGGCACAACATATTGTCCTTGGACAATCTGTGTTGCCCTGACTGACCATAAGAAGACATTGAACCGCCCTGATTAACTCCATAATTGCCAATACTCATCATCTGAAACCCAACATCGATCTAATTTATTCATGTTGCTTGGGTCTCGTCTTCATCATTGCATTCATAACCACCCGTAACGTGACCACCTAATCTAGATCCATGATACGTGTCTTGCGTTATGGTATTATAATTTACTTGAGTATTACTCAAGCCGCTATCAAATTGATTGTCATCATGCCACCCATACATGTCCATGTTATCAGTACCGACTCCACTGTGGCTAGGAGAACTGGTTTTTCCCCTTATTCGCTGACTACTACGAACTCCTCTGTTCTGACTAGTACCAACAACTATATGTTGGCTACTGCCAGCTCTTCCGCGCTGGCTACTATCACCTTTTGTCATTGCTTTTGTCATATCACCTTTTGTCATTCATATACTTTTTTCATATCAAGTAGCCTAAAATAATTAAAATCAATATCAAATAAAAATCACCGATCCGATCCGAGACAACACACGGAAACTCGCCCGAGTTGGGGCGAGTTATCTTGAGTCACAATTTTTCCGATTTTTCAGCCAAACTCATACCGTACCGGACCAGACCGTTCCCAAGGTAACTCACCTGAGTTGGTCCAAGTTTTCGAACCATCTGTGCCCCTAAAGATGTTGTGGATTACTGATTAAATGTGTTGACGAAAAACAAGCCTAGCTTGAAAAACAAGCCTAGCTTGAAAAACAGAAGCTAAGGATCTTGAAAGTATAAACATCACTAGAAAGGAAACGAAAAGGTTGCTCGAGAGTTCATACCAAAAACATACCCAAGCAAGTGTACATCCTATGCAAGTTTGTGCTCTCATGTTACCATTTGCTTGTCATCATTAAAGATCTTATTCATGTGGTGTAGCATGAAACTAGATCTACGCAAAGACATACTATCATGGTTCGAAAACTCGGACTAACTCGGGCGAGTTGCCTCGAGTTTGGTCTGGTCTGATCCGAGTTAGGCTCAAAACTCGAAAAGTTGTGACTCGGGACAACTCGTCCCAACTCGAGCGAGTTTTCATGAGCTTCTCGGGTCGGATCGGTGGATCCGTTGATTTTTTTTAATATTGATTTTAATTATTTTTAATGATATTTGATATGACAAGTGTATGAATAAAAAAATGGGATATGACAAAAGCACTGGCTATAGTACTTCCTTTTAGTTTTTGGCCTCAATTATACAATAGTGCATATAGACTTCAATAATGGGAACAGGGTTTGTTTTTCCTTCAAATAATGTCTCATACTTCCATAATGGGTACATGGGACTATTTTTGTTTTTGCCTCAAATAATGTCTCCATACTTCCATAATGGGATTGTACTAGACCCATTCTAATATTGCATTTGGATTGATTATTTAAGCTATAAAAATAACAAAGAACAACTTAAGTTACATATATCATATTTTAGGCTGAAAAAAAAAATGCAAACTCAAACCAACTCAGAGACGGATTGCCCTTTCCAACTCGGACTTGGACGGTCCAACTCGGGATCGCCGATCCCAATCACGAGTCCGATTTTTTTAACCATGCATACTAGACTTTAGTGTTTTTTAATTTTTCTCTTTAACCTAGTGATATTGTTAAGTCAATCTTATGTTCTATTGCATGCCACATAATGTTTGTGCAGCTTTATTATTTATGTGTTATCTACTAGTAACAATTTTGGGGCATATGCATTTTGCTCTACTCTTTTAACCCCTGGATCTTGCCTTGTAGATGGAAAGCATTTTTAACTACTGAACCCTCCGCATTACTTAACATATTTAAATAATGGGTGAGGAATTGGGGGACAACAATTATTAAAAAAAACCATTTAAAAAATGAATTAAGACTTAATTTCTTATGAGGATAACTGCATCAACATAGAGATCATCCCCACCAAAAATCAAGTTTTTCTAAGTCTTTTAACACCTCCAAAATATTTTTGGTTGATTTTGAGCCCTCCAATATGTCAAACAACATTTGTTGATCATAGAACATTCAGAAAAACTTGATTTATAGTGAGGATGATCTCTACGTTGATGAAGTCAAAAAGTCAAGTCTTCATTTGTTTTCTAAATGTGTTTTTCAGAAATTGTTGTATGAATTGTTGTCCCCGGATCATGGCCCGTAAATAAAAAAGAAGTAAAGATTAGCGTTTTCTGTACCTGATACTTCTAGAAAAACTAGATGGACCTGCCTTTTTACACCTATCTAATTCCTTCCAAACATAAATTCACTTAAAAGCACTCCAATTGTTGGTTACTTCATAACGTATTTTGTTCAATTCGGAATCACCTGAATGAAGTTCATGGATAGGGGTTTGTTTAGGGAACACTGAGACAGGGATATTGAGAGATTGATATCACGGGTATGAACATTCTTAAATTTATTGTACTTTTAGTATGGTATATTTTTGAGATGTTAGTCTATGAACATTTGTATGCTGAGTCTTTTTTGCATTTGGGAGCCAGCTGATAGATCACTCATGTATGTTGGTATTTTGCACTTATGAATCTTGCGAGGAGCCATTTTATGACATGAAACTTGCTCATTTTATCAAAATAAAATTACTAGCGATCTTAAACCGTGGGTATGGTTTATTTTTCCAACTCGCAGCCATAAAATAAAGCACCCAAAACACTTGAGTGAATAATAACAAACCATAAATCTAACACCTGACATAGAAATATCATGCTGCTGCACACTGACGCGCATATAAATAATACTACAGAATTAAGCACTTGTCTTTACAGCAACCAAACAACACTAAATGTGAAATATGAGAAATGCTAAGAAGCAACTCTTTTAAGGAGCTGCCCCGTACTATTCATCATACATAAGTAACTATAGATGTTTTAGTCACACTTCGCTCACACTACACTTCAAATAATGGCAACATATAAAGATAGATTATAATCTTTCATTTTAGACTCGGCAGGATTCGTTGATCGCGATGCTATTTCATACGCAAAATTAAAATGGTTTATGTATATGAAATCACATGATTTTTGTTATAGTAATTTTATGAATCGATACAAAAACATCAATAAAGTTAGTTTTTGAGTATTCCCGTAAGGGATGAATAGCACGTTGCATACAAAATCAATAACCACAAATGCATATACATCACAGTTAACTAGTTCGAGCCACTCAAATATACAAGTTTCAATATGACATATAGTTGCACAAAATAATCAACAATGCGGAATGCATATATGTGACCCTTAACTAGTTAACACTGAAAAGAAGTCTTACCATTTCCAAACATTTTACTCAGACTTTTCTCTTGGTATGGACGTGGTTGCGCCTTGGGCAGTAATTCAATTTTGAGGTCAGGGTTTACCTGCGTTGCAAAAGAGTGGTAACTGAACTGTGGAGTAGCATTTAATGAATGAATCACTGACTCATTGTACAATTTTCTACGTGAGATTGACCAATACTAGAACTCTTATTTTAATTAAAACTGCTAAATACAAGCTGTAAAGAGAACTGCTAACTTAGGGGGAAATTTATGGAACAGAATAAAGAAGTAACCAACCGTATCATTTCTGAAATCATACTCCTCCAACATAGGATAATTTAAAGCCTTAGGCAAGCATCGTTGCTTCACATTTTCAACCTGTCAAAACCAAATGATCAATAAATAACTATTATTTCTCTCTCTTTTTAAGACAATTGGAAATTTAAATTTAGTAAACTATTGGATTCAAATAGCTCCAGCGACATTTTTAGCTCTTAATGTAGTAGCTATATGAAACATTAGTTACCTGAGCAGGTTCTATTTCAAAAGCATGAGATTCTTTTTCTTCGGCAGCAGCTGCTACATCAATTTCATTAAGCAACTCATCATGACGACCTTCTACTTCTTCTAATTTTTTGCTAATCGTGAAAGAGTCATTTGCATGTAAACCCTATAAATGAAAGATACAACGGTTACCGCCTACTCAACTTTTACAGAGGAATAATTTAATAATATGTACACAATTATTCTAAAACCAATACTTCCTATTGAACATTTATTTTTTACACTATCATAATGAATAAGAACCTTGTTTCAATATGGCGAAGTGGCTTGAAGAGGAAGCATTTCTGTTCCAAGCTTCCATGACAGATGTGAGAAAGGATTGTGATAAAGACGGTAGGAGAGTGGGAATAACATTTTCTCAACCTTCCGCCGTTTATCAAGTTAGCGAGAATATGAGTAGGACGGTAATAAAAGGTGAACCAGTACGAAGGCCTCGTTGAGATATTTTTATTACTACCAATTTACAATATACTTATATGAAGTTTTGAACAAAAAAATTATCAAACACTCGTAATAAAACATTTTTTTGCTCATTTTGATAACATGTACAAAGTACGTGCATATTCGCTAGTTTAGATAAAAAAGATTGCCAAAAAAATATATATATTCACAAACCTTAAAAATGCATCAATTAGTTTCTAAATTGCATTCGGAATTTTACAAGCTAATCCAACTAACGGACAAACCTCTGAAGAAATCCTTGCGCGAGATATTACATCATCCCGAAGCAATGTCTTCAGTACCTGTACCCATACAAACCAATCATATAAACCCTGTGATAATTATCACAAATAAAGAGACCGCATATTTGGGGACAACAATCTCACCTCTGGAAATGGGGACTCAACGAAATATCGATTCTTCTTAAGCACGAGCTTCACTTTGCCATAATTAGCAGTAGATGCATAAATGAAATCAATCATCTCCTTCGGTAACTTTGTTTTCGATAATTTGTTCAAAACAGTAACAATAGTATCTGTTTCTAGCCCAACCGATACAGCAGCATATAAAGAGTGTGGAGTTAAATTATACTCGTGCATAGTTTCCGGCCTAAACATAGATTATTAACATTTATACATGAGAAATAATATTAAGAAAATCAAGTAGAGAGTAAAATAAAGGCCTAAATCATTTATATACCTGCAAACAGGCTCTGCAATTGCAATGAGGAAATCGTAAGCTTGCTTGTATAACGGAGAGAAAGTCTCGAGAAAGATTCGACCATCAGCACAAGCCCACAATGGTCGATTAACATGATCCAGCTTCAGTTCTAATTTGGTGAAATCATTTTTCTTACCTTCTTCCTCGCATTCAAATTAATAACACAAAATTAACTCAAATGCGCAACTGGAAAGTAAGAAATGAAGACAAAACCCCATATGGCTAGTTAGTTAATTAATTAGTAAGTTACCTTCGCGGTTATCTTCAACAGAATCTTCATGGTAATACTCATCCTCTTCATCAATAACCCGGCTTCTCACGTCGTCCTGCATAACATCCGTAAATTAAAAAGAGGGAGATAGAGATAAAGTACAAAGAGACAAAGGGGTTTAATGATGAATAAAAAGAACCTTAGCAGAATATTTCTGTTTCTTGCTCGGACGGCCCTTGTCACCTGATTTTACAAAACCAGTAAGCAAAGAACACTCTAATTTCACTAAATTAAACAGGTAAACAGAAAAAACTTACCAGCCATTCCTTGAAACCTCTAATAAATTCTCGACAACGGGTATGGAGCTGAAACAATAACATATTCAATCATAAGCAACTCGAACCACACATAATCCAATGATAGCAAGTCTGAAACTAAACCTAACAAGAACACCCTTCATACCTTTTCCCTTAGGCTCTATTCCAATTCTTTAATTATTATTATTACAAAATGCTTCGAATAATTACCTGCAAACATATAAATACTAGATCATCACTATATAGAGAAATCCCCAAAAAGTGGGTATCAATGTATTGAGGTAAACAAACAAACAAACAAACCAAAAATTGCAAATTTGGTTGATGGGTTATGAAGTTAGATGTTTCTTAAATGTGTTAATAAGCTTATTTGTGACTGTTATCAGAAGAAAACCAATCATCATTGTGTATCACCGTAAAACAATCACTCACAAGTTCATGAAAATTGTGGGTTGAATCATGATTAAATCAGATAGTTCTGGAAGAGGTTCGGTCTAAATTCATCGAATTAATCAAAAATCTGAACATGAAGGGAGTTATATTTTGCAATTTTTATATCTTAATTTAGGGTTTAACTGAGGAGATAATAATTGGTTTGTTTAAGGTTTATGAATTCAAATGCCAAAGAGAAAAAGGTGAGAGATACGTACTTTAGTATGGATTTGTGGAACAATACTAGTATACAACAAAACGGTGGGAAAACAACCAAAAAAGCTTTGACACAACTTCCTTTAGCAACAAAGATCTTATTTGTTCCGTCTCAAGTCCTGCATGAAAATAAAAATAAAACCACATCCCTTAATACATAAATGAAACCCTCCTTTTGATTCTCCTTTTAATTATAACGACAGGTGAATAGCAGAAAGAACAATAGAAAGGAAATACATAGTGAACATAAACATCTGGAAATAGAAATGCCGGCTAGTAAATTTACTATTGTTCTGCCAATATCTAGAGTATATAGCATTTGGCAATAGAATAAGTTCTACCCAAAATTTACTAGTAAGGATAAATGGTACTTGAAAACTAAAGATTCTGCAAGAATAAGTTTTACCGAAAAGTAAATAGTGTGAAGAATGACGGAAGATTTTGGGAGATGCAGCAGAGACTTCAAGTATTTCATCTTTTGGGTCAAGGAAGGTCAATGCATCTAATATTGTTTTTGGAGATCGCACAATATCAGTCGAGAAATGGTCTAAAATTAGATTACGTGTTACTACATGAGGGATGATGCTTGATTAGAATTCTGGAAAGCGAAATCTCGGGCAGTAAAAACTATTGTTCAACTAATATCATAGAGCATCTAGCAAAGTGGGTACCCAATACATACACAACAACGAGGCTGGGCATCAAAGTTGCAATGATGGTGGTTCGGTGGACATCGTGGACATTTCAAAGACAATAAAAACCCCATAACATCTATAATTTGGACGGATTTCAAGTAAAATTTGACGAGAACTTCAATTTTGGAGCAATGGGGCTGATATTAAGTAGGCACTGAACAATTATCACACCCCAGGGAGAGTTCCCACATCTTACAAAGGGGTACATTATCTTTACCACCCCCAAACTTTATATTTCCCTAACTCCTCCATGATTCATAGTCTCATTAATACTACAAAAAAAGGGTGAATCCACCAAAAGAGGGTTCTTACATCTTCTAGTGATGTATATTTCTAATTTCACAAAACCCCAATTCTATACTTTAGCAATCAAACATAAGGCTTTGCTTACACCATAAAACTACTTCATTATCACCGTGAATCATGAAATAAAATAAAAAATGCAATTAAACCTAATTTAGGATTTAAGGTTGGGTTTCTGAGCTTGCATTTGTTTAGGCTCTAATATCAAGATGGGGTGTCTGGAAATCGTGTTTAAGGGTTCTTTTAGATGTACACTGAGAGTTCCTCAACAATCTTATAGTGTGCTTGCAATGAAATCTGGAAAGAAAGAAATACCTCTTTTAAAGATAACGATCTTCAGGATTTAAAAGTTTCTAGTGCTTGTTAACCACATTTTCCAACATTTTTCTACGAGTAGACCAATACCTCGAATGAAAGTGAGATCTTACTTTTTGGGTTATGCCCAATCTTACTTTTGCTTTTAGAATTATGCCAATGCAATTTTAAGAACTCAACAGAGGATGTCTTATGTATCCTGTGAGATCTGATACTTGAATATTCGCTGCTTAATATCTAGCAATATCATCAAATTCTTAAGAAAATAAAATAAAAAAGATGATGAAGATTATTAGTTAAGAACTTACCTATGAAACTGACAAACAGATAAAGCAGCCCTCACTCTCTTCTGAAAAAATCAAAATTATGAGAATTCACAGAAACTGTATGATAATTGTTTGGAGATAATATAACAGTCTACGCTGAATTGATCTAAATTTAAGGATTGTTTGGAGATACCCTTGAACAAACCGACTTGTAATCCGATTTGAAGTGAAGTCACGTAACTGGCAAAAAATTGATCTGAGATGATTTTGATTTGGTTTGGGAGAGATATGTATAGTGCAAAAAACACTCCTTTCGCTCGTTTGAAAAACTTCTTCCTCCCTCATGTCAGAATATTAGATTACTATATACCGCAATACAGTGGGAAACGGTCATCTATAGTACTCGATTCCCCAAAGATTTATCAACTAAATTTCACGATAAAACTCAAATATTTGTTTTTGTTGGAAGATGATAAATCTAGAGCAACCTAATAATATAGTTTATGAACAATAGGAGAGAGAAAGAGAGTGATTTATTGATTCATCATAATTGTTTTCTCTGTACATATTACAAAGATATATATAGGTAACCCACAACATAAGTCACCCAATCTTCTCTAACTCTTCCAATAACCCTATCGAGCCTATGGACAACCCTGTTGGGTTCCTAGCTTGGGCTTGGACCCAACTCCTAACAGTTTTCATTACATTGAACTCCCGATCAAATGCTACATATTAATTTTTCATAAAATCTTTTAATTTTGGGTAGATTTGTTTTGCTTCAAACCAAATTTGATTGCAGTAGGCATTAAATTTTGTTTGAATAGTGAAACAAGTAGTCAAATTTGAAGAGCCAAAATGACTTTAGGCAATTTAATTTTAATTTGGAGAGGAGCATATGTAGTCGATTCCTCAAATACTAGCCACCAAATTTTGCTTTATTGGCTAATAAAAGTCAAATAGTTTTTGTTCACTACATTGGACTCTCAAAAGAGTAATCGTCAAATGCCACATGTCAACTTTTCCATATAATCCTTAATTTTTAGGCAGATTTTGTTTTAGTTCTAACCAAATTTGATTGCCACGTAAGCATTAGATTTGGTTTAGAGAGTGAACAAAAAAATCAAATTTGATGACCCAATATAACTTGGCAAATTGACTTTAATTTGAAGAGTCGGATGTAGGTGTTTTAGAGGGATTTGGCTCTACAGATTTGACTTTTAAGTAAATATAGAGAGTCGAGTACAAATATTTCAAATCTACAAATTTAACTTTTAGGTAAATATAGAGAGTCGACTACAGATGCTATAGGAATTTGGCTCTCCGAATTTGCCTTTAAGCCAATATGGAGAGTCAGGTACACATGCTTAGGCCTTATGGCTATTTGTGTATTAGGAATTGGGTAGGTAAGCTATTGGACTGCATCACTCTGTAATAGTATATCTGAATACTCTTGGCATTGACATTCACACATAGCCCGGTTGTTGAGATACTCAATCCTACATTAGGCATATCAAACCTCCCCAACTCAAAATATAAGATTTTGGGGCAATCCTCTCATAGACAATGGGTTTTGAACTGGAACCTTCGATTGTAATATAGGTAGCGATCAAATATGGGTCACTATTGATATCCACCACTAGCTGTTCATATTCATGATATGCAACTTTCCCCGTTAACAGCTAATAACCATACAACATAAGATTACTTGATTTGATTTATCGAGAAATTTTAATTGCTAGGGTTAAACTGAATGGTTTCGCACCAAGCATATAGAAAATGTCTTCACATTATATGCTGTGCTTTTTTTAAACACATTATATCCTGCCTAATATGCAGGAAATGCGTACTTAGGATTTAAATATAACTCATCTGTAGATTCAGCTTACCAGATAAATATCTTGTGTTCCATAGCTGATAAAAACATGAATTTCATACATAGCATGCATCAAATTGTAAATTTGAGATGATTTGATCTAAGCAATACTACAACAGTACATGTACCAATCTTGCTTCAGCATTGGCCAACTACAATGACACCGCAAATTTCAATGCAGAACTTCAAAATCTGGACTTGAATTTCTCCAACTCCGTATTAAATAAGATAATGAATCCTATTTAAATAAAACTCCGGTGAAACAAAAACATAATAAAGACAAACTGGAGGAATATCTGAATTATGGTATTTTAATTAGTAATCCATATTTTCTTCTACCTCATCCATCCAACTCAACAGCAGACATAGGTACCTCAGTGGTGTTCTGAGCATCTGGTTCGCTAACAGCCTCCTTGCCTTCATCTGCTTCACCGTCAACATCGGCCTCGCCGTCACCAATGTCCATTTCAGAACCTCTGCTTGCATAATCCACCTTAAAATCATAGTCAGAATCCATAGTATTTACCAAAGATGATTTGCTAGCTTTTTTAATTTTCTTCTTTTCTGACTTCTGCTTCTTTGTATTCAGTATTCCTTCAGCGGTGTATAGCTTTTCATTCTGCCTACTAGTGATGGTCTTAGGACTGTTTGTGTTTACATCGTTTTCACAACCCATGGGATCAGTGTCATTATTTTCAGTTTTGTCTTCAAGATCTTCAATATCCTGATTTGGCACTTCTGGCTGAAGATTGTCCTACACAGAGACCATGCATAATTAGAACAAATTTGGAATAGAATATTAACAGGCAGTAGGAAAATAAACTAAACAAAATTCGAGAAAAGGCAATTTTTCTGTAAATTAGATCATGATTTTGGGGTCACTTTAAGGAAAGGATCCTGTCAGCTTGATTATGGTGTATCCAGATCTATGGCCATAATATTTTGCCTCGATTGGTAGCTTTATTGGGATTCATTATCATATCAATATTTTTATATTCAACCCACTTGTATACTAGCTAAAATCAGTCAGACTCAACCTATACCGGAACTCAGTAACACTCCGTCTTCGTAAGAAGTGCATAATCTTTCCCACAAACTACACTAAATTAAAGTACGCGCCTCACTAGTGTGTTTTGGCTAGACCGCACCTCACTAGTAATATTCAGACCGTTAATGTTTCCCAATACTGAACACCTGATTTACAATAGTTAAAAGTTTTAGCTTAGGTCATATTTATATTTCTTCTAAAATTGTGATCTAACTATCCACCAAGAGGACTACTTAATACATACAAGACTGGCTTTTCTGGGATGATCTAAATGGTTTTTTTCCTTTTTGCTCACCTGGGTAATCTGAGCCCATAATTTACCACCATTTGCCAGGTAAACACTGGGGCACGTGAGAACTCAACACACACATGCCCGCTAAGTCAGGAAAGATCCTGGACAGTGGCCCTGTTGGTGGGTGAGCTTCTTGAGGCATGGTCCCAAATTACTACATCAACCCCCTTTTGTAATAATCTGAATGTTGAGATCATAATTACCAAAATAATACCTCCGTAGTAGATAATCTAAAATTGGGCCGAATCGTTATTAAAAAGTTATATTCTATTTTTTACAATATTTTCCTCCTGCCTTGGTGAACAAGACACCAAATATGCTCACGTAGTATCATATAACTCTAACACATAAGTTGAAATAATATTAATTTCTCTTCTTTTTGTGGAAACTTGTTTTCAAGGAGTCCCAGAGGTCACAGAACATATTTTAACACATAGGAAACTGAATTAAGGAAAATACAAACCTCTAGCATCTTCTCATCGAAACTAAGAGGGCAACTAGGAGGAACTTCAACATGATTGACATCCTCAACAGACACAAGGCTGCTAATAAACGAAGATTCACCATTATAAACTTCGTCAACATTGAACTCTTTCCCGAGCTCAGATACGATGGTTGCGTCCAAAATCTCTCCTTGATTCCTAGTTGGAGGCATTGTGTAATATGGAATTTTGCCTGAAACAAATCAAGTAGAAAGGATTAAAAAACAGTTATAGTGCTTTCATATTTTACTTTTTTGAGAAAGTAAAAATAGTTTATAAACAGTTATAGTGCTTTCATTAATTTCTGACACAGATTATAATTTCTAGAAGACGTGAGAGATGTGAGATAACTTTTAGAAATTATTGAGGTATGATAACACAGAAGTGTAGCCCATGTCCCATGCTATCATCGAGATACAACTAATGATGTGAATGTTGGTATCATTGGAGGATGGAAACCACCCATTTGTGTTTTCATTTCTAATATTATTTATAATTTTCTCAGAAATGTGTATTATACCTTCATTCCAATCATGCAGAACTATTCTAGCAGCAGCTTCAACATCCACAATACCACCCTTTTTTAGCTTACCCCTCACAGTGGCGACCTTCTGCAGAAAGTCTTCAGCTGAATCAAAACTAGGAGTCGTATAAAGGGAGACGAGCATATTAGAAGGGCAAAGCTTGACAATCTCCCGTACTGCAAAGTTCATATAACGAACAACTTAGTATCTACTTTCGATCAATATCCCACTAACGGAGTGATGATTCTCATTTCCGATTTAAAACCTGTGGCATTCTATTTAGTTTAGAACATGTTCACCAACTACATCTCCAATTTTCATTTGTAATTTGCTCATTATGTTCACACGGTCTACTTTTTTTTATAACAGAAGTCACAAATGTCAAAGTTGAAAAATGAATAAAAAAATTACGACCAACAAGAGCGACAGTGGGTAAAATTACCTGGACCAATGACATCATCTAACTTCTCGATTCTTTTGCAATTTCGAAGAGCTATGGAGGTATCACTCTCTCCAGACTTGAGCATTACAACACCAGGGCAGTCCAATAATTTGATATTCTTATCCAAGTGAATTTCTTGCATTGATCTCGTTAATCCTGGAGTTGCACCAACATTGACAACGTGACATCTCTTCAAACAATTAATCAGACTACTCTTACCAACGTTAGGAAGCCCAACAACTCCCACTGTTATTGACTTTTTTATCTGTCATATAGAAAGATTGAGACCAGAGCTTATAGAATAAGCTTTTGCTTCATTACCAGAAATGCAATTATTACTCAAAAACTACTAAACAAAATAATCGTCATATTTCCAACGCTTTTGCGTCACTGTGTCAAAGTCCTCTACTAGGGTTCGTTCCTATTAACGATTGTGGCTTATAACGCGGCGTCGAGTCTCTTCGTGAGCACTCCCCGGCCACTCGCCCCAGGTTGTGTTGTGTTCAGTACAGTATGGTTTCAGAAGGTTGCAGCTAAACATAACTTATAAAGTATAGACCATGTTTTAATAAATATTTATGAAAAAAAAGTCTCGTCTCTGCAATGACAAAGATGTTAGCTTCAAGTATCATGCGGTGAAACAAAAGGCGGGGGTAAAAGACAAATGAGTATTAGAACGGTTAGGGTATGAAGAATGCCCTTACAGGTAAGTAGCTGTGCAGGCAGGGTGGTGGAAGACCGGGATGTTAGTACCAACAGTGTAAATTCTTAGTATCATCGATCCTCGGGAAATTACTTCAGTCCCACAGAGAGAAGATAGAATCGGGTTTTGACAGTACCTATGGTCCAATAAAACCATCAGGGAAGACTTATTGGGGTTTTACCATAACCTCTAGTTTTAAAATTAGAATTGTTCCGGGCATCATTATTTGTCACAATATCTGTATGAACTGGAACATTATCTAAGAAAATGCCTATTTCACTAAGAGGTAGAGGCAGAAAAACCTTGATCTTATAAAAAAAATGACAAAAACAGTTTCTAAGCCATTTGTGGCCTCCCATAGTGGCACTCCCAATTGAATTTATATTTTTCAGCACCGTAAATGCAGTTGTTAATAAGCTCTTACACACAGTAATACATTTCTTGAAAATCTGAGCAAAGCAACAACATTCCACACTGAGTGAACATCTTTTAATAACCAAATTCCATAACCCTCTCCAATGACTAGATCCATGCCAATCCAGAAATCTACACTAATCCCGAGATGCCGCTTCAGAGACTACAGCCAAAAACCAAACAACCATAACCTTTTTTTCTTCCGAGTTCTCCACTTCTAACCTATTCTTAGCCACAATAACAGTTAAAATTTTACGTTGACCCCACATAAGCTGATATTTAGTGTCTTATTTTTTAAAAGAAATTTGCATGAATTGAAATACAAAATAATTTTTACAGATACAATTTTTTTATGTCGATTAAAACAGTTAGCCTGATATGCCACACGCACAGTAGACAAAATGCCACACGAACATAGCAGAAGACAAAGATTTTTTATACTGTGAGAGCTAATAAACGATTTCTTATACGGTATAAAAAACTATACCTCATGACTTCTGGAGTAATTCTTGAGTAATTTTATAAGATTTTCTGCTCCAAGACAGTCACTGGTCTGCAAAAGAGCACTTGGTTTTCTTGTCCTTGATGTAGATTTCCACCCTAAGTTTGACCTTTGTTTTTGGGTGCACTTGAAAGCAACTGCCGGAAATTCTTCCCTAAGATACTTGAGCCATTTCTCAACAGCCTCTCGAGGGACAAGGTCTGAAATACAAATTACGATTAATCAGCAAAGCAAAGGGTGAGAATTGAAGTGAATCTTTTATAGAATTGCAGCTAGGAAATATTTTACAGAATCTACTTTTTGCACAACCAGGAACAAGTTCTTGTACAATCTACGCCATGCAGCATAGTAAAATAAAGTGTCTCCTGCATTTTAAAGTTGTCCAATATCTAGGAGCGAACCACTATTATCAAAATTTTAGCTTTCTAGTATTATAGTTAGGATATATTTTGCAGTATCTACTTTTTGAAAAACCAGGAACAAGTAGGGCTGTACACGGGTCGGATCGGCCCTGGCCGATCCGACTCGAGAAACTCGGGTTATCAATTTATGGAACCCAACCCAACCCCATCTGGTCCAAAACCCAAATCAGAACCGAACCGGACTGGCCAGATTGGATTTGAAACTCGGGTTCTTCACTTAACAAAAAAAAAATTGGAACTCAAACACAATTTGTTAATCATCAAACCCCATTGGAAAATTTCACCCAAATTAGTTGGTACCTTTGGAAAAATGAGTACCAAATGAAGAACTTCATTAGATCAAGATTAGGTGAAAGAACACAAAAGTGAAAAACATAAACCCCAAATGAAGAACATCACAAAAATTAGTCTCTTCATCGTCGAAGAAAGTCTCAGATCCAAAGAGAACACCCATTAGGATTGCTCTCTAATTGCTTCTTCTTCTCAAAGAGAGAGAAAGAGAGATCAATTAAATAAAGCTGAGACTTAATATTAATGGAGGGTTTATGGGTTGGTTGGGTTTAAAAATAGCAAACAAGGAGTACTTAAGGTGCATCTCATAAAGAGGAGAGAAGGGCAGCTAAGAACACCCAACTTCAACAATAGAACACCCAACAAGAAGTAGTTAAGTAGTGATTCCAAAGCTCATGAGAAGTGTAAGAACAAGAGGGAGAGTTTTAGGAAGAAGATCTAAGAGAGAAAGATGAGTTATTGTTTGTGTCTGCACTCTACAAAGAGAGGGGATTAGATCACTTTAATACCCTAGATTCGGTTCGGGTTTGACCGGTATAAACCGAGGCCTAAACCGAAGCCGAGTCGGGTATATCCGGGTTTGCATATCCAAAACCGAAACCGAACCAGTTATCCCTAGAAACCGAACCGGTCGGGTTGGTCCGGCACGGTTTCTCGGGTTGATGGGGTTGGTGTACAGCCCTAGTAGCAAGTCCTTGAAGAATATGTGCCTTGTAGCATAGTACAATAAAGTGTGCCCCGCATTTTTTAAGTTGTCCAATATCCAGGAGAGAGCCGCCATTGTCAAAATTTTATCTTTCGACTCAATCTTTTGTGTATGCGTCCTTCTCTGAGTCATTAACCGGAAGAGTTGAACTTAATTACACTTACAACCTGGCCTTACATAATAGGGGAAATAGCCTTAATTGAAATAGGGGAGACAATAAAACTCTTAAGACCTTAAGAAAGTACACAATCTTTTGATCCTCCCATGTTATCGCCAAACTTTTTAGATATTGACAGAAAGTATATATATTCATCATTGATTTGTAATAACTCAATCAACTTATTAAAATAATTATAAATCATTAATCATTTTATCACTATAAATAGGATTCATTTCCCGTAATTTAATAACCATCAACAGTGTAGCTTCAGTAGTGGAAGTATGCACTTCAATAAGAATGTAATTTTCAGAACTTGATCCCAATGATTTTTCTTTCCCAAAACTAAGAAAAATATTAAAAAGGGATTACCTATTTTGTTAAGAAGCAACACGAGATGCTTATCAGGACCTGATTTCATCACCATCTTTTCCATGTCTATGCAACGGGATCCTAGGGGATCTCGTGCATCGAGAACTTCGAAAATTACATCAGACACTTCTATGACCTTTACCAACTCCTTATAGAAAGCCCTGTCTGAGTTATCTGATAACATTGAAAGTCAAATATAAATATAGGAAAAAGAAAGAACAAAAAATGTCAGAAAATCATTTCCTCTTTTACTAGAAAATTGCTTGGAGTGCAAATTAAAAAATCAGCTCACCTTGATTTTTACCCGTTCTTGGGGGTTCTTCTTCAGTACTTCTCTCCCTAAGTTTCTCATCTTTTGGCGAAGATATACCAGCTAAATTATCACTGTCTAGTAGCCCCAACTTTCTCTTTTTGGCCTACAAATTCAGAAACTCCAATTAACCTCATGATCAAGTTTTAAATAAGATCACTAACCAAAATAAGTCATGATACTTTCTTCTTCAAAATTTATTCATTTCCTTTTTAAATCTGATCTAAACTCTCCTTTTCTCGTCTATTCAAATTGTTCAGCTTTCACTGAAAAATATATCGCGATTCATCCATATGTAATGAACTTTACCAAATCAAAAGAAATTCAAAATACATTTATCTATAAAGTTATGTTAGAGACTAAACCAGTAATAGCCTCACGGTCAAAAATTAAAGGCATCCTTGAATGTCTTCTGTGAAGTGAGAGTCTCGATTCTAATCCCATAACTTTGGTACATAAATTGTTCCCTGTGCCCATCATCATTAGTTTTCTACGAAATTTTACTTATAACTCCACTTATTTTCAAAAGTGTGGGGAAAATTGTAGAGATAGCAACTAAACACGAGTCAAGGATCCAAGAATCGAGACTCAACAAGTGAACCCTTCATGTAAAACATAAACAAGATCCTACACATTTCTCTATCAATTGCAAAGCCTCTTTCTTTTATTTGCTACTTGATTTAAGGTTGAATTTCACGACAATCCCTTCTTATTGAAGTGAGCATTTTTTTTGTGGTACACCCACCCAAATGTTATGGTTTTCACCCTAGTGCTTAACTGCAAAATGGGTAGTTATTTAAGACCAAAAACTCGAAAATACCAGGGGAAGTACTCAAATATTTCTTCGCAGTATGATTTAGAGTCATGACAACTAGGCAGAGAACCAATTTCCTCATAGTTCTTTATATTTTGCTCCTTTTTTATTCATATGCTCAGAAAATGTAACACTAAAATAAACAGTAATATCATCAGCTTTAGAGTATAAATGTTTTGATCAACTATTAGCATCATAATATGGTTAGACAGTGTTCCGAATGTGTGCTCATACAGTGTTAGACCATGATTAGCAGAAACTCAGAATACAGTAAGATACATCGAAGATACAAGCAAACTTAAATTGTTATAGGTTTATCAAAATACATAAAAACTTGTATATTCAAAATGCAATAAAATAATTAGTACATTAAAAGAAGTGAAGCGTAACATACCCTCTCCTTGCGTGCAGCTTTCTTCTGCTCTAATTCGTCGATTGCACGTGCACGACGAACTTCAAGAGCCTTGAGTTCTTCTTCCTTAAAGGGCCAATCATTGGGGATACCTGGATCCTTCTCAACCTTGGGCTTTTGATTAAATCCTTTTTTCTTTGCTTCTTTTTCTTTCTTCTTGTGATGGTCTTTCACTTTCTTGATGACTTTGTATTTTTGTTTCAATGATACTCTCTTACTCTTACTCTCTGCACCAATTATAAGTATATATATATTAATCAAAACAGTTTGACATGAAAATAAAATGAATTATGGTTTCCTCACTTTTGCTCTTCTTCGGCATATTTGCCAAGTACAATCAATTTTCCAAGATAATATTAAGATTCCACTGTTCACACACACAAAATCAAATATAAATAATCTCGGATTGGAATCACAAATAATAAACACAACATCAATTCAAACAACTTCTTCTTGCATTCTAATGTTAATTAGGTTATGAAATCTGTTATTAAAGAGATAGATGTTACCTTTGGGCGAAATTCTGTTATTAAAACTCGACTAGCAGACTGGGGAGGGAGAAGGAAAGTAGGGTTTATGGGATAAATTGTTTATATTAGTCTAAGACCACCTCCAGCAGGTATCATTTTTTCCTTCTGTCTTTTGTAAGCGTTTTTTTTTTTTTTTTTTGCTAGAGGTATCCGGTCTATATCCCGTAAACCGCACGAACCGGGCAAACCGGGCTCATACCAAAATTGGAGGTCCATTGTGATTGACGTTTTCGTATTTTTCAAATAAGCTCTAAGCACATTAATTGTCTACATGTTGGTCGGTCGAGGCAGCATTGCTTAGAGTTAGGGCTGGCAATATGGGCCAAGTCCCGCGGCCCGACCCGGTAAAAAGCCCGCCCAGCCCGGCTGTGTACTGTTCATAGCCCGCTTGGCCCGGCCCGATTAATTGTATGGGCGGGCTGCTGGCCACCTTTTATAGTTGTGGGTCGGCCCGTGGCCCGGCCCGAACAACAATTAGATCCATTAGAGAAATTAGAACCGTTGAAGATGTTTCTTTAAAAAGAAACCAACCATCATTGTTCTCAATTACAAACTTTTGAATCCCCACAAACACCATCTTGATTCAAGACTCTAATTCTAACCCAAGCTCTCTAATTCTCTCTATCCGATTCTTTCTTGAAGACTTTTGAATTTTCAATCTTGATCCTCAGACTCTTGAATCCTCATTCTTGATTGAAGGTAAAGTTTTGGTTTCCTAACGGGTACCCTCTCTTTCGGTTGTTTGATTGATGTTTGATTTGTTCCTGATTGATTCGTTCCCTTGAAACAACATAAACCCCAATCTGTAAAAAAAATTATCTGTTATGTAAATATATGTTACTGCAGATTCTTATTATTGGGAAATTGATTCTCAGATAATTTTATTTTTTTGGGTTTTGTTGTTATGATATGTAGGCATTGGGTATGATAAAGAAGTAATTTTTATATGTGTTAAAAGTACATTTAGGTAGAGAGAATTGTTTGGGTAGTTGTAGTTTTGAGATTTTTAATGACTTTTTGAATTGGGGGTGGTTGCGATGATTGTAAAAGTAATTCCTCGAACTGAGATGCTAATGGCATGACTGACTCCAATTACTGTATTCCAATCTGCATGAAAAACCAACACCTCTTAAGGAGATGATCGAGTCTAGTGTATACACACTATCTCCTTAAGACAGATTCGCCCCTGCCACAGTGCTTTGTAGGAATATAGGCCCCTGTCTCCCAGGATGCAACGATCAGTCGCAAAAAGATGAAAACACTTCTATCTTTCTACCAAACGAACTTTGATTGTGTTTGTTTTCTTTTCGTAAAAAGACTCAAGAAAACTCTAAAAAACTGATAATCATAAATGAAAACGAAATTGGATTATATAGAGCATAGGTGACTCTTCACCAAGAGTCACACCTTAAGGTGCGTCTGTTGGAGACACCCCAACTCACACCTCAAACCCAAAAAATGACTAAATGTTTAAAGGAATCCCCATGAGCCCAAGGCCCAATCATAGAATTATAATAATAAGCGGGTTTCCTAGGTCGAGCAAGCCCATGGGTAGCCCAATCACCCAAGCTAGTTTGCACACATGGGCCGCACATGTCGCGCATGCGCGTGTGACCCACCAACTCTCACACACATTACAACAAGGTAAGTGTTTGATTTACTTATATAGGAGAGTTGTGCTTCCCTCATATCCAATGTGGGACTAAAACTACTTAGTTCCACCATTCAAACTTCAAGGAAAAACAAATACCCTTATATTTTTCAACAATTACACCCATAGAATATGAGCATCCACCTTTACCAATTGTATTGTGTCGTTATTTTCATGTCTTATTGCAATTTCTTCTAAGTCATTGATGTGTTGTACTAGTTTATGAGTTGGAGTAGGAGCAATATGTTACACGTTTTATTGGAATTTGATTACATTTGTTATCTTAGCTACTTTGGTTGGTTTGTTTTAGGATTTTTTTTTTGGTATATATGTAATCAATGATGACTCAATAGACCTGTAATGAACGCTGAGATGATAGCGTCAATGAACATCTAAGGGACTGAGATTTTTTTATCTAGTTAATGTTATTCATTGTTATTGATATTGAATGAGAATTTGACACTGGGAAACATTGATCTATGAAAATCAATTCATTTTGATCTGTAAACTATCTTTATTTCCTTCAAAACTGGTGTTTTTGATCCCCACAGTTTTAGCAACACTATTGACTCTCACATTTTATACATTTATACGATCTTTGTTATTTACTTTTTAGTGAAGTTCACAAACTTATTGAGTTATTGTTAGTAGATCATCAACAACTTATTGTTAGTGAAGTTCACAAACTTATTGAGTTATTGTTTGTTTGAGCATTTCAGAATGGGGCCACGAAAAAGATTTTTCACCATCAGCGACATAGATGACGAAAGTCCCCAGATAAGGTATACTGAAAATGATCCACATCGTACGCCAACATATTATGATACGGAAGATGAATTACCAACCCAACCTCCGAGCCCTCAAGATCCAAGCCCCAAAATTTCCAGCTCCTCAAGTAAAATATCAAAAAGATCACTAAAACTTAGATCAGAGGCTTGGGATTGGTTTACGAGGATGAGGCTTTACATCCTGATCAGGTAAAATTCTCAGGTAAGATGACTATTTTGGCTGATTGTAAATTTTGTCCCAAAAAAGGATACAGTGCCTCTGGAGGTAGCGACACTTCTCACCTTAAAAATATATGGAGGATTGTAAGCTAAATCAAGATCCTTCACAAACACAATTAGACAGGTCTCCTACAGGTAATCTTACAAGTTTTTGCTTTAATAAAGAAGTTGCTCGTAAGGAATTAGTTTGATATATAGTAGTTGACAAGCAACCCTTTAGCTTATGCGAAAATGACTCATTTAAAAGGAGGGAAATGATGACATATGGAGAATTATTTCAACCACCTAGTAGGAATACCGTTAAAGCTGATATTTTTAAATATTACAAAAGTGAAATGGAAAAATTAAAAAATCTTTTGCAAAATATTCATGGTAAAATATCTCTTACGAGTGATTTGTGGAGCTCTCCTTCAAAATTAGGATTTTGCTGTGTTACTGCACACTTCTTAGACTCTACCTGGACAATACAAAAAAAATTATTTGGTTTAGGTTACTTGAAAGCCCCCACGACGGTTTAACTATAGCCAGTTCTATTTTTGACACAATAAGTGAATATGGAATTTGAAATAAAATATTTTCTATATCCTTAGATAATGCTAGTTCAAATGATCTTGCAAGTAATGAATTAAGTAATTGGTTACCTATTTAACATAGCAGTCAATATTTTCATGTGAGATATTGTTGCCGCATTCTTAATCTCATGGTAAAAGATGGATTAGATGCATGCAAAGATGCCTTAGAAAATGTAAGACAAACTACAATTTATTTGCACAGTTCGCAAAAGGGTTATCAAGATTTTACAAAAATATGTCAAGCTTTAAGTATAAAATCGAGAAAACCACCAATAGATGTTAAACATAGGTGTAACTCTACATATTTAATGTTAAACGCGATAATTTTTTTACAACAACCAATTACACAATATCAAATGGCAAAAAGCCTTAATCACACTATTAGTGATGATGATTGGGTAGCAACAAAACTACTACGAGATTTTCTTAAAGTTTTTTACGATGCAACATTATGTTTTTCCAAAAGTTATCATGTTACATCTTGTGAAGTTATTACGCATTTAGTTAGCATTTGTGAGGTATTTATTAAGCATAAACATAGTACACATTTTCGAGAAATTTGTGGCAAGATGTACGACAAATAAAAAAATATTGGGAACATGTTCCGTTGGTTTGGGTCGTAGGTACAATATTAAACCCTTAAAATAAGCTTGTTGTATTAGATTTTTTTTATAAAAAAGTCATTTGCCCTTCTACATATAGTTTTAAAATTGAAGTGGCTAGACATGCTATAACTGCACTTTTTAAGGATTACGAGACGAGTGGTAAGTTTAACGTACCATTAACATATGTCGAATCAAACTTATCTCAACCACAAACTGCGGCAGAAAGAATAAGGGAGAGCACTCGTCGAGGAGCCTATAATGGGGGAGGATCAAGCGAGTTGAGTCGTTACCTCGAATCTGATACAATAGATGACGCGGATTTTGATGTTTTGAAGTGGTGGAAAGTCAATGAAATTAAATTCCCCGTTCTAGCTGTTATTGCCCACGATATTCTTGCAATTCTAATATCTACAGTAGCATCAGAGGCAACTTTTAGCGGTGCTAGGCGGTTGATAACATATTATAGGAGTAGTTTAGCGCCTGATACAATTGAAGCGACCATGTCTTTAAGAGATTGGTATTTAGCAGAAGACAGAAATCAAGATAAGTTGCTCCAATGATCAGAAGAAGAGTTAGAACTAGAATAGTTTTTTAGCTTTTTTATTATTATTTAAAGACTAGTTTTTATTATATGTGGCAAGGCCAAATGAGCACTTCATTTTGAGTATTTGAACTTTTGTAGAGAGGTAAGGTTTTATGTCCCTATCTCAAATTTTTACAAAAATTAATAAACAAGGTTTTTTTTTTAACTAATGAATTCAGCCCAAACTCGGCTCGAATTTGGCCCAAACCCAGCCTAAACTCGGCCCGCATAACCCGGCCCAAACCCAGCCCGCATATGGCCTATATATTTCACGGGCGGGTTTCGGGCTAAGTCTCTAAGAAGCAAGCACGACCTGCCCCGAACACTATTTATAACCCGGCCCGGCCCAAACTTTATTTGGCCCAGCCCAAACCCGCCCGGCTGCCCGAACTGCCAGCCCTACTTAGAGTTGTGTAGTTTGAGATTAGAGCACCACCTCAAGTGCTCCAATAATGTTTTATGGAAGAACTCAAACACTTGTGCCTGCAGCTTGAAGTTTACATGTTTTCTAAGCTTTGTGTTCCCTCGGAAAGCACGAAGCCTGAAATTATATACGCAAAATCATAAGAAGCACATAACATATGCAAAATCTTTTTTATGTGGCTTTTAGTTGCAATATTTTTAGGAGGATAAGAGGATTATTTTCATAGTGGTTTTGCTGTATTTAATGTGTCCCACCTTTGAGTTTCAGCTCCAAAATCCAAACACTGGTACAACATCATTCTTCCAAATTTGTAAGAGATGTCACGATTATCAAGGGATACTTTGTGTCACAAACAACAACGCTTCGGAATAGAGAGTTTTTGCATGTTCATGCAATGTGAACATCCGGCGCTCCTCCCTCCCCCTTCCACCTCCACCGACCTCCACCCCTACCTCCCCCTTACCTCCACCTCCTCTTAATCATCAACATCCCTCTCCTTCTCTCACCAATCTTCTTTTCATCCTCTCTTGCTTTCCTTTAAAGGATTTTTCTCATCTTCTCACTGACTCGAATCTCACCGACCTCCACCCCTCCGATTCCCGTACTTTAACCCCTCCAACTTCCCCCTATGGGTTTCACCCGTGTTATGTGGTGATCCCAAAATTACACCATCTCGATTAATTAATTTTTCTCGACTTGGCGAACCCTTATTTGCACCAACTCGACAAATTCCTTTTATCGATTAGCTGCCCCTTTCTCCGCCGCTGGCGATTCTTGTTCGTTTCTTATCCCAAATTTAATTTTATCAAAATTGGATTCCTCTCAAAACCTTTTAATGTTTGGGGTTTTAGATTGGTTGTATGATTTTCTTCTCTCCCTGTTTTTCTCAATGGGGGAAAGAGAGAGGATGAAGAAACGATTTGAGTTACAACTTTCGGGAAGGAAGAAGAAGAAGAAATGGAAGCTCGGTCCTGATGGGTTTCGTTGGTGTTGTTATATCTGTATGCTTTGTATTATATCCTGCATGCTCTGTCTTGGTCTACTGAAGAGAAAAGGTTGCCCGTTCGTCTGGTTGAAGTTGTGGAGGTTGTTTTGGTCGACGTGTTCTAGTCGTTCCCCGTTTTCCTCTCCTAGTCAAAGGTGTGGCCAAAGTTCTGGCTATGGTTGTTTCCATCGTTGGAAGAATCGCTTCACGAGGGGTACGATCTCCCTCAAAAAAATTAGGATTCCAGGGGTTGATTGGCTTTTTCAGCCACGTGCTGGTTGAAAGCGCATTAGTCGCAGTTGGAGCGCCCGTAGTACCGTTTATGGTATGATGCTTGAAGTTTATCACCTCCTTGAAGTGGTCGGCATCGAGGGACTTGTTAATCGAACTAGCTACGTATGGTTTCAAATGTATGGCTTGGCAAGTGATTTATGTCTCGTTTCTCACCTCAGCATTTATCCTAGTATGTGTAGTAAAAGATGTCTATTACTGTTTTCTTTCTTAGTTGTGCTGTGTATTACTGTGACTCTTGTAAGGGTTACCTCCCCTTGAGGTTCTTTGTTATGTTATGTATGCTTGAGAAAAAAAGGGATACTTTGTGTCAAACGAACCTTGAAATATTGGAAATACGGGACATGCAACATCTAAATTTCTGAGAGCATCTCTAGCAGCGAGTGTGGGTTTGGGTGTGGGTTCTGACACCCTGGCCCACCAAACCCACAACTCAAACTCAACCTCTCCCAGCAGCCAATGTGAGTTTGCCAACGTGGCTTTTTTTATTTATTTTTTATTTAGAGGAGATTAAAACACCACGTGGTGTTCTAAACACCGCCGCAATATCTGTAAGTAAAACTCACAAGTGAATTCGACTATTGTCAAACTTTTTACATCTACCTCTCTCTCTCAAAAATCCCTTGGTAAAAAAAACTTTAATTCTAACAAAATTAAAATGCAAATGCCAAAGGGAGACCCACACCCCAGTACTCTGCCTGGGTTTAGAGGAACAAGAGATCCTGAGCGTTTCGTAACTCGCTCAAGGTCCGGAAGGAAGAAAAAACGGGTGGAATTTGAAGATGTTCAAACCCAAGATATACCAAACCCAACCGAAGATAACTTCCCGCGGAGGTGTATTACCCAACTCCCAGACGGAGTCAGTCATATCTGTTACACGGGAAAGGAACTCACGATAAGTTTAAGTGTACTTGTGAAATTGTATTTTCCATAAATCAAGTGTTTGACAAAATGCCTCAATGAACAGAATCGGGATTCAATGCGTGTGCACGACACATTCACTACGGTGTTCAAAGTGTGGAAGGATATTGTC
Organism: Kingdonia uniflora; assembly: GCA_014058105.1. NCBI lineage: Eukaryota > Viridiplantae > Streptophyta > Magnoliopsida > Ranunculales > Circaeasteraceae > Kingdonia > Kingdonia uniflora. The sequence continues at coordinate 2,035,711 of JACGCM010000121.1, forward strand.
ACACTTCCAGCTGTAAGGGACGCCGTGGTGAATATTTTTGGGCAGTTTATAGATATACGCTTGGACAATTCAGATAATCGGCTAATTCAGGCGCTTACAGAGCGTTGGTGGCCGACCACACACACGTTTCTGTTCCCTTGTGCGGAGATAGGGGTCACTCTCCTCAATTTTACTATGCTTACATCATTGTCCATCGGTCGATATCCGACACAGGTGTCATATGATGATACATGGTCTATTTTACCCAATGCGAGTCAATTGCTCCCCAACATTGATTCCAGCCATATAAAGAGTGAGAGCGTCAGCATTGCACATTTGAAGACATACTTGACCATCGAAGCTGATCGGGAGGATGATATTACTATTGCTCGTGCTTTTATCCTTTTTGTGATGGGACATTTGTGGTTCCAAACGGCCAACGACACCGTCCTGCTTGGATATCTCGCGGCCGTGAATGATTTGGACTCGGCTGCCCAATATGACTGGGGTTATGCTACTCTTGCTTCTATGTACCATGGTTTGGATACCGCAGTCACGACCGGAGGTGCCATCACTGGATTTGTGCAACTTCTTCCGGTACACTAACACTTTTTCTATTTACTAATCAAATATCTTCCAATAAACGTCTTAAATATAAATTCTAATTATTTTTTTTGTTATTCCAAAATGCAGTATTGGTTCTACGAGTATTGTGGGGTTGGTCACCCTATAGTCAAGGAAGAGGTAAAGTACCCGGCCTATCCATACCTCAGAGTATGGGAGAGGGGGAAGAAGAGGAAGACAAATGACCAGGCGGCCAATTTGTTTATTATAGGTAGATACCATATTGATCACCACACTGTTGAGGCGATTATATGGGAACCTTGGTTCGATTCTACAGTATCTGAGATAGAGGACAATGCAAAACTTCTATCCCGTAAAAGGATACCACTTCAAGTACCAAACAGAAACTGCGAATATTACTTGGGGGATAGATGTTGGAGGCAGGTGACTGGCGAGGTGCGTATTCCTTTGGATCCTCCGCTTAGCATGCCGCCACATATTAGTCCAGCGGTTTACATGAGATGAGACAAGCCGGGTTCGTTGACTGTGAGCAGTTTGTGGTAGGGGAGGTGCGGGAGACTTACGCCTCATACTTGGCTGAACAAATTTCAGAGGTAGGCCACATGTTGACAGATTCCCAGAGGATGGGGAATCTAGATCTTTTCGGACCGAGTGCACTCAGAGCTGGTATTATACCCATGGTGGTTACGTCAGCGTTGGTTCATAGCTTGTCCCAGGACTTCAGTTTGCCTGGCGAGGCGGCGGGGCCAGACCTGGGGTGGCACATGGAGTGGACAGGGCGGCATGAGAACCTCCCCATCACCCACTTGAGGGACCCGCCACCCATGTCTTCATCCTACGACGCAGAGGAGTTGTGGCACCTGACCCATGGTATGCGGCGACTCGTCCTTGCAGAGTCTACACGGGATGCACAAAGGCTCCAGGAGGTGGAGGATGAGCTTGCTATTGCCCCGCAGGCAAATTGACAGTATAGATCATCAGCTATATGCCCATGTAAGTAATTTATTATGTATTTATTGCGGTGTTTTTTCTTAATGTCATATTTATTTTGTCAAAAAATTTATAAAGTTTGTTTGTCTCATTCAGGACCTACAGCTGAGGAGAAGGCGTGACGTACGGGTGGTGCCACTACCATCTAGCGGAGGCGCGAGGACGAGGCAGCGTGGACCTGGTCTGCAAACCAGGGGAGGAAGTACTAACCACAGGGGGCAGGGTACTGGAGATGATTCTGAGTAGATATAAGTATTTTTTATGCTTTTTTAGACGATGTAGAAGCCGTGTTTTGATTATGTAGACGATTCTGAGTAAACGATATATTTGTAGACGATGTTTTGGAAGTTTTTAATGTTCATTAGCCATTATTATCTAATGTTGAAATTGACTGAAGCTTTTGTTGAAATTGACCATTTGTCTGTTCGATTAAATTTGCACTGAGGTGTTTTATATTTCTACAGACTATTTTGTGATGTTTTTAGGTTTTTGATAGAGTTTTTTTAATGTCTATTTGAACAAACTATTTGTCTGTTCGAATAAATTTCAACAATTTCGTTCAATTTGGCACTGAGTAGTTTTATTCGAATATAACCTAATTCAATTTGAACAAAATTGTCACTGAGGAATACAAACATAGATTTGGCGGTGAAATGAACACCGCGCGGTAAAAGGAACATCGCGCGGTGTTCATTTCATCGCCAAATCCCTGATTTCAAGACCCACAGCTTTTTCCCCTTTTACATTTCTCCCATTTTTATACCTCTCTTCCATTGGAAACACATCTACCTTATGGTATTGTACCCTTCTCTCAACTCCACAGCCTCAAATGTCTTCTTCATCATCCGATTCATCCATACCCGATCCTCCTGGTTTATCGTCGTCGTCCTCCGATGATGATCTTATCTATAATTGTGCGGCAGCACTATGCGTTCTCCATCAAGCTGCAGTAAACATAGTAGTTGAGGATGCAACTTTGAGTTATCACGGGAGTGTCATGGGCCGTAAGGATAAGAGAAAGAAGCGATATCACCCATTGGGGAATTACAACATTATACGAGACTACTTCGAGCCGAATTGCACATATGAGCCATGAGAATTCTGGCGACGTTTTCGTATGAGTAGAAACATGTTTATATGTCTATTCGATGCAGTCGTTGCACATGATCATTATTTTGTCCAGAAATCCAACAACGCTGGTACTATGGGGTTATAATTGTACCAAAAGGTAGTCACAGCACTACGTTTCCTAAGCTACGGTGTTGCGGCAGATCTTTTTGATGAATATATCCGAATAGGAGAAAGCGCAACCTTGTTATGTGTGAAAAGGTTTTGTGTTGCAGTTATACAAATTTTTGGCGAGGAATATCTTCGAGCACCAAACACGGCCGACGTTGAAAAGTTAAAAGCGATTGGAGAGTCCCGGGGATTTCTCGGCATGTTAGGAAGCCTTGATTGCATGCATTGGCTATGAAAAAATTATCCCAAAGCTTGGCACGGTCAATTTACTGGTCATTACCCTAAGGCGATACTGATTCTTGAAACGGTAGCTTCACACGGTAGCTTCACACGACCTTTGGATTTGGCATGCTTTTTTTGGGTTACCAGGGTCTAACAATGATATCAATGTCCTGCAACAATCACATATTTTCGCCGACCTGGCCGATGGTATCGCCCCGCCTTGCAATTATACAATTGCCGGGAAAGCTTATGATATGGGGTATTACCTAGCGGATGGCATATACCCCAAATTGGGAACACTTGTCATAACCATATCCAATTCGGTTACAGCGAAACAAAAATTCTTTGCTCAACAACAAGAAAGTTGTCGAAAAAATGTAGAACGGGCGTTTGGGATTTTACAATCTCGGTTCAATGCTGTAAAAAATCCGGTAAAATTGTGGGACCCCTAGGTATTGAGCAATGCCATGAAGGTGTGCATGATAATGCACAATATAATCGTCGAAGAGGAACGAGGTGTATTCCCATCATACTTAGACTACGATCCGGCCGAGCCCTCAACTATCGAAGGCGAACGGTTCGATATTGTACGCGAACGCGGAACAATAGAATCTTTTATATCAAAAATGAACCGGATTCAAAGTCGAGAACTTCACTTTGATCTAAATGATGATCTAATCAAGCATTTGCGGGCCGTGAAGAGAAATTTTCAAACCTAGTACTCTATTTCTTGCATTATCTGAGTGTTATTCTTGTAATTTAATGCTTCTTGTCGTACAAGTTTATTAAACAAGTTTTTGATATTGCATTAATCTTGTATTTGTTTTAACGTAATATTATTGGAAATAAACATTTAGAAATCAAGATTGCATTCTTCAATAGCAAAGTACATTATTCAGACGATTACATTATTGGAAGGTAAATTACATTCTTGGAAATAAAACTCAAATATACAGCAAAGTTAAATTACATTTCCTCACCTATTCAAGTACCTCGTCCGCCCCTATTGGCCAGACGTTTCATTATCTCAGCTTGCCTTTGTAGATAGTATTGCAATTAATGTCCAGAAAGAGTACTCAAGTCTTTCTTCATGATTTTGTGATCTTCCTTTGCTTGCTCCAAATCTATTTTGGCTTATCAGTGTTGTATTGTTTATGCTCTTCTTCTTTCCTTTTCTTGGTTCGCTTACATCTTCTCCAACTGTAGTTCATCCAGCAGAGTCTGGATACCGCTACCAGATGCAGTAACACCCTCCATTGCCTTTTGTGATGCAATGTTCTTTTTATAAAGTTTTTGGCCGATGGGCCTACTTTTACCCTCATACAACGGGCCATCTAAGTCAGAATTTGGGCCCGCGGATTGAGGTGTAGGTGAGCCGTCGGGGTCCTCCGATAGATTGTTTGATCCGACCGAGTTCCCCGGAGAAGAATTGTCCGATGTTCTCCTGGCCACATTTCTTGGTATATTCACCGCATGGTTCAACCCATCATCCCTTAGGTTGGCCCATCGCGATTCCCGCACCAAAATCTTATACGTTTCACAGTGTTGAAGTCATTGTCACCATTCAAGCCTTTATAGATTTTGTGTGCATCGTTTTCCTATAATTTGCAAAAATACCCAATACAAATAAATAACGTGTATATCCGCGATAAATAATTGAAATTTAGTTAAAGGAAACTATAACGTACCCGATCTTCTTCTGTTTTTCCGCTGCTATTCCTAAATCGTTCTTGAGCAACTATTCCTTTGTACGCCACACATTGTGCATTAAGGGCATACCACTGAGATTTGGTCGACCCACATGATCGTCGTGTGGGGCACTAGGGGTCTCTGTTAAAGGCAATGTTGACCTTTTGATACAAAGTAAAACTCTTTGTGCGGCCATTTGTTTGGACAGAAGTTGTTACCAACGCCCTTGCGAGACACGTAAAGTCTGCGTTCGTCCAATGCATTCCAGTATCATCCGTCTCGTCCAAAAAATCAGCATCTTCTGACACTTGCACGTTTGGTCTTTGTTTTGCGGGTGCTTTTTTCTTTTTTCCTTTTCCTTTTTCTTTATGGGGAGCCGCCGCTTCAACAGGTATTGACGCATTTGCGCCAGTTTGACTGTGCTTAGTAGATTCACCATGGAATAGGTAGTTCTAAAATTAATTTGGCGATTGAAAACCTTGAGGTTGAGTGAGCGGATAAGGTTGATAGTACGGGCTAAACGCCTGAGGTTGCGGCTGATATAGTGTAAATGGACTTTGATATTGTCCATAACTGGGATCCCCTTGCGACATAATAAACGGAGGTGGAGTCTGTGATTGGAATTGAAGTTGAAATTGCGATGGGTTTTGGTAGAGGTATGGAGTAAATTGTGATGATGGGTGTTGAGCGAATGGTGTTGAATGTGGGTTTTGGGAGGATGGGGTCGACGGTGTAGAGCTATTACCACTAGTGCCGGAGTTCGCCATTTGAAGAGAGCGTAGAGGTTTTGCTTTGACGTAGGGTTTTTTGGTTTTGGGTGAGAAGGAGTCAGGGAGCTGATCTAGAGAAATAATTGAGTTCTAAGCACGGCCAAACTCAATTTTGTTTTTAGTGTGAGCTCCCCACACTTAGTTGAGTTCCTGTAGCGCCAGCTCAGCGAACTCACACTCAAACAGTGCCTGCTGGGAGGGGTTTGGGTGTGGGTTGGCAAACTCAACTCAACCCACACCCAGCTGCTGCTGCTGCAGATGCTCTTACAAAATTTTATCCACGAGAGAGACTCAGTTAACAAATAATATTGTTTTTAGGGTTTAGATGCTGGTGGTCAGTGCTCGATTAGAACATTTTCAGTCAATTATGTGGTAACCTATACTACTACCGCCCTGGGCATTGAATCTCCCTAAGTCGGATCTTAAAGATGTACCATCTTGATAAATTGTCGCTCCAATTATAAAAGAGATGCTAGAAGAATTCGCCAATGTACTCACAGATCCTGTGAAGTTCTTCAACATAGAAATTACTGAGAGGCAATATTTCACAAACGTTGAGAACTAATAACTTTTTTCCATTACTTCAACACCATATATCATGGTTTAGGTATAGAAACGTTTTATTTTTCTTTCGAAAGAGAGAGTACTAAGCATCAATGTTACATAGACTAATATAACATGGAAACAAGATCCAAAGTGAAACATATACAGCCTCAAGTAGCTCACAACCTATTGGATTTATAGATGGCTTAAGCTACAGTAGCAAGAGAGATGAGAACATATACCCCCGTCTGTTCGTCTCTGCAGATTCATATAAGATCATATGTAAGTTTTAGACATAGATAAAAACCTTCAGTAGCATGAAATTGAAAGGGGGGAAATGCCGCATGAACATGTTTCAAGAATCCATTTTTCCCATCAATAGTAGAGAATAATGTACCTTTATATACAAATCGTTGCATCAGTGAATCAAGTTTGAAGCTCCTTAGACATCCTGAGAGATGCGAATCTCTGAACCATACTGATGTATTTTTAACATGAAAGAAAACTAAGTTTTGTTGAGAGTAGGGGTGATTAGCTCGTCATCATAGCATAACTAGGAGAACATAATAGTTTGAGAAATAAAGTACATGCAAAAGGATATCTTGTCTTCGTGGATGGGGTGGTTCAGCATCAACAGATTGTTGTTGTTTACAACTGCACGGACCAGTATTTCCTTGGCTTCCTCGTGTTTCTTTTTCAGCATGTTGCAAATCTGCAGATAGAAAACAATTTGTCATGTTTACCTGTCTCTCCTTTACACTTGCAAAACCAAATTGAGATTACTCAGAATGGATATCTTTATCAGAAAATAAGTTAATAATAAGAGGATAATATGTAGCGTGTAGAGATATGCTTTGGTCTCACTATTGCTACTAATGATGTAACAGATAATAAATTATCCGTTTTGTTTCCGAATGAAAGAGAACTAAGACAAACCAATAAATAGTAAGTTGTGTGGAGATAATGGTTTCTCTGAGTCATAAGAAGTCAAATCAATCAACGTGAAGTCCATAATATACTTACATCTTCAAGCTCTTTAGCACAAGCTTCAGCCTTCTCAACATTACCATCATTCTCTATCAACACAGGGACCTCTAGTTCAGCGACGGGGACATCTAGAGGAGTAACAAATGGAGACCTGGAGAGAAAACTATCTTCCGGATTCTCAGTGTTGCGGACCTAGCCAGAGGAAAAACACCTAATTAAGTTCTGAGCACAAATTAGCATATGTACAAGCTTAAACTGATAAGTACCCGCTTTGTATCAACTTGATCTGAGGTTTTCCTGAAATTGACAGTAAACATCAATCATTACCAAGAGTTGATAAGATTATGAACTTCGCCTATTAAAATAGGTGAAATAATCAGCATACCCTTGTTCACCAGGTGATTTGGTAACTTTTGAAGGATTGAAGGCCATTGGTTCTGCACTTGGTGCCTGTATGATAATAAAACAGTCACAGAAATAGTGATTTGGGTGCTGAGATGGGTGATTTAACAGTGACGAAATTATGCAAAAGGAGCTGTAGATACACCAATTCTAAACTTCTCTATCTGAGAAGGGTTCTTTAAAAGGATATTTTACAAAATAGATCATTGTCAGACGCCACTATATGAAAGAGTAAGGACCTCAAACGTCTTTCTCTTCAATTGTGGGCTTAAGAGCTTATGTTTCTCTGCACCTAGAGCAGTAACCATCTTTGCCATTGTGTTTATGTCCGTGTTTTCCTTCGAGCGCGTCAGTAACTTTATTTCCTTTCTGACAGTGGGATGAGATAGGCCCTTCTTTGATGTTATAGATGGCCTAATTTAATAAGCATGTATCATTAATAAACCTTTTCACTTGCATAATATCTATATGTAAGGAGTACAACATAAAAAGAATATATATGAAAAAGGAATTATACCTAAGTGGCTTCAAGCCACTGACATCAATTGTGTTTTTGTCAGCTGTCAGAGGAGAAAACTTATTTTTTTCAACAGAAGTACTCTTGGAGCTTTTAATAGGTGGTATACTCGAAAGGACATGTTTAGTATTGATGCCTTTGTGAGTGGTAGATGTAGCCGTCCATTCCGGTAATCGAGCAGAATGATATTCCAAACTGTAAAAAACTCGAATTAGGGTCACAACCATAATATCAAGATTATAACATATGTAAACAGTAATGTATGACTTTTCTTCTTCAATTAAGAATCCAGTGTTTATGAGGGTTAGGTCGACCACAATGGAGGCTATAGCCTTCATTTATTTAAGAGACCTAATAAGTTTTCTAATCTCATAGGATTTCCCTAAACGTATCCTATTATACTATATAAACTAAAGTCCTAAGACAGAAGATAAATAAAATATGTTAATTATTCTAAAACACTCGTAATAATTTAGAAAACTAACTAAAATAAATCATGGAAATATAAAAAAAAAAATATAAAAATTAAAGAATATTTTAGGATCACATCATCCTGGATGGAAAGAAAGAGAGGGTGCCTCAAGATATGTATGACATGTGTCTTGATGTCATCAGTTTGATTCCCTCAGTATTTGAGTTAAGTTTATCTCAAAGTGTACCAATTTCTCCTGAAATTAATCTTTGAGCCGAAAAAGAAAATCTTAGCATCTACCTAAGAAGTTTTCACAGTTTTGTGATATTTCTTATGAGAGCCCCTTCTTCTTTCAATGCAAATCTTTAAAAGATAGTTGTCCATGCCTTTGGATTTCAACACAAAAAATATAGGGTTGGCTTGAAACAGATTATCGACAATTTATTATTTACGGTCTTTCTAGATCTTTGTTTGGAACTGAGAGTGATGAATCGCGTGGTCGTTACGATGCCCACGTAAATGAGGGCCTCTCTCTCTATTTTAATTATTTATATTTATTTGATTTTAATGGCATTATAATTATCTCCTAATTAGAGTCTAGATAGGGTTTCTATTTTTGCTAGGTCTTTTTTCTTATAAAAGAGAGCATAAGCTTAGTTTATTTGGTAGAATTGGTTTGAGAGAGAAAATGCTTAGCCTTTAGAGAGAGTGATGTAGAGTTTGGGGTAAAACTCATAAACCCTAGGTCTTTTGGCCTTTATTTTATGCGATTAAGAGTGATTTCGATTAAAAGCGAGTTTAGTTTAATTAATTGTAATTGTTAGAGAGAGCTTCCGCTATAGTTCCTATCAAATTTGGTATAAGATCGACGTTCGTTCTTTGGGGATTTTTTAACGACTGCTACAGTAATTTTTGCATCAACATGGAGAAGATCTATGCAAGCATCAACCAAAAGCTGGATGCGATCCTTGCCCTATTGAGGGTTCTCACTAGTTCCGATGGGGACGAAAGATTTAACGATGCCACTGAAGAAGAACCTACAAGGAGCGATGAGTTGCTGAATATCGGCGGTAATAAATCGAGAGAGGTTGACAAAAATTCGATCAATGGAGTTGTCAAAACAATGCCTAAAGTCATTAGGGTAGGTTTTTATGGCTTGGATTCGGCGAAGTGCTGGCCACAGGGAACATAGGTTCAAGAGAGTATGGGTAACCCAATAAGGGTAAAAGTTCGCAATCACTCCCTCGCCATTAATTGTTTGGGATAAACCCCCAATCTCTTATGAGTCTCCAGAAGAGGTAATTTCTTTGAAGTTTGTTGATCCGTTTCGGGATGAGTTTGAAGACCGTCCAAGCCAGAGTTTAATCAGTATTTGGGACATCTCGATGAAGTCAAGCACGGTATTTTTGGCGAAACAATAGTTTCTTTCTTTGCAGGCAAACAAAATGGGTACGACAAGTATTGTGAGAGGATTTGTACATGTCCTATGCTCAAGGTTACTCCCATCTTCAAAATTCGCGGACGAATTTTTCAAAGACGGGGAGAGTTAATGGATCACATGGTCATTACGATGTCCACGTAGGCGACCGTCTCTCCACCTCTCAGGGCTCTCTCTCTATTTTAGTTATTTCTATTTATTTTATTTTAATTGCATTATAATTAGGAGAAGTCTCCTAATTAGAGTCTAGCTAGGGTTTCTATTTTTGTTAGATCTTTTTTCTTATAAAAGAGAGCATAAGCTTAGTTTATTTGGTAGAGTTGGCTTGAGAGAGAAAAGGCATAGCCTTAGAGAGAGTAATGTAGAGTTCGGGGTAAAACTCATAAACCCTAGGTCTTTTGGCCTTTATTTTATGTGATTAAGAGTGATTTCGATTAAAAACGAGTTTAGTTTAGTTAATTGTGATTGTTAGAGAGAGATTCCGCTAGTTCTATCACAGAGGTTCTCTAATCAGTGATGGAACCAATGGTTGACGGCCCATAGTTCATTGGCTGATGACGCAGTTGTCATTGTTGCTTTTGTTTATGGACATACTATAAAAAGCAACCATAAGGCAGTACAGTTTCAAATTGTGACATGTGGTTGCAGACTCGCTGAAAGTTTCAGTTTCTTTATGGTGCACCCTTGCTTCAACAATCAAGTTTGTGTCTGGTTGAGATACATCGAATTGTTTAGACCAAAATTAACTTCAACCAAATATTCCAATCGATTTGTTTAATACTCAGGAATTGATTCTATGATCTCCATTCAGGTATGTATCCCAAGGAATTCCCAACAAACATAGCACAATGTTCCTTTTAGATCTGAAGTTAATGTAATAAGCAAAAACATGGGAGAGTAAGATGAGAGCCTTCTCTTATATAAATGTAGGAACAGGATATCTCAGGGCACAGGATATGGCCAAACATGACACAACTACTAAACTCAGTCACTTGCTTAGCAAACCGGTAGATGAGCTTAACTTATGGCTCGTAACTGACAAGCCAAAGCACTTAGCTTGCAAACTAAGAAATTCCTCAAAAGGGCCGAGCCTCACTTAACAACCCCGGGAATGTCAGGGTCCTGTCATGTAAATTTACATTTACGGTAACAACCCTAAGCTTAGCTCCTATAAAAAGGACTTGGGGGCTGCAGTAAAAGGGAGTACACACTCTATCTTCTTCCCTCAACTTATACAAGCTACTGAAACCCTAAAACCAAAAGCAGCCTGGAGAACAGAATGGTGCCACTCTCTAAGAGTGGGAAAAACCTAGACAACAGTCAACAGAGAAAAATATGATAACAATGTATTAAAATAGTAGCAGCATAAGAGGTCTATTATATTTATGTCAATAATATTAGAGGTCTTTTTTCGACGCCCAAAATTAATGTATTAGGCACATAAACAAGATATGAATAATGTTAAAGGTCCGTCTTAGACGCCCACAACTAATGATTAGGTTCATAAACAAGATATGGTGGAGCATATATTCCTCTAGAAAGGAAAAAATAACAGGTAAGAATGTCTCACCTGGAAATATTATGAGTTTTATCAGCCTTCTGACTTATAACAGGCACACTTCTTGTTACAGCTTGGTCATTTGATTTTAATGCATCTACCTGGTGATTCTCAGCTTGTGTACCTCTAGCTTTATCCTCTTGACTGTAGATGTGATACAGGATGTCATTTGAGAGCTTGCTAAAAGTGATAATAAGTTTATAGAAGGAACATAAAAGTCTAGGTAATAAGTATATTAAATGCACATACTCAGTACTTTTATCTCGGACAGAGTGAACTTGTGTTGATGTAGATGACATATTCAGCTGAGATTGAGTCACATCTGATCTGTTGAAAAACTTTGAGTGGATACGCCCAGTTTCTTTTTCTTTCATAGGCATGAACTTGGGAATTTTGGGCTCACTGCATCGACCAAATAAGATTACTAGAAATTGAATGCTGAACCCCTATGCATTTTGCCAACTTTCAAAAGCTCGTCTTATTACTGTTCACTTCAGCCTAAAATTAATCTCATCGATCTCTGGTTTGGGTTGGCACATACACTTACAAAACTTACTACAATGAAGATGCTACAATGATCTTCAATGTACAAAGTTTGAGAAACAATTGATCCCAAGAACTAATCAACAAATAGAAAACAGTTATAGATGATAACTAACTCAAAAGTATAAGAACATGGCTAACCTTTCAGAAAACTCCATAAGATGCACTGAATTTGAATTAGTGTTCCCTTCTGTAGGCTTCAAACCATGGAATATCTTTGGAGAGACACTTGCAATAGGAGTGTGTCCAACAAAAGTATTTCCTTGCACAGATTCATTGCCAGTTACATCCCTCATAGAAAAGTCATTTTGGTTTTCCAAGTTAGTGCCAAATTCATTATCAGTGTTCTGTGTTCCTGCGATGTTTACACAATTGAAAAGATTATACACCAACCAAAAGAAAAATCTAACACTAATATTCAGTTACCCCACCTTGATCATTTCGTACTTCTGTGCCTGAGGAACAAACATCGTCCTGTAATTCTGGAACTGCCTCTCGTATTGAATCATCACGAGATGCAGAATAGGTGGCTGTATTTGGAATAGTGCCTTGAGTCTGTTGTTGTTGACTGAACTGGTCTGCTCTTTTGGTAGAAGTACTTACTTCTTCCTCTTGAAATTTTGTTGTACCATGAGAAGCAGATAGGTTTTCAGAATTTGCAGACGTGGAAGGAGAAGTACCATTTTTTGAGTCAAAATTCCCTAGCCCACCTATCATACTTCCGACTTTTGCAGTTAACACACGCTCCATTATAGGTGATTTTTTGATATTAGTATTCTCATGTGCATCGATACCAGTAGCAAGGTGGATATCGGAACCTTGACTTTTCGCATTTTTAACTTGAGGATCAGGTTCCCTCTTCTTTTCAATTTTGTCAGATTTTTCCTCCCCCTTCAACAAACTTGAATCCAAATCAAAACTATCCAACCTGCAACACAGAGAGCACCGTCAGAAAGTTGTGCGCATTACAAAAGTATGAAAACTGAATAGTAAACAAACTTGAGAACACGTCAACTAACTCCTATAACCAGTTAACAAGTTCCAGTTTGATTAAAAAACTGAAGCAGCGTAATTTAGATGCATACTCGTTAAAATTAAAAGAAAAGGTGAAGCGATCCTGTTTGCCTTCACGATTCCCACTAGTGGATTCTTTTCCAGTTCCTTCCTTGGACTTCTCACGCTTTTTCAGTGGACTTGAAAAATTGAGGTCCGAGACGTCTACATTGAAGGATGACATTGTTTTTGAAAAATCACCATCAAGAGAAAAATCCATATCCCTGAAGAAAATACCTTATTATTAGTATCATCTACATGAAAAGTTCTCTCCATCTTATTATGAAACAGTGATATTTCTAAAAGCATGGTAAGAACTCCTAGAAATAAGGATTAATTTAGCCATCATAAGTATACACCAAATGTCATGATATCAAGGTTTTAAAGCACTCACAGCTTGTCGAAGTCAAAAGCTTTGTTCTTGCCCTTTGGAGCCGTATCAGTGCTAAAATCCAGTGCATCATCCCCTGACACGGACATTGATTTCCAAGAGCTGAAGAAATCTTTGCCAATTTCTACATCTGTTTCAAATGGAATTGAAGTATCATCAGATGGCCGAATTTGAAGTCAAAAGTCAACATGTCCAAACAGTTTTTTTTTTTTTTTCCTTTTAAATAATCACTATGCGGTCTCACCACTATTACATCAATGGACAACTAGTCAATGCTAATGCAAATGGAGTTTTTAGAAATATACATTGCAAAAAAGAAGTAATAAACACAATCTTTATTTGTTACAAAACTATCAACCTGAACTAAAAGACGCAAAGGAACAAACCTAGCATTGAACTTTTCTTTTGTGGTTTTGTGGTTGAAGCAGCTTCTTTCTCAGATTCCGCCATCTCACATGAAAGTATAGTTAATCGTTTGCTAGATCTGTGCAACCATATGAAATCTCAGACGACGGAACCAATAAATGGTAACTACATCTAGAAGCTTTACTGGCAGAAGAATCACATAAATTGATACAATAAAGAAGCTTATTATAAATAAGCCAAGTCAATGGCTAGTAGTTGCAGGCATCAATGAACCAGTTCAACGATATACTTTTGGAAGATTCTCATATCTCCATAGCGTGAAGGCCAATCACAAAATGAAACTAAGTTTTCAAAAATTCCAGTTTACACTAGGAGATAACGAAAAAACAGCCTTGCGAAGGAAATAAATGACAGATGCCGAATGATCTATGATAGGAGATGACAAGATAGTCATGAAAGGAGATGACAGACTGTTTTCATTTAGTCTGTCGTACATTTTATTCTAAACCATCATCTATTGTCATCCTTTTCGCTCCGGCCACAGATGCATACTTTATACTTCTTTCATAATTGCTCAAGCAGTGAAAGACTGTTACCAATCAATCAGCATTAGGTTATCAAAACCATAGTTGATTTGCAGAAACATAAAAATGATAGAAACGATTGGTAGAACTTTCTATATCAATGTAAGATGCGTTGATGAAGCTCAAATTGACCTAATTACACAAATGCAAACTTCATTCGAATTGACCAAATTACACATCAAAACAATCACAAATTCACCAACTAATTTACATTTGCCTTCTGTCATTCTGTGAAATCCAAAACTAAAAACACTCAGAATCAACAAATCATTCACAGTTTTCTCAAAATCAAACTACAATCCAACCTAATTTACACCGATCAACGCAAATTTCACGTCAGATTACACAAATTAAACACCTAAAACATGAAATTAAGGAACAATTCAAACTTAAAAACCACAAAACTCACCTGATTTCGATCTCACGTCGAATTAGGGCGAAATCCTCGTTCAATCTCTACTGCTAGTGACTGATCTCCACTGTCGAGTCAAGTGAAGAAGAAACAAAGGTGAATCTGAGTTGCTAAGTTTGAATTTCGACAAAATCGCTGTTTCCCGCCAAATCCTCTTCACCCCTGTGTGTGTGTTATCGAAGACTAGGTCAATATAGGCGCTCCTACAATCGCTCACAATCTATCCTCATTGTTAAAACTTATAATTCTCTCTCAACAATACAACCCGTTTTTTTCTTTTTCAATCCTTTTTTCCCCTTTTTCTCTCTCTTGCTATCTATACATGTTTTTGAGATTTTTTTTCATCAATCCCAAAAAAATAAGAATATACCTCCTTCTTCCTTTTGTTTTACACCATGGGTAATTGTTGCTCTCTTGGAAAGCATTCCGAGGAGCCCCCGAAAACCCAGCTATCGGAGTCTGCCTCGAGCAGACACCATCAGGACCATGTGGGTCCTGAAGCGCTGACGCCGCCTAAAGCCTCCCCTGGAGGAGGGGCAAGGACTTCTAAAGTTGCCCCGATTGGACCGGTGTTGGGTCGGCCGATGGAAGACGTTCGGGGGGTTTATACTATTGGGAAGGAGTTGGGGCGAGGGCAATTTGGGGTGACTTATTTATGTACACATAAGGGTACCGGGGAGCAATTTGCGTGTAAGACGATAGCGAAGAGGAAACTTGTAAACAAGGAGGATATTGAGGATGTAAGGAGGGAGGTACAGATAATGCATCATTTGACGGGGCAACCGAATATTGTGGAATTGAAAGGAGCGTATGAGGATAAACAATCGGTTCATTTGGTTATGGAGTTGTGCGCCGGAGGAGAGCTTTTTGATCGGATTATTGCAAAGGGACATTATACGGAACGTGCCGCTGCCTCATTATTAAGGACCATTGTTCAAATTGTGCATACTTGTCATTCCATGGGAGTCGTTCATAGAGATCTTAAGCCCGAGAATTTCCTTTTGTTGAACAAGGACGAGAATTCTCCTCTTAAGGCTACCGATTTCGGCCTCTCCGTCTTCTTCAAGCAAGGTTTGAAAACTAACAATCATATGTTATGTTGTTTGTTCTTTACTATAAAACATTATGTTTAATCCTTCGAACAGGCCAAGTGTTCAGAGACATTGTCGGAAGTGCATATTACATTGCACCCGAAGTCTTGAAGAGAAGATACGGGCCCGAAGTCGATATATGGAGTATAGGAGTCATGCTGTATATTCTTCTCAGCGGAGTTCCACCCTTTTGGGCCGGTAATTTCACTTTCCATCAACATTTTCTTTTCCCTCTGCGAAAATAATAAAAAATGATTGAGCTCTTATCTGATGTATCAAAATTTTATCCGCAGAATCCGAACACGGAATCTTCAATGCGATTTTGCGTGGACATGTTGATTTCACAGGTGTTCCATGGCCATCAATTTCTTCTGGTGCTAAGGATTTAGTTAGGAAGATGCTCAATTCAGACCCCAAACAACGGCTAACAGCATTCCAAGTTCTTGGTGAGTACATGACTCAGGTCCCAAGTAACCTCATTTTAATATATGGTACAAATGAAACTCATATTTAGGTGTGTTTGGTATCCCAAAATAATGAGAAACTAAGTGAGAAAAAAACAAAGTTAAGAAATGATTTCTCGATTTAGGTGTACGGTAACCATGATTTCTCCGAGAAAAATTAAAATTAGAAGGTAAAAAAGCGAGAAAAGGTTTCCAACCAATTAGATGAGAAACATGGTTTCCTATTTTGAAATGGTTTCCTGGGAAACAGTTTCTGGAGAAAAATAACTTGAGCTTCCAAACCCACCCTAAATATTTTCTTCAGTAACTTACCCTAGTACGTATTATAGGCATGATAATTTGTTTATGACAAATGAAAGAAAACGGCGCTTGTTTGCTCATAACAGACAACATTAGTTTGAAAATAATGCTTTTTTTTCAGATCATCCTTGGATCAAAGAAGATGGAGAGGCACCTGATACGCCTCTTGACAATTCTGTCCTGAATAGACTAAAGCAGTTCAGAGCAATGAACAAGTTCAAAAAGGTCGCACTT
This sequence comes from Kingdonia uniflora, assembly GCA_014058105.1. NCBI lineage: Eukaryota > Viridiplantae > Streptophyta > Magnoliopsida > Ranunculales > Circaeasteraceae > Kingdonia > Kingdonia uniflora. Next base: position 2,052,480 of record JACGCM010000121.1, read on the forward strand.
CGGTTTATAGCAGGTTGTTTATCAGAGGAAGAAATTATGGGATTAAAAGCAATGTTTAAGAACATGGATACAGATAATAGTGGAACTATAACACTAGAAGAGCTGAAGCAAGGACTCTCCAAACAAGGAACAAAGTTATCAGAGTACGAAGTTAAACAACTAATGGAAGCTGTGAGTGTTGAAAAGCGATTTAATGTTCATAATCTTCAAAGGAATGTTGTTGCTATTTTCTAACAACGTAATTTTTTTCCTGCTGATAAATATAGGCTGATGCAGACGGTGATGGAACCATAGACTATGATGAGTTCATTACTGCAACAATGCATATGAACAGAATGGACAGAGAAGAACATCTCTATTCTGCATTCCAATACTTCGACAAAGATAATAGCGGGTATGTGATAATAATATTGCATCAATAATTATTCAAACATAGAGAGAAAGCTAAGAAAGCGTAAAAATTGCAAAACTACAAACTCATATTAAGATTTCTACAACTTTCCAATCAGGTATATTACAACAGAAGAACTAGAGCAAGCTCTCAGAGAGTTCGGCATGCAGGACGGGAGGGACATAAAGGAAATTATTTCTGAAGTCGATGCTGACAATGTAAGGATATATCACCTGAAACTTACATCAATGTGATAAATTTACTAGATATTGCTTCATTGTACATCTGAACTGTTTTTAATGACTACAGGATGGGAGGATCAACTACGACGAGTTTGTTGCAATGATGAGAAAGGGGAACCCAGAAGCTAACCCGAAGAAGCGACGTGATGTGTTTGTCTGATGGGTAATTATATGCTACGAGTGAGAAAAGACAGAACCAAGAATGTATTTGGTGTGTGTACTTATATATATCATCCTGGCGTATTGTCATGTTGGAGAACTTCATTTTGCCATCATGTAAAGGGAACTGGGTTAATATATGGGGGTTGTGGGGTTAGTCTATCTATCAAGGCCTTGGAATCGAATTGATTCATTTTCATTGTATTATTTTTTCTACTATTGCTGAAATTTTGAAATACCATCCAACATCGCCTTCCTACATAGCTTTAAGAACTCCGACTCAAGACAATGGTGAAAGATACCCAATAACTCATGGGAGTCTCAACTGAATCAATACTTCTTCTTTTTTCTCTCTTTTTTGCAAACCAGGGGGATCATAATTTATCACCACTTGCCCGACTAATCCCTGGGGCACGTGAGAACCCTGCCAACTCACATGCCTCAGAATAAATTCTCGCAAGTGGCACCCCATGGCAGTGAATCAACTCAGGACCTCTCCTTGAGGCATGATCCCAAACAATGGATACGGGTATATGAGACCACTACAAACTATGGAACAAGGATGTCTTAAAGACTAACCACACTGAAATACTAGTCATCTTTAGATATTTCCCTTACTAGAGGCAAATCACCACTAATGCAGCCATTCGCTAAGATATAGATCCTGATTAACCCTACATGTGTGTAGGAGGGGATCTAACAGATACCATCGGTGGATAAACCATTTGCAGTTTATGCAATGTGAGCATTACCTAAAGTCATGATAGATAAGTGCCATGACAATGTAACTAGCATTTGAATTAGATAGGCAAGTGTGAATGCAGGGAGAGTACGGGGGACAGTAGAGTAGAAAACTGCTTTTACAACAGAGAAATGTCTAGATTTGCAGTTCTTCATTGCCCAAGTTTTCCTATGACGCCTATGACCATACATTCCACAGTTCATGCGTACGTATTCTTTAAATTTACAGTAACATGTCCACATATAAATAGAAATGAAAGCTCGTGGATAACTTAAAAATTGAAATAATACTCAAATAATACAACACTCCCGACAAAAAAAAGGGAGAGATGAACATAAATTATTGCCATTTGAAATAAAATTACATGGGAGAGAAAAAATTGAGAATGGTGTTTTTGGTTCTCATGCGGCTATTCTTTCTTTTTAATTCGGCTCCAATCATCTTACCTGGCTTTGAATTCACACTCTCTTGAGACTCCGGAGTCTTAAACAAGATTTTGTCTCTAATTCCTTTATCGGTTGTTACCACTGACGATATTTCTTCAGTTATACCTTGTTTTTTATCCAAAAGAACCTCGTTGTCCAGTTTCCTTTTCTTGAATATATTATTGTCAGGAGTTACAATTTTTTCTATTGGAATATTAGGTACCTGGAGTGGTCGCACTGGGCTAAATAACGTATGGGGAGCAAGAGCTTCACGAGAGTACTTTTTGGTATTCAGGGTTGTTTCCTGCTTCATAACTATACAATTTAACAAGTTATCAAGGTTAGAAACAAGAGTACGTACAAATATAATTGTAATTAGGGATTTTAATGGGTGTAATGATCTAATCAAAGTTCTGTGTTAGTAGCTCCGAAATTGAAAGGCTGCTCCTGGGGCCAGTCAGACATCATTGAATAGGAGGTGTACAGTACGGCACTAGACAGGGCAAGTGGTCAAGCATGAGAAATCTTTAGAAGTAGTAGCAGAATCCCAGATCCTTAGCTCTCAGCTCTCATGAGTTTTTTTTATAGCATCATCTTGATGGTGGAAGGTTTTGAATACCCTTTGTCAGGGTCGTAATGGCATCCATGGTGACTGCGGTCCCTACCACGCTTAGGCGCACGACAACACCAATTAAGTGTGGTTCCTGTACTGATTTAGCTAGCTCAATGGTGTGCCTGCCTCGTGTCATTAGTCACCCTTGGAGATATGATCTTTTTTTGTTTACAGTTACATATTATGGAATCTAATATGGGTAGTGGGTACCAATTTATTTGTTTTTATGGTATTTTCATTAGCCATATATAGGCAAGTCTGTAAGACTGTTAGAAATTGCCAGACCATGACCAGCTTCAATTCATTTCTCCCCATGGTGATGTTTGATGTTTTTTAAGATAGTAAATTTGAGTCTTAATTATATTGATAGTCCCCAACTCATTTCTTTTTCTATTATTGGTCTACTACTCATTTTCTTTCTACCTTTCAACTCTTTAGCTTCAAATTGCGACAGAATTGTGAAAACATCTTTGTTCAGCAATGGGTATTTGGTAACTTCTTCCTTATAAGGTTGTATAGTTGTAGCCCCTCTTTCATTGCAAAGTTGCAATTATTTTGACCTGATTAAAAATTTGAATGCAGACGTTCTGAGTCCTATGATCAAATTTAACGGTAACTAATTCTGACAGATTATGTACTACGAATTATGTCCTTAATAAGATGCTTACATCAGTTATATCCTTAATACGAATTATATCCTTAATTATTTTGACCTGATTAAAAATTTGGAGATCCAAGTTTACTAGATACGAGATGAGCCGGAACCACAAAAAGTGGTTATCCGTGCTTCTTAGAGATTCTGGTTCATGTTGGAAGAACCGGCTTGATTATTGATGCAATAGGAGACAACTACTAGCTAGCCAGGTTATGGGTTGTTACCTAGACCTGAACTTCACCATTGACATCCACAAACAGATAAACCGAATGTGGATGATCCGGTGCTAGTAGTTTCAGTGTTGTATGAACTTGAGTTAGATAAAAACATTCCTTAGAACTGGATCATCGTAAAATAAGTGGTATAGGGTGTGCAAGATCTTACTTGTTATATTTTCCTTCCAGGCTTCAGGAGAAGAAAATGTGGTGAAGCAGCTATGATCTGCAGATAATACTTCCGAAGAATGAATGAGCAATGGATCAAAATGACTTTCGAGCTTGGGGAAGTGATCAAAGGCTTCCATGGTGATGGGATCCAGATGACCTTTAGCAATAGCATCTGCTATAGATTGTGAGATTTCTCTAAGTTATCATACAATTAGTTAAGAAAAAAAAAATCAGCACTAAAGGAGATACAGAGGTGATTAACGCCTACCATTGAAAAGTATACTAGTTTAACTCTAATAGTATCTCCCATGACACAAGGGAGAGATGAAAAAAAAACATAAAATGTGAGTCTGGACCTTGAAGTATCAAGTATAAAAACTGCTCAAGGAAAGCATCTATATTTCAAGCAGGCACGCCTACATATCAGGTCATAAACTAATGATAGTTTTTGGAGTGTCTAAATGATTTTTACTTCGACAATTTTTAGATTTCTCTTCAGTAAAATTAGAATTTGTTGTTGCAATTCCTGTCGCTCACCTTTGAGTTAAAGGCTCCGCTTGGTATCCCGTTTATAGCTCCACGAATAAAGATTATCGTTTATTTTCTTTGATCCAATGGTTAACACCGGTTGGATCAAGAAAAATAAGCGGAATTCCTTGATATGTGGAGGTATAAACAGCATACCAAGTAAAGCCAAAATGTGGAGAAACCAAAACCGAATCTTTTTGGTTTCTCTATTTAGTCACCGAAATTAAAACCTTAAAAACCGAACCATTTTGTATGGTTTGGAACAATTCGGTTTCTCGGCTTTTTGCTCACTCATTCTCTCAATTAATAACAACGAAAAGCTATAACCAAATTTAAGAGAAGCGAACTGCATTCAACATTCAATTGTGAGATGACATTCAACTTCAAAAGCTGCAAACTCTTCATTAATCCGTTCAAAATTCAATATCCACCAAGCTCAACAATCTACAATGAATTTAACTTCATCGATCTCTTCCACATCTCTTACTTCAGTTGGCAGTTCTCCAACCAAGCTTCTCTGAAGAGGTGGTGGCTAAGACCGACAAAATACTGATTAATAGAGATATGAATTTTTTTTATATCGGTTTTCATTAAGGTATGGATAGAGCTATGGATTTCCAATTAGGGAAGTAAAGATAATTTACTGCAATTTCATATCAAGAGCTAGTGATGAGTTTGGGCTCAAATTAAGAGGTATTGCTAAGAGTGGACATAGTTCATGTTTTTGGCACGTTGCAGAAACCGTTTGCTTCCAGATAATGGTATACTAAATATAAATACTTATTGGTTTTTATACATTTTGTAAATGAGAGTCGTGTAACGTGTAGCCTATATTCGTTTTCTATATAGTAAAATCTCTGACCGCCTTTACCCGGGAGGATTCCCCTTTACTGGAGGTTCAACTTAAATCAATCTTGGCTTGTTATCGTCCTTCCTTATTTCTTTACTGACTTGAATTGTATTGCCGTACTTATTATTTGTTTCAATCGATCCTTATGCAATAAACTGTAACAAAAATAGTTTCTCCTTCTTCAGATTTATTATAATATCCATTAACGGTGACTTGTCCCCCTTTAAAGAACTAAATGTAGAGGCTATTTTTCTTAACGAAAAAAGTCAATACTTTGGTGAAGTCATTGCCCCATGTTTACAAGAGATGAGGAGTCCATTGACCACCATTTCTATTGCGGTCCATTCTGTAAGTGCATTTAAACTTAATTGGTTACTGAATCGAGCATTTGTGGACGCAATTAGTAACATTAAGTATATATATCAAACTGGGAAATGGATAGAACGAATGCAAGGAAGCTTGAAGGAAAGAAGGTGAGAGCTCATTACCATTTATACTAAAGCCTACATTTTCTGGTGGATTAAAGCAGCAACGGACTTGAAAAGGATTTTCTTCTATTCTTTTATGGTGAAAAAGGAAGTAAGTCCTGGGGACTTCTTGATTGTTCGTGTTGGATTGTTGGTGTTTGTACCATTGTTAATGTTTGTATTTATTTGATCTCTGGCTCTTTCCGTGTTGCGAAGGCATTAAACTCTTTTTGTAGTTATTCTATTGTTGTACCGTATCATTTTACCACTTTTTAGATAATAAAGCTTAAGCATATCAAAAACAAATTTACAAGAGAAGGATACGGTCCAAGGAAATCCAATTCTCCACCTAGAGACTTCAATAGTTCTTCTGAAAGAGGTTTTATTGGTTTTATTGTTTTGGTCCCAATATCAAATCTACATAAAACAGAAAAGTTAAATAAGAGGGAAAGATTGATATTTGAGTTGCTAGAAAAGCAAAATAAAAAATAAAAGCCGTACATTCGTGCATGTTGAAAGATTGCAACTGCTTGTTTAAAGGATTTTGCATAATCTTCAGGTACTTTACTTCCCTTCTCAAACTTCAGTACTGACAGAACCTGTACACATGCATCCACCAATGTATATGAACAGCTATTTGACATAAGAAAATTTATATGCAAAAATGTACTGATAAAACAGGAAACGTGTACGAAGCTAGAAATGGCAGTCTTCTATGGCAAGGTATTCCTGTAAATTTACAGATACATAAATTTACGATGAAATACCCTAAATGAAGCATATGCAACGTCTGTAAAAGACAATGTAAGACTAAATAAGTTCAAATACATATTTTGATTCCTAAAGTAAAAGAAAAATAAAGCACACAGGAGGTTTATAGTCTTAGGGGCTACGCCTTTAAAATTATAAAGCTTTGTGTCTCGCACATGGCCAAAATGGTACACCTGACTGTCGTGTATAGACAAACGGAGACGTGACTACTAAGAACTATCAGCATGACCCCTCTAACCCTCTTATGATGCATGGCACCTTAGTTGGTATTTCAGAGCTTTCCTTGCCCCGTCTCTGACCCAAGGTTACCCCTTTTAGCCTCAATTGCATTGATCCTATCGACCTCATGGTGGGCATCAAGAAACCTATGCATTTGCTTTGTGCAGTTTTCAATGGCGATGAACAGTATTCTCTGGCATGCGTAACCTACTTCAACAACAGCTCCATTGTTGGCTGAGCTGGCCGTGGTCCTTTATAATCATGTACTGAGCTCTCATTGTGAAAGTCACATATTGTTACTTTATTCTGTCGACATCTACCCATCCAATTACAGATTGTGGTGCAAACCGCTAATAATCAGATTTTTACAATTCCAAGGATCGCGTTGATTTGTTAGTTCACAAACTCTGTTAACTTTTAAATGTAATGCTGGCTTCAGATGTTCTAGACCACTGTTGCGAAATGAGTCACTTCCCTAACAGAAACGCTTATGCAAGTGGGTTAAGGGTGTTGATATGATTTACGCATGAAGTGACTCCAGGTCAAATCCACTCAGGTGGCCACCCATACGCCTATAAAAAACGATAAAAGCTAAGGCCTGTGAGTGACTGGATGAGTTGCGGAGCTTGAAAGCATATAACTGGAATGAGAAACAAAATTAATCAAATCCGCAAACTCTAACTCGAAAGCATCGTCACAACCAATTGAGCTTTAACTCGAGCAAAAAATATATCTTAAACATGTTGAGCGCTAAAGAGCAACAAAACGAAGAAGTCCAGGCACTAATTCAATTAGTCGGATAAATCTCTGAGCCAAAAAGAGAGCATTGAGCATACATAAAGGAAAACTCAGAGCATGTAACATTTTTCTAAGACTTCGCACTCTTGGGGTACTCTTAGACAATCCTAATTCATTTCTTGAATACATTTTAGATGCTAAAGGATAAAATGGCAGAAATATATATATATATATATATATATATATATATATATACATATATATACATACATATATGGGGAAGGATTTAGAGACACTCAGTTCTCAAACACTAAGGACTCACTCAACCACAACCACTCATCTCTATTAGATGAGTGGCTCTCAAAATTGGTCTTTTATATATAGGGAAATGAGGTGGAAAACCATGGGTCCAATCAGCCCCACTCTTCCTCTAGCTGGCAGCAGACTTTTCCCTCTCTCTCTCTCTCAAATTCAAAATTTGAACGACCCATCATATCTTTCTCACTCTCATATCACACACACACTCTCTCTCTCATTTCACACTCTCTCACTCGTATCAAACTCTCTCATATCACTCACTCTCTCCCTCTCTCATATCACTCACTCTCTCCCTCTCTCATATCACACTCTCTATCTCTCTCTAATATGCCACATATTTCTCTCTTTCTCTCTCTTCTTTTTTCTCTCTTTGGTGATTCCTCAACCACCGATTACAGGAGAAATCCTCATCACCGGAGAATTCTTATCACAGTGTGAGTCATTTCGTCATTACCAACTCTTCCCTCTTAATTACAACACCTCTCTCTCTCTTTATCTTTTACTTTGATTTGTGGGTTTTCGGTTGTGTTTAACCATTGTTTGGTCGTTGCCAACAACAAGTTGTAATGTGAGTCTCCGGAGAAGATGTAGGACTTACCCGGAGAAGAAGGGTAACAGCAAAATAACAATGTCGGGTTCGACAATTATTGTCGAGTTTGATAACATGAGGTTCTTTGTTTATCTGGTAACAAATCATTAACAGCAAACAAACATATAAGAATGCATGATAAAATTATATAAACAACTCCAAAACATGAAAGATAGACATGGGAGTTTCCTAATATTGATGATTTCAAACCCCATTAAACATGACAATTATTGTTCGGGTTGCCTCGACAAAAAATAAAATGAGCATCCAATATTGTCGAAATCGACAATATATAGATGGGTAAATTGTTCAAAACCCCATTAAACATGACAATTATTGTTCGGGTTGCCTCGACAAAAAATAAAATGAGCATCCAATATTGTCGAAATCGACAATATATAGATGGGTAAATTGTTCAAAACCCCATTAACCAATATTGTCGAAATCGAAAATAATATTGGATGCTAGTAATCAATATTATTTTTGTTATTGTCGGGTTCGACAATTTCATCCAATATGTTGGAAAAACCCATGTGCTTTCCTATGGTTTGAATGTCATTTTGGTGTGTTTACTTTTAGTCCCACATTAGATAAGTGAAAAGAGGATTTTCACTTTATAATGGGTTGCACACTACTATCATATGTAGCATGTGTAAGTAGGTGGTGCCCTCACGTGTGTGTGAGGCGAGTGTGTGAAGGCTTGCAATATGGGGACGCCCATGGGCTTGTGTCCAGGACCCACCTAGACTATTTATAAGTCTATGATTCGGCCTTGGGGGGATTTCTAGTTTACACTTAGTCGTTTTTGGGTTTTTATTCAGAAAAATATACCCATCCATATATTGTCGATTTCGGCAATACTTATGATAAAAAATTTACCCATTCATTTATTGTCGATTTCGACAATTTACCCATCTATATATTGTCGATTTCGACAATATTGGATGCTTATTTTGACCAAAGTGATGCACAATCACAAGTATTGTCGAAATCGACAATATATGGATGGGTAAATTGTCGAAATCGACAATATATGGATGGGATTTCGACAATATTGGATGCTCATTTCGACCAAAGTGATGCACAATCACAAGTATTGTCGAAATCGACAATATATGGATGGGTAAATTGTCGAAATCAACAATATATGGATGGGTAAATTGCCCTACAAGTGGATTGCCTTACAAGTGGATTGACATATATTGTCGAAATCGACAATATATGGACGTAGGGCTAGCTTGTATTGTCCATGCACCATCTATAATCGACAAATTTTGCAATCCATGCATAGGGGTAATTACAACATGGACATTAAATGGATACAGACTGAAGTATAGAGCAATATTTATGATAATCTTGCATCACACATGTGCAAGGTCTACATTTTGTTCTTCATGATTATCTTGTTCAAGTGGATTGACTGTATCATCCATTGTAGCATATGGCTTTCTCCCTGGGCAGAGATCCTTGGTGGGTTTGGATGGTTGGGATCTTCTCGCTTCTCTCCTAACCTCTTACTTCTAGAGGAATGCATGATTTAGTACATGGTAGAACAATATTTATGGAAACAAATAGTTGAAAATTGTGAGAATCAACACCCAAAAACAGATCTGAGAATCAGCACCCAAAGGTAGATCTTGAATGGAACCTTTAAGTAATTGTTTGAGAGAGAATCAACACCCAAAAGCATATCAAGACCAGAAATTGTAAAAAAAATTAGACGCAGGTGTTGATTCTCAAATCAAAAGGTTGGAGACAATGAAGTCGTGTGGAGGTTTGATTGTAGAGAGAGAGAGAGTGAGACATGAACGGTGAGAGAGTGTGATATGAGAGAGAGAGATATGAGTGATTTCGAATTTGAAATTTGTGAGAGGGAAATTTGTGCTGATGATGTCTACTGCCAGCTAGAGGGATGAGAGAGAGAGAGTGTGGGGCAGGTTGACCAAGCTTTTCCACCTCATTTCCCTATATAGGAAAAACTTAATTTTAAGAGCCACTCATCTAATAGAGATGAGTGGTTGTGGTTGAGTGAGTCTTTAGTGTTTGAGACTTGAGTGTCTCTAAATCCTTCCCCTACATATATATGTATATGTATATATATATATATATGGGTGTGCTTGGTTTGTGGAAAATGGCAGAAATGGCGACAGGATTTTTAAAAAATATGGTTTTTCACGGTTTTCATTAAAACTATGGAAATCCCATTTTCCATTAACTAAACACACCATTGGTTTTTCAAGCCGAATTTTATGGTAAATCAAATTTTCATTGGGGATTTAAAGTCGAAAGTCGAGAGATCCCGATTCCGACACCTTGGTAGAAAACACAAATAACCTTGCTGGAAAAAGGAAGTCAAGTTTTCCATATTTTGTTATATTTCATAAACCATGGAAAATGGGTTTTCCACCTCTTGTTTTCCGTCCCCAATCAAACAAAAGAAAACATATTTCGCGGAAATCCAATTCACCATTTCCGCCATTTTTCACGAACCAAACATACCCTATCAGTTTGTAGCATTTTCTCTTGTTATAGTTTTTATGTTTTTCCCCTCGTTGCAGTTCTTAAATGCATGTCTGTCATGCAACACCCTCAGGTAAAGAATGCATTGGGAGACTCGAAAGGTCAGTTTTACCCCCAAGCTCAAGAGAATGATCTAACAGGTAGCAATGGCATTGACATGATCTAATAAAATGAGGGGATCATCCAAAAGAGGGCATTTATTAACCAGGGCCTCTATACCGTAGTTTATCCTTTCTCCATTAGGGGTGTGTCGGAGGACTGGTGATGTTTTAGTCTGCTATGAGTTAGCTTACCACAGCTACTAAAACTTTTATCCTGCCTGAAATAAATATCATAGAGTAGTTATTGGAGTATAAAGTATATATACACATATATTCTTCTTTTAATCCTACATTGGTTAGTAATAGAAGTAGTTTAGTGACCCCTTGTTATATAAATGGCAGTCAAGCTTGTAATAATTTAATCTTGGAATATCAATATTTTCCTCCCCTTCTTATTTCTACATGGTATCAGAGCCTATTCGATCTTGTAAACGATTTAAGGGCTTTACGCTTCCATTGATGGCGGCCTTTGCTGCTTGAAATCAACCTAACTTGATTTCGTTTTTTCCGCTTTCGTTTCATTCATTAACTTAGTTTGACTAGTTAAATGTTCTCTCTATCTATTATGAACTCGATTATCTATTGTTTTTGGTGAAAGGTAATTTTTTTTTTGTACCAATCGCGAAATGCGATTTCTCTCTTTAGATTGGATGAATGCGTTAACTTCCTTCCATTACGATCATGAGATATTTCTTTTCCTCGAGAGCGATTTTATTTCTTAGAGTATTTTTTTTTTATATTTAGTTTCCCTGAGTTCACAAGTTGTAGTTCCAAAATCAAGATTTTTTAAGAGAGAATTGACAAGCCTTAGTGATTTTTATTGCTTTCTCTAGTAATTTCTCTTTGAATCACTATGATTTCTTTAAGCGGTTTGAGGCCTATATTCCTATCGCTAGGTATAATCTTTTTTATTGTATTTTATTGCAATATGCGATTTCTTCTGTGGATCGGGTGAAGATGTTGAATTCCTTCTACTATGGTCATCTCTTCCTCGAGTGATTATCTATTATTTGAGTTCTTTTTCCCTCTATTGAGTAATCATCTCTTCCTCGACATATTCTTTCTTTTACGGTCTTTTCACTTTTACCCTAGTGTCTCTATTTCCTCAGTATTTATTCAAGATATTCATATTATCCTTTTGTGAGAAAATGGGTAAGTCGGTAGCTACCGCCGATTTTACAACTTTTGGTTACGAAACCACGAGTGGGAAAAATAGTAAGTCGGATACTACTGCCACCAATTTCACGTGCCCCAAGGATTTCTACGAGGCCCCACATTCCCCAAGGACTAGTCTGGCAGATGGTGATAAATCATGAACTCGGATCACCCTGCATAGCGAAAAAACATATGAGGAACCAGCGTGCATCTAACGTGGCATGTTGTATCTTGTTTCCAATGAGTCATGTGTTAACAACAAATTTACGGATATTCTCCATCGTTGACTAACTAAAAACTTTTATATCTATGGTCATAAGATTTAATATCATACATAATAGAATGCCAACATAAGTCTAAAAGTCGTGGAAGTGAAGTATGCTAAAGGTCAATAGTTCTCCCTTATCTCCTTTTGACTAGTAAGCAATTCAAAATAGGATAAAAAAACAAAATATCTAATAGAACTAAGTCCCTAAATATACTTATCTTCCAATTAAAAGCTAGAATAGTCTTACCCGGTCCAAGTCCCTGTATTTGGAAACCAACGAATAGGCTTTTTTTATTCCGATTCCAGGAACTGATTGTAGAAAGTCACAGCCAGCCAAAACGCACGTTCCTGTGAAAATAAAATAAAAGTGAAGCAGAAATGTTGTATAAATTGTACATGATTGGAGCAACAACGATTAAGCAGTTGAGAATGCAAAGTGAGTAGCAAATGGGTCTTTATCTTAATATATCTACATTATATGTTCCCATTGTTTTTATAGAGCAGAATTCTAAGGACAAAGGTCTCATGGGTTTTAAGTCTAAGAATAAATTATCTTGACAAGTTACCTGTGAATAATTCTTTACTGAAATTGTTGAATGACGGTACTATGGTCAATGAATTTCTTTTTTCTGGTACATTAGCCACAGAATTCAACACCTTGTCCAGCAAGATCTCTTCTCCGTTGCCATCTCTGTCCATCTTAAAGATAACCTGCTCATACCATTGTCAGAATCAGACAAAAGGCCAACAACTTCAGCAAAAATATTATAAGCGATATAGTAGTTTTGGGATAATCCCACGTTTTGAAATGCCCTCCCTCTGTATATACTAAAACAAGAGATATGCCTTCCTCCATCAAGATCTGAAACAAATCGGATACCTCTTGCTTTGGGTTTGTTGGGTGGGGGGTGGGTGGGGTGTTTATCATGTTATACCCAGTTCAGACAGAGGGGTGGGGGTATCCACAGCTCATGAAGAGAGAAAGGGATTAATTTATTATTCTACAAGCAAGGGGGCATTGCAAAAATGGCTCCAAAACATAGGATAAATTTCCAAATCAAAGTTGTGCAAATATCTTACAGCTTGACAAGCATAGGCCAATAGATCACTATCCTCTGTAATCACCGCGTCAATTCCTCCTTGTCCTGCTTCAAGGTTCGACAAGTATGCCAACTGTGCATCAGCCTCATAAGGAGCAACTATAAATTCGACCTTCTCCTTTCGTAGAATCTGAAAGCCTCAGCAAATATATAAATAAGACATGCAACAAAAGTAATCGCTGAACATATTATATATGAGCTGAAGCATACCTGAATTATTTGGTGAGCTATAAATGGTGTAATATGCAGTGATCTCTATATAAAGGGGAGGAAAATTGTCAGAAATTAAAATAGAAAATAGTTTTAAGATGGAAATCAGAAGTAGATGCTTATCACCAACATAAGAACAAGATTTTGAACAACTACCTAACTTGACGCCCAAAAAATAAATCTTAGGTATATATACATGGCCATACTCGATTTGCAAAAGGTTAAATAAAAATGTGGACTTTGGTTTTTCGCACAGATTTGTGTTGTTCGACTTGGATAATAAAAGAAGGTCCACTGGATAAAATTAAGGGCGGAAGGACTTTAACTTTTGCTCTGCATGTAATAGTTAGTTCTTTTTAGAGAGATTTAATTTTGAGAGATTTCAGTAAAGTAGATCGTTTCTTCTGCGCAGTTCGCATAAATTCATAAAGCCAATTTTTTGATTTTTTTAACCTAATCAAGGAAATCTGTGTTCAACTGGTTAATGACACTGATAGATCGACATTTTTTTCAATTTCGAACGGTTTTCATATTAAAATAATGCCTTGATCATTTTATGAGACGGACTAGACCTCTGTTGATATTAGTGACTGATTTCCAGTTTCATCGTCACTAATATCATCTTGAAGATTGCCACCAGGTAATTATAAGTGAGTAGGGTTTTGGCTAAGGGGTTCTCAAGGTGGTGAGAAAGATGACTGGTGGGCACAGTAAAAAGTGTGCTCCCGTGGTATTATATTGAGCATAGCAACATAAAAAGGAGTATCCAAATACACGAGATTGTAGTCTAGGTGACTTGCATGGCAAGTCATCTCTTGCAAAGTAAGCAGCACTATATTATTCAGTAAGAAAGAATGAGTGTAATATTAAGGTCAATCTCTTACCACGATAGAAGAGGCTATTGGTGTTGTTGCTCAGAATATTTAGGTTAATCTGAAGGCAACACTCCAGACCATGGCAGGCTACTTGCTCATAATAATTGTAAAGATGCCCTAGAGTTTTCTCGAGACATAGTTTCATCAAATTGCTAAGGTCGATGCCAAACCAAATTTTGGACGGGATTTCTGATAAGAGCAAAACCCCAAAGATGCTAAACCTTACATAATTGCCAGAGAGCTTTCTCAGACTTAGTTGCTCAGAATTGCTAAAACTAACGCCTAACTGAATTTCGGAAAGGCATTCTTGCAAAGACCAAAGCCTGCATAGTTTTTAGACTTATTAAGGTTAATGCCTGAATGAACTATGGAAAGGCATTACGGTCGAGACCAAAACCCACATGCAGACTAGCAATTGCAAAGCAGCCATAAAGCTTTCTCAGCAACAGAGTTACTTAGTATTGCTAAGATCAATGCCTGAATGAATTTTGGGATGGCATTTTAGAAAATACCAAAACCCACATAGACATTGATAGCTGAAACACTGTGTGAGAGTTTTCAAAACTTAGTTGCTTAGAGCCGCTAAGACTAATACCTGAGCGGATATTAGAATGGAATTGCAAAAACCAAAACTCAGATAGACACTAATACCTTCCAATGCTTCCCGGGAGCTTTCTCCTGACTCAAAATAAGAATGTGGCCCGTAGCCAACTAAGCAACTCTTGAGTCTTACCCAATTATTGGACAACTCTTCGAAACATACCCAATGTCATGGTGTACAAAATATGAATTGAAAAAAATGCAAGGCAGTGTCAAACATGAGAACTCGTAAAAATATTGTGCTTAGCATTAAGTTTGAAGTCTCCTATGAATGTGAGAAAGCTGACTTCAAATTCTGGGATACCCCTAGCACAATTAGTTCTCTCAATGGAAGAAAAATACTACTTGTGATGTTATCTATGGTGTGGATGACCGCACTTCTAATAGAAAGAAAGCTTGCGGTGATGTGTGGGAGTTTCCAAAAAATATTATACTGCCGACACAGATACCACCTTTCGCATTGCAGAGCTACGAACAATTATTAAGGTTTCAAGTTAGCTGAAAAAGCTTGGATTTAGACATAATCTCAGATTCCAGTTATATTGTGCACATTCTAAATGTTGATTGTCCTCCTCCTTCCCATTAAAAGGGCAAAGATGGTCTGGGGAGCAACTTCATCTTTAGCAGCTGTTTCGATCACCCACACAATGAGGTTAAACAACCAAGTGGCTGACCGCAGACCATGTACTCTCAAAATTTCTGCTGAGGGTTTTATTTTTCATTGTGGCGTTCCTAGTGATTTTGGCAAATGTATTTACAGCTGATACAACTGGATCTAAGTTCCCTAGGATGTAATCAATTCTTTGTTTTTAATTACATTTCTGCTATGAATCTTGCTATAACAAAAATTTGAAGGCGTCTAATGATTGAATGTAAAACTCCACGATGTTTAAGAATCCAAAGTTACATGACATAACCTTACATCACAGTTCTATTTGAGTACCTAACTGAAAACTATCTAATTAGTTTGGACTGTAATTACCTGAAATAGCTCAATGGCTCTGCTTCTATTGCCTTCTTTGAGCTCTTTTTTCGCCAAAGAAAGATTGATTTCTCTCTTCCTATATCAATGAATCACAAATGGCTTAACACATAAAAATCCCAACTTTAACAACTTAATAACGTCCAACTTTTTACAGCAGCAAATGTATCTAAACTTACCTACGACGTTCCCCTTCAATGGCAGACTTAGACGGTAAGTTTCCGCCATCGAAAACAACCACGGGTGTAACTTCATAGTAACGAAGAAGATTAATCCTATCCATAAAGTAATTAATATACCGCATTTTCTTAACACTCCCAACGTCAAGACATAGCTCTAAGCTGCACGAATATGCTGCGAAATAAAAACCAAATCTTTAAATACAACCAATACCCACATCCAAAAATCACCAAAATGTAATCTTACCCCCTTTATGAAGCCACGAATACGCGTCAATCCCAACCTGTCAAAATCAACAAAAACCCGTAAATTCACCGAAAACAAAATGGGGTTTGTTAGAAAGAGAAGAGAGAGAGCGTACTCGCTTGCCCGAGTAGCTTTTGATGTGGATGGGTGTGATAAAGGGTTTCATTACTTTGAGGAGATCTTTGATACCCATTGCCTGTTTTTAATTTTTTCGTTTAGTTTGAGATTTTGTAGATTGGGATTGGGAGGAGCCGTTAATGGGGAGAGAGGAGAGGAGGGAGAGGTTCTCAAAGGTCAAATTGGGAAATTATTATAATAATTGTTTTGTTTTGTTTAATTTGCCTCTAAAATCATTTCAAAGTGTGCAACATTTCGCGCGCTTTTCACTTTTTCTGGGAAAAACAGGAAAAGAAGAAAAATGTGTTGCGTGGGGATACTATTGTTAAAGGGAAAAGATTTAGAGACTCAAAAACCAAACACTCAGTCTCACCCAATACCAACCACTCATCTCTTAAATGAAAATGAGGTGGAAAATATTTTGGTCGATCCTGCCCCATTTTCTCTCTCTTTAGTTACGTCGTATTTCTCTCTCTCCTCCTCTAATTTTCAAATTCGAACAAATTGATTATCATATCACTCACACACTCTCTCTATCTCATATCACTCTCTCGCCCATACCATTCTCTCTCTTTCTCTTTCTTGTGATTTATGCCATTAGAGATGAAATTCTTCTCTCCAAAGTGAAAGGTTTTGGTTTATCTCATTTCGTGTATGTGAAGGTCCGTGGTTATCTCAGTTGAAGATAGTGACAGAATGAAGACCTTCGTACAATCTTCTATCAACCAACGACCAAGGAGGTAAGTTGGTTAAGTAGAATTCTGATAAAGGGAGCCAAAAATATTTTTCTAAATTTTCTAAACTTTTTTGGAATCTCGTTCGAACGAATTCTGGGATCTCAATCGAACTAGTGCTACGAGTTCAAAACAAAAACGCATATTTTTTGAAGACTTATTAGGAATTTCGTTCGAAAGACCAAAGGTCTCGTTCGAACAAGTCTCGAGAAAAGCTGAAACACTATTTAAGCGAACATTGTTTCTATTTTCTCGCTCTATTTTCTCTATTTCTTTGAAAGAAGTTATTTTCAAAAGAGCTCAATATCCTTTATCGAATAGGCAATTTAACATCAATTAATGCCTAAAAACCTTGAGGTTGATGTTGAGTTAGTTTATCCTACTTCCTACATATTGTTCTAGAGTAATTCAAAAAGGGTGTTCCTTACTGTGAGTTCAAGGAGAGTCGTTGAGAGAACGAAGAAGAGTCGTTGCGAGAACGAATGAGAGTCGTTGCGAGAACGAAAGCGATAGGGCGTGATACTTGAATTAGAAAGAGATAATCACGAGACGGGGTTATCGAGTCTATAAGTGTAATTCAGATTAAACTCTTTTTGATTAGTGAATTTTTGGTTATAGTGTTCATCGGCAACAACCTGTGGTTTTTCTCCTGAGTAAGGAGTTTCTACAGGGTGAAGAATTACTTGTGTCGTTTAATTCTTTATCTTTACTATTGATTGTTTCTGCTTAATCCTAGATCATTAATTGATATGAATTGTTTTGACCTAATTTCTCGAAATACATTAAATACGAGCACATAGAATTTCACACTTGGTATACTAAAAATAAACATTTCCAGTTATTTAAATATTGCCAATAATTGTAATGAACAAATTCCATAAGCTTGAAATGGCTTGGAATTCGCTATCACACCAATGAACCTACGACAATATTCTAATGGAAAGCAAAAAATGACACAGGTAATTTTAGCATGGAAAACCTCTGAATAGGTAAAAAACCACGACCTCGAGTGGATGATTTTTATAAAGTATTTTTATTGCTTGAGGCAGATATCTTATTACAAGTGATCTCTAGATAAAGAAATGCTTGAACCTAGTAATTAAGAAGTTTGAATATTTATGAGAATCTAGAACAAGTAGTTTCTTGATGATCTCTTGTATAATTTTTCTAGTCTTTGTCTCTTCTGAAACTTTTTCTTTATATAGGCCTTCTCCGCAGCTCTTCATCGTGCTAGAGCACATTTTCTGAACAATGTGGTTAGTGGCGGTTGACTGAGTAACTGACGAGTTCGTGAGAGACATGTGACTTTGACTGGATAAGGTTTTTTAGTTTAAAGTTCGACCCACGTTTTCATTAGTTTGTGGAGTAGGTTGGAATGTTGATTGGAAAAGTTATGTTTAAAAATACGTGAGTCTGAGATGGAGGTAATTCGAACTGGCGACAGCTCAATTTTAGGTGAGATCGAGGGATAGGTCCTTACAATTGCCCCTCGTAACAAAAGTCACAAGTGGCTTTGGTTAAAAAATGATTTGTATGTAATTGGTATTTGGGTTGAAGTTCTTAATAATTGAAATGGAGTAAAGATGGCTTTGACTGTATGGAAGTTACGCGGTTTATGGGGAAATGACGTGTATTAAATGTGGATGTGGATGTTGATGTATGTGACGGTTATGATTTGAAGAGTCGCGTCTGTAATGAATGATGACGTTTGGAAAAATGTACCTGTACAATAAATGTAGGGTTATATAAATAGTACCTGATTGAATCTTTGAAGCAGAGTACCCTTGTGATTTGTCAAATTATCTGAAATATTAAAAATGGTGAAGACTCGGAGGATGGTCCTTGAAGAGAGGATTGCGTCTGAAATACATAGGTTGAAGTTGAAATACTTTGGCGACTGATTCTTGGAGATGTCGATACCCGCTCCTGTTCCTCCGACTTATCAAGGTATGTCGGACGACGAAGCGGTTGAAGCTGAGGAGGATTTATACTGTAGGTGGTGGTTTTACGTTGTCTTCTTGACATGCGAGGAATGTTGGGCTTGTCTCCGTACTCTTGCGAAAGATAAGGTTGGGGCTTCATATGCAGGGATAGGCATAACTGCGGGGCAGTTATATTGATTTCTTGTATCACCATGGATTTTAAGGTCATGCCCTCTTCATCTCTACCAACTCTTTGGTGGTGGTGGTTATATGAGAGGCGGTGATGGCAGTGGAGGAGTAAGACGAGAAGTGGAAGTCTGCTTTTGTATTTCCATCACGTCTTTGCGTTCAGAAGACCTTCAATTTGAAGAGTTGGTGCCAGCACTGAGGTGGTGTTTGTTTTTCAAGTGCTGAATGTTGAATGTTTTGAAGTGCTGAATGCTGAATTGTTGAATAAGTTATGGTGTTTCTTTTCTAAGAAGTGCTGAAAATTGGTAAAACTGATAAATGTCTTAAATACCCTTGTTATAAAAGAACACAACTTCAAGCATATTCGAATAAACAAAAGTTTGGTCTATATCTGCCCTCTCTGTTCAAACAAAAAGATAAAATGTACATACAAAGGCATCATTGTACAAAATGGACAAAATGGATATACAAAATGGACATACAACAGGCATTATTATACAAAATGGACAAAAAAGAATGGACAAAATGGACATACAAAAGACATCATTGCACAAAATGGTTTATATAGATCATAAGCATTAAAGATAGTATGAAGTACGAATCTTAAGATAACACAACCCAACATAGTCTAAAATAGAAAATAGTCGAACATCAACATAGTTTATAAATCCAAAAAATAAGATAATCCAAAATAACAATGCATAGAAAACTAAACTCCGAGAAACTGCACAGGTAGAGTTTTTTTGATTCTAGTGCAGCCAAGCCCATAAACATGTCATCATATTCTAGATGTTCAGTAAACTTCAAACATGTTTAGTAGCCACTCTGTTTGCAAAATAGCTTCCATCAGGTCTTCATGAAGTAACCCACCTTTCCTAAATGTACTGACGTTCTCATTTATCTAATGTGCATCAAGAAAACAAACATTCAAAAATTTATAATATTACTATAGAGATGAACATAATAAACAAAAGATTAATATACCTTAATCAAGGCATCCCACTCTTCGGGTGGAAGATGAAACGTGCGAGTTTCTGCATTAAAACCATTCCGAGTCCTTCTCAAAAGCCATGTCCAAGCATTGTACTTCGCCTTTTGGTAAAACCAGACATTACTAAAATATTTCGGTTCACGAGTTATGTTAAATTTTGCATTGTATTCCTCCCTAATCTTGGCCCAAGAGGCTTTCGAAAGTCCAGACCCTGCATCTTTACTTGTGTCAAGTTCACGCTTGCATAATGCAAGATAAGTGTGCAACATCTCACCATTAAGTTGTTTTGCGTGTTTGGGAGTATCTTGGCTTGGGTCTTGCCGAACCTTCTTATTCTTTGGAGGCATGGTAAAACCTGATGAAGAAATCAAAACAAAAATGTCAGCAATATATTCTACATACAGTATATCACAATAGTAAAAGATGTTATTATGGTTTGCTTTATGCTAAAAGATGCCTTGAGTTCATAGTAAGTAATGCTTATGGGCTTAGTACATCCAGCTTATCAGAACATACTAGTCCATGCACAGAAAGCAGTATATATGATAGTAGTTTAGAGTATGCCACCATCTAATGAATAAGTGTTCAGTACTTTCATGGGCATTTCTGCATTAATTGCATAAGGACTGGTTCAGAATGCTTCTTTGCACCAGTCTGTCTTGAGTTGCAAGTTTTCTAATAAGCATCTGCCAGGTGGTGATTCTATGCTTAGGAGCAGCTAGGTAAAGCTAACAAATTTTACTATACTGAGCTACTACTCTTTTGTTCCTTATTGCCTTGTAAGTGCCTACAACATTAAAAGTGCCCTCATTACTTGGTACAATAAGGTCTTTGTCTCCTTGAGTTTCATAGATAATTGGCGTAGCTTCAAAGATATCACTTATGCAGTTTTGGAGGTGAAGGGGGATAACAGTCCATATGAAAAAATTGCTATCCATTTCTGCTATCCATAAACTGCTACTATAGTAGGAATAACAGTTAACAGAAAAAGTGCACTCAACAGTTAAAGAATCATCAGGGGACTGCTATACTACGACAATATCAGTAGGGGACTGCACTTTTTATTCAGCAGTTAAATAATCAATAAACATAAGTAAAATCAAATAATCAATAAACATTGGATTACAGATAAACATTGGATTGCAGATAAAATCAAAGAATCAATAAACATTGCAGATTCAAGACCAATGAAGCTAAACACAATAAAGCTAACACAATAAACATTGCAGATTCAATAAACATTACAGATTCAACATTGCAGCTAAACACAATAAAGCTAACAACCCAACACCCAAAATCAGATTCAACATTGCAAATGAAATGCAAAATATATAAAATAATTTGAAACTGTTCTTCGTCAATGGGTTGATGAGACAATGAAATGCTTACCTGAAAAAATTGAATCGAAGAGAGAGATGAGAGATTCCTCGACGAACAGCAACAACAACAACCAATTTGATCGAACTTGGATCGAAGAGAGATGCGAGATTCCTCGAGGAACTCGGCTTTTCAGGCATTGAGGAGACGGGAAATTGAGGAACCAATTTCTCTCCTTTAGCTAAATTTTTTTAAGCATGAAATCAAGGCTGAATTTTTTTTACTGAATTTGTTGTCTTAAAAAAAAATTCAGCAGTTAAAAGAAACATAAAACCAGCTATTGATTTTTTTTTCAGCTGCTGAAAAAAATTCAGCGGGCAAAAGAACACCACCTGAGTCTACTGCTTGCATAGTTTCTATTTGAAGTTCGACTAGACTTCGACCAAACTCATGTAAGGAAAGCTTTGTGTTGTCTCTAATTTCTGCTTTGCATCAGGGTAAAAGATTACTGAAGTAGGACGAACTGAAGGATTATGTGTCGGTGTGCCTGAATGACCTGTTACTTGCAAAAGCACTGAAAAACTTATTATCTGCAAAATACCTGAAGCTGGGTGTTGGCCAGATGAGGTATTTGTTAAGTACCTGAGGTCAATTACTGAAATACTTGTTATCTGTAAGAAAAAAAATGTGTAATCTTTTTTCGATATGAATAAAATTTGTCATTCAATTAATTGTGTTGATATAGATATGAAATAGTTCATAGAAATCGAGCTGAAAATGTTTTGAAGAATGCATGAAATGAATTGAAATTTATGAATACTGAAAGTATTGTTATTGTAACATTCAAATTGAGATAAATATGTGTGAAAATTTATGATGTTATGTAAGTATGAGTTATTCTGCATCCTGTAAACGTGGGAGAGAAAAATTGTAGGAAATCTGTAATGAAAAAATTTGATCTAATAGAGGTCGATAGAAGAAATTTGGAAAGAATGAGCTCGACCTGGAAAAGAATGAAACGTATGAATTTGAGGGAAGGGATAGGTCCAATTAGTTTTTCTCAAGATTCTAGGTTTTCTGTTACGAGATATAAGGTCAATATCATGATTTGAGGGAAATATATAGTAAAAATGTATAAATAAGGGTAAAATGATTTTTTAAATATGGAGAAGAGATTAGGATAGTGCGGACTCGATCTCAGAGAATTTCTCTTGAATCTGAAGGACGATTGGTCATAAAGATCGCTGAAGTACGGGAGATGATTTTTGGATTGTTTGGTTATGATGCTGAGTTACCAGTGAGGGAGTATCAGCTCGAAGGACTAGATATAAGGGGTAGGGAACATAAGTATGCTCGTTATTTTTATGAGGTTTGCTTCGTGAATTGGTGAGAGATCTTGTAGATCGAGAACAAATGGTTGGATTGATTGCTAAGGTGGAGATCAAATTTGAAGATGTGATGATCGATGGAGGAAATCTGAACGGATGTGGTCGTCCAGGCCATCAAGGCTATTTTAGATGTAATTATATCTAAAGTGTTATCATAAATAAATGTAAGTGTCGTTGAATTTAACAGAAAAGATAGAAGTCAATTTGATCCTCTTTAGTTGCAAATGCCGTTTGAGACTGGTTTGATAAATAGATTTAGAATAACTTTAAAATTTTTGTTAGCTTTGAAAATGACGTCACTAGTACTATAAGTATAAGAAACAATGACAGAAAAAATGTAGGAGCTTATAGTTTTGTTTTTTTTATGTAAAGCTGCTAAAATCTGATATTGTATGAGTGTGAGTCATCATGAGTACGGAAATGTTAGATAAAGATATGGAAATTGGAGATAAAAATAAATTAAAATATGAGGGCAAGGGTAATGATGGAAAGACGGTTTTATTGAGAAGGTATAAGACGTCTGACATGGATAATGGAAAGGACGCATCAGTTCCAAAACTGAGGATGGGTCGTGCGAGGTACAATAATTGTCTGCCATTAGAGAGAGAAAGAATAAATAATACTTTTTCTTTATCATTCAAACGTTTCTAAAAATTTGGAGAGCACAGAGAGAGGAGCGCAAAAAATTTACAGAGGATTTGGTAAGGATTTATCTGAGGGTGATCAACAGTTAAAGAGAGTTACATGCACTGAATCACGTAGGTGGCTATACATCAACATTGTGAGTGAAGGATTTGACGCTACTGCGGATTCTCATTCTGACACTGAAGGTTAGTAGATACATGTGCTGTATTTTTTACAAATCATGATCTGTTTTAAGCAAATCTATAAAAAATCACTATATATAGCAACCTATGAAATTTGGCATATAGACAAAATATATAAAATATATGTTGTATGTGGATGATCGATGCTTATGAAATAATGATAGATACCTGAGCCTGTATGTAGGTTGAACGTGAGAGGTATTTGTGTAGGATCAAAACTTTGCATGTAGAATTATAGTTGAGATGGATAGTTCGCCTGTTAACGAGGTTTTGACCTCTAGTCGGACGGTAGAGTCTGATAGTAAGGTTGAAATAGGTTTGGAATAATTTCCAAGTTTCCCTGGTAAATTGGTGGTCTATTCTCCCGGTGCAGATGCATTTAAAGAATTTTGTAAAGCTAAGGCTACTTTACTAGGAAAATGGGGTAACTGTGTAGAATACGCCGGTAAGCTGTTTAAGGGGTGTACTGTAGCGATGGGGGAGGTGTATTCTTATTTGTTGGCTGACTTAGAGGAGGAAAAAGGAGATAGGGGTATAGATGAATCGATCGCGTCACAATATTTTGATGAGAGTGTTCGGAGTGACCTTTTAATGGGTTTTCTGTGTTACCTGTCTCAATTAGAGTATAGGTTGAGTCTTCCCTTTACCAATTTGGCGAAGAGGATTATGAATATGATTGGGGCATGTTCTATTCAATTGAACTGGAACATGTGGGAGGTAATAAGTGTTTGCGATTATCTGAATGAAAAATGCGAGAATGAGGGGAAAGTGAGGAGGATATCCCCTGAGGACGTATTGTAGTTTTATGGGGTGAATAATTATTATGCCAGTGGTGGGGCATATTTTTATGCGAGTACAACTCGGCATCGCTTCTTCAATCTGAATTTAGCAGGTCGAGCCTAGAATGACAACGTAATATGGGTGAAGGGTAATTGTCTTCAGAAAGATGATGAAAAACCTTTGGATCTTCTGTTTAGAACTATAAAACAAAGTAAGTATAATAATTCATAGAGTATAATATTGATATGTTTGAATTGATTAACTTTTTATTGATAATAAAAATACTGCGCATGGCAGGCCTGAGGTCCCTGGTGGAGAGAAAAGATTCATTGTTGGACGAAGTTGCTGAAGAAGAGGTTGAGCTCGAATTTGTGTTGGAAGGACTTGGCCTTATCAGAAAGAAAAGGGTTAGGAGTAAGTTAAAAAATGTTCAAAATCTCAATTGACCAGGCTGATGGCAGACGTTGATAATAAGAAGAAGAGAGGAACTGGTGGGGAAGGTCGAATCAATATGGCCAAGACCCCTAGAATAGACAGTTCGGTTCAGCCAGAGTCTATTACGTCGAGCAATCAGCTCGAACGTTTCTAAAAAAATAGACGCTGAAGCGTCTGTCAACCTCTGGTACTACTGGAAGTGGTAAGGTTGACGGAAAAGAGAAAAGGAGAAGGATTGAACTTTCAGGGAAGTTGGGGGAAAAGGTCGCTGAAGAGGGACCTGCTGCTGAGGACGATCTCAAAGAAGTGGAGGAAAGGGCCAGGCTAGCGGCTCTTCACAGAGAAGAGGACATGAGCAAGATGGTATGTATTTATGTTCGATCATGGAAATATTTATTTATTGCATTTCAAACTCACGCTGAGGTCGATTTGTTTTTTGCAGGTTGCTCATTTGGTGAAAGAGATTTGGCTCGGAGTGGAAGAGGAAAAATTTGAGATAAAGAAGGTGAAGGTTGACCTTGAAAAGAAGGTAGCTCGAGCGAAGGCTGATGTTCTCAAGGAAGTAAAGAAGCTGGAGGCACTGAAGGCTTCCTATGCAGTGGCGATTGGCCATCTACAAGCAAAAGGCTTGGGCGCCACCTAATGTTGAAGGGATATTATGAGGATGAGGTGGATGCCATTAAGGTAGACACCTATGTTGTGGAGGGTGATGATGAGGAAGTGGAAGAGGTTGCGGTGGGAGTTATTGATGGGCTAGACGGTGTCTCTCGTCTGATGGTGTTAGACAACCAAGGGGATGACACCGAACTTCTGGAGGGCGAAAATAGGAAGGTTGGGTAGAGAAATGACTTTGTATGAGTATTTTTTAAGTGTCTTGTAAATTGTTGGATTTGTGCGTATTGAATAGACTTCTATAGGCTAAGCCCTCTTTTTTTGTAACCCTCTTGTAGGCACTTAGAGAAATGAGTCTCAAAATAAAAGATCTAGAGACCGAGCTTGCCAGGGAAAAAGAGATCTCCACAACCTTGTTATCTTTGCAAGCAAAGCTGCAGGTCAGATCGGAATAAGCCTTCTAACTTGTATGCTATATTGACATAAAGCTACCACATAAATAAAGATAACATAGAGCGTAAAGGCAGACCAAAAACTTGCTATCAGTTTTAGGAAAATAATATTAATATAGTGCATAGGAAAATTCAAAGTATTTAGATAAAGTAGCATATAGAAAACATGTACCTTAGAGTTCGAAATACATGTCATGGAACACCTATATGAGATTGTACTTCGACCTTTAAGTCTAAAAGTAGTTGTACATAGTAGATGTTAGAAATCAGAGATCTTTTTAGAAATAAGATATATATATATATATATATATATATATGCATGTTGATGGATATTCTGAATAGAACTGTATATAATGTACCTATTATTGTGCAGGTCGAATTGGACTCAGTTTGCTCGCGTGAAGATGAGGCGTTCCAATGTAATCGAGAATTTGCAGAGGAGTTGGGTAGGGTGAGGGAGGTGAATGAGGACAGAGAAGACCAACATGTAAATGTGTATTTCAAATTTGTTGAGGCAACCTAGATTTTTATTGACCTCACTCGTAAGGTAGAGGAGAAAGATACCAAAATTGAAAAGGGGCTAAAAGGGCTTGCGGAGATAAAATAATATTCCACAAAGCTTCAAAATCAGATTGACACGCTGATGGTTAAGAGTAGGCCGGTTGAAATGGCTTAATACTGTATTCTGGCGCTAGAATGATCGGAGGGACAATTTCGAGCTGACCTTCAGAATTGTAGAAGCAAGCTGGGGCGACTGAAACAGAAAATGATTAAAAAAGATAACGAGCTGAAGGTGGCTCGAGAAAATCTA
Source organism: Kingdonia uniflora (assembly GCA_014058105.1). NCBI lineage: Eukaryota > Viridiplantae > Streptophyta > Magnoliopsida > Ranunculales > Circaeasteraceae > Kingdonia > Kingdonia uniflora. The sequence continues at coordinate 2,079,385 of JACGCM010000121.1, forward strand.
TCAGCTTCGGATGCTGCAGCCGAACACTTGCATATAGCCCTACCTGCCAAGGATATGAAGTTTCGTGGGATGCAACAAAAGTGTGGCGATTTAAATGAGAGGGTGGCACGATTGAAGATCAAATTGGCACAAACCAAAGCGCGTGTCAAAAAAGTCGAGGCTGGAGAGCGCTCGAGGTGGAGTAGAAATGATGTTAAAGTTCCTCTAGTCCAAGGGAATGTAGTTAGCCTGTCAGGTCGAATTAGAGAGTTGGAAGGTGACGTAGCTCGAATTCAAGGGCATGTGCAGAAAGGGAATGCAAACTTAAGGGAATGCCAGCACAAGTTGGATGATGCTCTTATCAAGAAGAAGGTCTTGGAAGGGGAAATTAGGGTGAAGGAAATTTTGATAAAGAAAAAAGATGACTTGTTAAGGGATACTTCAGCCAGGGAAGAGTTGAATACAGAAATCAAGAGACTTCGAGCCCAGGTGGTAGACCTAGAGACCATTAATCAGGCTGAATCAGCTAAATTTGTCAAAAAATTAGAAGAGAATATAGTTTTTGATGCTCGAACATAAATAAAAATGGTACATCAGAAGAAACTGTATGCGACTTTGGAGTCACGCCTCGAGAAGGTGAGATCTCACTTTTCAAGGATTGTTGTATTTCATGCGTCACATGCAGACCTGTTAAAGTCAATCGTTGCGTATTTTGTAGAGGAAGTAAAAAGACTTGTGTTAGAGCGAGATACCTTGTTCAAGAGTTTGTCTGACAAGAGATGCATTTATGGAGTTAATATAGATTGAGGGAATTGTATGGCCTTCATGGAAATGATTATAGGCCCTCGACCTGCTAATCTGATAGAGAGTGGCAGAGTTGCTGTAACTTGTAAACTGAATTTTGATCAACCTCCTGCTGAAGGGTAAAGCATGGCTGACATCCCAGCAGCAGAAAAGAATTCATTATAATGTGACCTGAAAATAAATAGTATCTGTCGTAGACATATTGAAATAGATGAAAGCTAGTATGACATTTGCCTTATCTTATATCAGGTGAGGTCTTTGATATAAAACAAGTTTTTACATTTGTTCTAATCGCAGAGATGGGTTGAGTTAGTCAAACCAAGTGAATCTTGATTTAACTGTAGTAATATTGCAGACATATTGAAAAAGATGAAGGCTAGTATTACTTTTTGCCTTATCTTATGCATGTTAGAGTCGTTGGTATAAAACAAGTTTTTACATTTGTTTCATTCGCAGAGATTTAGTAGAGTCAGCCAAACCAAGTGTTATTCTTGATTTAACTGGTATAATGTCCCAAACAAGTTGAAGTAGATGAAGGCTAGTATTACTTTTGCCCTATCTCATGTTTGGTAGAGTCTTTGATATAAAACAAGTTTCTACATTTGTTTCAATCACAGAGATTTAGTAGAGTCAGTCAAACTAAGTGTTATCCTTGATTTACTTGTATAATGTCCCAAACAATTTGAAGTAGATGAAGGCTAGTATTACCTTTGCCCTATCTCATGTTTGGTAGAGTCTTTGATATAAAACAAGTTTCTACATTTGTTTTAATCGTAGAGATTTAGTAGAGTCTGCCAAACCAAGTGTTATCCTTGATTTAACTGGTATAAGATCGATTGAAAGCTAGTATTATCTATGCATTAATCTACAGAATATGGTTGAATCTGCATAAGTAGAGAGATGTTGTGAAAAACTTGGAAGTTTCATTGATCAGTTCAGAATTTACATTGGATGGAGATGAAAATCTCACTTTTGGAATTGAAAAAACAAAAATGAGAAATGAAAATAGAGTAGCAAGACGCTTAACGATAGTACCGTTTCAGTCGCCTAGTGTTCCAAGGATTTAAAATGGGGATTCCCTTTTTTGTCATGAGATAATATAATCCTAGGCCCGAGAGACCTGTGATAATGAATGGACCCTCCCAATTGTCAACAAATTTTCCAGCGTGAGGCTCTTTGCGATGTTGAGGAATTACTCTAAGGACAAGATCATCGATTTGGAAGGTACAGTTTCTGACTGTTATACGACCTGGGAAGCATATGATGATATCGACCTAAGTTAGCGATGACGCATTCCCTGGTTTCATCGATCATATTGAGGTTGCAAGCCAATTCAAACTCATTTTCCTCGTCAGTCAGCTCGTGATCTCGAACTGGATGATGGTATTCAGAAGAAATGACGGCCTCAGCGCCATAGGCAAGGAGGAATAGGGTGCATCCTATTAAATATCTGGGAGTGGTACGATATGCCCATATTATAGGGACCTATCCCTCGATTTCACCTAAAAATGAGCTATTACCAGTTCGAATTATCTCCATCTCAGGCTCACGCATTTTTAATACTCCAGTCAACATTCCAACCATCCCCACGAACTGCTCAAGAACGTGGACCGAACTAAGCCCAAAAAACATTATCCAGTCAAAGACACCTCTTTTCCGCGAACTCGTCAGTTATTCAGTCAACCACTACTAACCACATTATTCGAAAAATGTGCTCTAGCACGATGAAGAGCTGTTGGGAAGGCCTATATAAAGAAAAAGTTCCAGAAGAGACAAGGACCAAAAAAATTACACAAACTTCTTATTTACGAGATTCAAAGCATTTCTTTATTTAGAGATCACTTGTAATAAAGATATCCGCCTTAAGCAATAAAAATACTTTCACAAAAATCCTCCATACAAGATCGTAGTTTTTACCTATTCAGAGGTTTTCCACGTTAAAAATACCTGTTTGAGTTCTTACTTTCCATTAGAATATTATTACAGGTTTATTGGTGTGATAGCGAATCCCTAACCATTTCGAGCTTACGGAATTTGGCCATTACATTTGGCGCCGTCTGTAGGAAAGAATACATTTCCACAATATCCTAAGGCAGTCTTTCACTACAACTTTCAATTATGGTTTCTTCCAGACGACAGGCCGCAGGAACTCAGCTTGAAATTTTTGTAGATCCGGGATACTCACAGATTTACGGGAAAATTTCCACACCGAGACAGAGAAACGCGCCGAACTCAAACTTCAGTTAACAAAGGATCGAGAGCTCCGGGAAAAAGGGATCGATACAGAATGACAAGTTTGTTTGACAGCGCTCAAACGGCATAAAGACCAGATGATAACAATGCAGACTGCCCTCGAGGCTCTGTAAAATACTCAGCAAGCTCCTCCAGCCAGAGGTCACGATCAGCTTCCAGAGACCTCCCGCATTTTAAAAAGGGAAAGATTGAGACCTCGGGGAGTCACCAGTAAAGCCATTTTCAAGAATCTACAGCACGGACTACAACCCTCCATCCAATTGGGTGGGGGGGGAGTTCAATCAAAAGTCAGTCGAGGCCACCAAATTTCTATCCGTCAGGAGGATGACCAGTGACCTATACATCAAGTTCCAACATGATATCGATTGAGTGAAGGTATGGGAACTCATCATCCCTAGCCAGTACCTCCAACGATTCAACCAGCACGACATTTCATCACAAAAGAACATATGGACCAACGAATTAAGGAGTTGATCGGTACTACTGGCGATACCACAAAGTTTCAAGGAAGTCCAATTGCCAAAGAACTATTCAATATGGAGATACTGAAAGGTTTCCATACTCCCAAAATTTGCAAATACAAAGGTACTGACCCGAAGGAGCATATTCAGCAGTATCGTGATTCATTGGGGTTGTACTCCAAACTCAACCACATCCTTTGCCGTCTTTTTGCCACAAGTCTATAGGAGGAACCACTCCGATGGTTCCATTCTCTTTCTGAGGAATCTATCTACACATTTGATCAACTACAGAAGCAGTTCATCAAGACATATGCTCACAACAGAGACAAAGATGAGAACTTGTATTCTCTTATCGGTCTTAAGCAGTCGCATGGAGAAAAGCTCAAAGACTTCTCAAAGAAGTTCTTAGAGCTCGCGAGAAAAGTGGATAACCTTGACCAAAAAATAGTTGTTACCGCTTTCACCAATGTTTTCTGGCTCGACTGCAAGTTCAAAGAATACCTCTTCCTTAACAAACCTGCGACATTAGATGAGATGATCACCAAAGTTAACGGTTACGTCGACTTGGGGAGAATGATGTCTTAGCGACAAAAGTCTACTAAATTTATCCTCTCCACCAAAATCTCATCTACAGATCAAACCAGCGAATCCAAGGAGGAATAAAAGGATCAAAAATACACCAAGGGGAACACCGGATACCCTCAGAAAAGCGGTCTACAGAACAAACCCTTCCTCCCAAAACTGAACGTCTGAATCTCCACAATTTTTCTACTGCTATTAAAGGATCCACTCTACCGCATCTCTCAACCACTGGAGCCCATCGATAATCGACCATTCTGCCTACATCATAAGGTAAATCATCATACTACTGACAATTTGTATGCTCTATTGCGGTTGCTCAAATACATTTTTAAGGAGGGACGAATGCTTGAATATATTGTCGATCTGAAGTCATACAATGATGGCAATTATAAGAAGGAGTTCAAAGTTGTTGAAGTCAATGATTGAGCTGAGGAGAATCATCTCTACTATATGCACCTCAGCAACATGATCGAAATCAATCAGATCAGCAATTCCAACAGATCAAAATACAAGAGGCTATCGGAATGCTATGATCTTGCACCTCAAGACAAAGAATCCAAGCTTCTTCCCAAGTTGAGCAATCGCTGACTCGGAATCTCCTTTGAGGATTGCGATACAAGCCATGTCAAGTTTCCATATCATGATGCATTAGTCATAATGTTCAAGATGAAAAAGTTTGTCATGCACATAATGATGTTCGATACTGGCAGCGATATTGAAATTCTTTTTCAAAGTACGATCGACCAGATGGGTTTGACCGACCAAGTTATTCAGAGTGACACCGACATCAGTGGATTCAATGGCTCTAGGGAGGAAGGAGTAGGCAAGATCATCTTATCTATTACTACAGGACCAGCCACCATCGACGTCGTTTTCTATGTCATTAATGCCAAATCTCGTTATCTTAGGATTATGGGCCGCTGTTGGTTACACAATATGGAAGCAATCGCTTCCACCTATCATCAAGCACTTCGATTCAGACATGACAACGACATTTATGAGATCAAAGGTAGTCATAAACTCTCTCGAGCTTGTGAAAATACTATCTCCACCATCCTAGATACTTCAGACAGATTAGCCGCATAACAATTATAGAATGTTGAACACCTCAACGATCAACCACCTACCAAGGAGCCTAAAAAATATATTAACATTGATGGACCTCGTAGAGGTACTTTTATCAGAACTAAGCTGGTTCAACATGAAAAAGACGCTCTTACTCAGTTCTTATAACTCAATCGAGGCGTTTATGCATGGTCTTTCGAAGAAATTCCCAGGGTCGATCCGACCATGGCTTGTCACAAGTTAGCCATCAATATTAACGCCACAACGGTCAAACAGAAACAATGATGACTTTCACCTCATCTTCGAGATGAAGTTAACACTAAGATCGAGAAATTGATCAAAGTGGGATTCATTCGAGAAGCCAAGTATCCAGACTGGATATCCAACAAGTTCGCAGTCCCAAAGAAGAATGGAAAGGTTTGAGTTTGCGCAAATTTTATAGATTTGAACAAACATACTCTAAAGTACAGTTTCCCTCTTCCTAGCATTCATCAGATCCTCGATTCCATAGCAGGGCATGATCTCCTATCTATGATGCATGCTACTTCAGAGTATAATCAAATTCCGCTTTTGGAAGAGGATTAAGAGAAGACAACTTTTATCACTGAAAGAGGTCTTTATTGTTACAAAGTCATGCCCTTCGGGCAGAAGAATGCAGGTGCCGCATATCAATGATTGATGACTACTATGTTCAAAGTATACCTAGGAAAAATCGCTGAAGTCTACATCGATGATCTCTTGTGCAAAAGCTTATAGTCAGATGATCACATCTCAGATCTCAACACTATATTCAACATCTTTCAATCTTACAAAATGTGTCTCAACCCTGATAAATGTTAATTCGGGGTACATTCTGGCCGCTTTCAAGGCCACCTCATTAGCAATAAAGGGATTGAGGCCAATCCGGATCAAATTTGGGTTCTCCTTGACATGCCTTCTCCAAAAACAACAAAAGACATTCAGAAACTTGCCGGTAAAATTGCCGCTATCAACCATTTTGTCTCTAAATCGTTAGACCACTGCCGTTGGCTATTCCTGTTACTCCACGGATGTACCAAACGAGGAAAGGTTCATCCAACTGCAGAAGTCACATGGACACCAGAATGCGAAGCAACTTTTTCAGGATCTCAAAATCTATTTGGGGAGGTCTCCCATAATGAACACCCCAGTAGGTAATGAGGAATTGATAATCTTCCTAGTAGTCACAAATACTTCCCTCAGTTCGGTTCTTATTCACTTGGAAGGGAAAATAGAGAAACCAGTCTTCTTCATCAGTAAAACCCTTACACCAGCAGAAACAAAGGTACTCTAAAATTGAGAAACTTCTTCTCACCCTTGTTTACACTTTACAGAAACTCAAGCACTACTTCCTAGCACATTCCGTCAAAGTTATGGCAAACTATCCACTTTGGGAAGTTCTATCCAAGAAAGAGAAATCAAGAAGAGTGCAAAAGTGGTCAGTCAGTTTGGGAGAACATGATATCAAGTTTGAATAACGTTATTCCAAAAAAGGTCAGGCCGTTACTGATTTTCTCGCGGATTTTCTAGTGGAGGATCCCGAGTGGGAGGAGCGCGACCCAGACCTTACCGAAGACACACTAGAGAATCCGCCCCCAAGCCATTCGTCGAACGAGCTGAATGGATCACTATATCAGGGTGGAGGCTTCTCACATATAGATTAGCAGTGCCCGCAGGGTCAGGAATCGGGGTCATTTTGATTACCCTTTCTAATGACAGAATTGGGAAATCAATCCGCTTGGATTTTGAGGCCTCAAATAATGTCACCGAGTATGAAGCTCTCATTCACGGACTCGATCTCACACTTGAGATCGATGTCTCCGAACTCTCAGTTTGCACAGATTCACTACTCATTGTTCACCACTACTCAGTACAAGAAGAACGGGAAGATGATCGAATATGTAGCCCTCGCTGCAGATATGATGAGGAAGTTCGCGAAAGCGACTCTTGATTATCTTCCTCGAGGTGAAAGCAGACACGTCGATTCCGTGGAATATCTAGCTGAGGTCTTGGGTATAGAAGCTCGATATCAACAGATCAAAATCATTTCAACCCCCAACATCGATCGCATTTCTTTACGCACGATCAACACCGGGGGCGATAAAGGGGGAGACGACATTTGGCGAAAGCCTTTCTTATCCTACCTCAGTGTTGATAACAGTTATAACATACCACTCCCAGCAGATCCAAAAGGGCATCGATAGTTGATCAACAACTCGAAGCGCTACACTAATCAAAATGGAGTGCTATACTGCCTTTTCATCACGGGGCCTTACCTCGAGTGCCTCTCCAAACCAAAAGTAGATGAACTACTCTGCAAATTACATGAAGGGACTTGTGGCTCCCATGTCGCAAGTCAATCACTAGCAAATAAAGCTATTATACAAGGAATATTCTGGCCTTGCGTGCGCAAGCAAGCAGAGGAGTACTCACGCAGATGCGACACCTGCCAGAGACATGGACACGTGATACGCGCCCCTACGCTCGAACTCCATGTAAGCAAGGTTTTCTGGCCATTCAAAAAATGGGTACTAGATCTCATTGGCGAATTCCCTAACTTACCAAGTAACCGTCGTCACCTACTCGTAGCTACCAATTACTTTACAAAATGGGTAGAAGCAATTCCACTATGTCGTACTAGAGAAGAATAGGTCATCTCTTTTATCTGGAACCACATAATCACTCAGTTTGGGTACCCCCACCTAATTTGTATCGATAACGGGCCCCAATTAGTGGGAGATAAAGTTGTAACCTTCCTAAACCACCACAATATCATCTACTCACCATCAAATCCATACTACCCTCAAGGCAATGGCCAAGCCAAAATTACCAACAAAACCATCGTAGATGGACTCAAAATGCGGCTTCACTCACAGTAAAAAGGGAATTGGGTTCGTGAACTACCTCACGTCCTGTGGGCATATTGAACCTCTTCCCGACAATCCTGAGGGTGCACCCCATTCCTCCTTGCTTATGGCACTGAGGCCGTCATTCCTTCTGAATATCATCATCCAGTTCGTGATCACGAGCTAACTGACGAGGAAAATGAGTTCGAATTAACTTGCAACTTCAATATGATAGATGAGACCAGGGAACGCGCGATCGCTAATCTAGGTCGATATCATCATATGCTTGCTAAATCGTATAATAACCAAGTCAGGAGCCATACTTTCCAAATCAAAGATCTCGTCCTCAAAGAATTTCCTCAATATCGCAAAGAGCCTCACGCTAGAAAATTAGCCGACAATTGGGAGGGTCCATTCATTATCACAGGTCTCTCAGGCTTAGGATTATACTATCTCATGACAGAAGAGGGAATCCCAATTTTAAATCCTTAAAACACTAGGCAACTGAAACGGTACTATCGTTAAGCCTCTTACTACTCCATATCTATTGCTCGTTTTTGTTTTTCAATTCCAAAAGTGAGATTCTCATCTCCATCCAATGTAAAATTTGAACTTATTAATGAAAGTCTTTTTTACAATATCATTCTCCTCGCAAAAATTTAACCATATTCTATAGATTAAAGCATAGATAATACTAGCTTACAATCGATCTTATCCAAGTTCGACCTGAGAGACTAACAACATCCCCACGCACTAGAGGGGCCTTAACATCAGTTCTACTTCCCCCAGAACATTCTCTAGCCTCAGCTTTCTTGGCACACGCGATGGCCTGTGTCAGCTCGGTCTTAAGTCGTGCAACCCTCTAATTTAAATTGTTACACATTCGCTGTATTTATCGGAACTCCATATCCTTGACAGGTAGGGCTATTTGTAAGTGTTCAGCTGCGGCTTCTGAAGCTGATAGGTTTTCTCGAGCTACCCTCAGCTCATTATCTTTTTCAACAATTTTTTATCTCATTCGCTCCAGTTCGTTCCTACAATTCTGAAGATCAGATCGAGATCGTTCCTCCAGTCTTTCTAATGCCTGAATACTATATTGAGCTATTTCAGCCTGCTTACCCTTAGCTGCCAATGCGTCAACCCGACTTTAAAGCCTCTCGGCGCGTTCTGTTACTTCCGCTAGCTCTTTTAACCCCTTACCTATTTTGGCATCTTTTTCTTCGACCGGAAAAGTAAGGTCGAAAACTGTCTGGGTCAGCTCAACAAGTTTAAAATGCTCCTTTACGTATTGATCTTCTTTATTCTCGTTCGCCTCCCTCATCCTATCGAACTACTCTGCAAATTCCCGATTATACTTGAGTACGTCGTCCTCACGAGAGTGAGATGAATCTAATTCGACCTGGGGAATATAACAATTTTTAGTACAGTACGATTCATGAAAACATTTGAATATATACATACTTCATTTCTAAAAATTATATATTATTTCTAAACATCTGGGATCGAAATGCATTATCAGATACAGGTTTCGTGAGGTCTATTACGGAATCAAAGGTACATTCATTCGATATGCTTTTTTATATAAATAGTATTGGATTTTTACTATGCACTATACTGAGGTTATCTACATCTATATCCTACTTACGTGATAACTTAACATTGGTATAACATACAAGTCGAAAGACCTATTCCGTTCTAACCTGCAGCTTTTCTTGAGCAGACATCAAAGCTGTTGAGATCTTTCTTTCCCTGGTAAGCCTAGACTCAAGATCTTTTACTCTGAGACTCATTTCTCTAAGTGCCTACAAGAGGTTTATAAAGCAAAGTTAACCTACAAAAGTTTCTTCCCCACGCACAATTCGACAACTTACAAATATTTATACAAACGCACGTTTCTACCCTACCTTCTCACTATTACCCTATGGGAGTTTGACATCATTCCTTTGGTTGTCGAGCTCCGTCTGATGGAAATACCATCCAGACCGTCCACGATCCCCACCACTTTCGCTTCCTCCTCATCTTCCTCCTCAACATAGGTCTCCGCCTTAATGACATCTACCATCTCCTCAGAATAGCCCTTTAGCATCAAGTGATGCCCTAGTCTATCACGCTCCTCAACCATCTCATCTAGATTGGCCCTCGCCTCCACTTGCTGCTGACCAATCGCCACGACATGGGAGGCCTTCAGCTGCCTATCTTCATTCAGAGCATCAGTCCTGGATCGAGCTAATTCTTTTTCCAGCTCGATATTTGCCTTCTTCAGCTCAGATTTTTCTTCCTCAATGCCGAGCCAAATCCCCTTAACAAGACGAGCAACCTACAAAAATTAAATCGATCTTAGCGATTAGCTCGAAACGCATTAAACAACTCATTCCTATAATATAAACTTACCATCTTGCCCATGTCTTCCTCTCCATGGAGAACTGCCAACCTAGCCCTTTCCTCGACCTCTTTGAGGTCATCTATTGCACTAGATCGCCCTTCAGAGACCTTCACCCCTGACTCCCCCGAGGGTTCGACTCTCCTCATTTTCTCTTTTGCGACCTCACCACTTCCAGTGGTACCAGAGGCCGGCAAAGCCTTTAACATCCATTTTTTTTTGATATTTTTGAGCTATTCTGCTCGATGTAACGGGATTCGGATGAACTGAACTACCTGTTCCAGGAGTCTTGGACAAGTTGGTTCGAACCTCCTCACCGTTCACTTGCCTCTTCCCTTCGTCAGCACCCGCCATCGACCTGGTCGACTGAGCTTTTCATACTTTTTTTGACCTGCTATCAACCCTCTTCTTTCTACTCAGGCTGAGTCCCTCCAACACAAATTCGAGCTTAGTCTTCTCCTCTGCAACTTTGTCCAACAGAGATTCCTTCCTCTCCACTTTAGACTTCACACCTGCAATGATAACATTTTTAGTATCAACTACAGTTATCAGTGAAATATAGCAATAATTCTATCTATGCATGTCTATACTTACTTTATTTTATAGTTCTAAACCAAAGGTTCTTTGTCATCTCTTTAAAGACAATTACCCTTCACCCATATGACGTTGTCATTCCAGGTTCGACCTGTTGAATTCAGATCGAAGAAGCGGTGCCGAGTTGTGCTCGCACAGAAATATGACCTTCCATTGGCCTTATAATTCTCACCCCATAAAACTGCAAAACATTCTCAGGGGTTATCCTCCTCACTTTTCCCTCCCTTTCTCATTTTTCATTCAGATAATCACACACGGTTATTACCTCCCACATATTCCCGTTCAATTGAACAGGGCATTCCCCAATTCCATTCATAATCCCCTTCACCAAATTGGTGAGGGGATGACTCAACCCATACTCTAATTGTGATAGGTAACAAAAGAAAACCCTCCGAGAGGTCACTCCAAACATCCCCGTCAAAGTATTATAACGAGATCGATTCATCTATACCCCTATCTCGTTTTTCCACTTCCATATCTGCCAACAGATAAAAGTACTCTTCCCCCTCTACTTCCGTACAACCCCTGAACTGCATTCCAGCATATTATACATAATTTCCCCACTTCCCTCCTACAGCCGCCTTAGCTTTACAAAACTCTCTAAGGCATCAGAACCAGGAGGATAAGATATCAATTGGCATGGAAAACCTAGGAATTGTTCCAATCCTACTTCCCCCTCACAATCTGACTCATTCGTCCGACCAGAGGTCGATACCTCATTAACAGATGAACTTCCCATCTCAACAACAATTTATACAGGCATGTTTTCGACCTTACAAAAATTCCTCTCATGCTCGACCTACATGCAGGTTAAGGTATCTATCATTCTTTCATATATATATATATATCAATCATTTACATACAACATATATCTTTAACATATTCAGTATATATGGCAATATATGTTGCATACATTTCTACTAACCTTCAGTATCCGAATGAGAATCTGTAGTAGTGCCAAGCCTTTCCCTCACGACGCTGCTGTATAGCCACCTGCAAGATTCAATATCTTTCGCCATCATCAACCGTTGATCCCCTTCGGATAAATCCTTATCAAATCCCCTGATTTTTTGTCTCTCTCTATGTTTGCTCTCCAAATTTTTAGAAATTGATTTTTTTTATTGGAGGCGAAGAAGCATTATTTATCTTTTCTCTCTCAAGAGGCTGACATTTATTGCGCCTTATACGAACCGTCCTCGATTTCAGAATCGAGGCATCTTTTTACTCTTCATGTCAGACGTTTTGTACCTTTTCAATAAAACTACATTTCCATCATTACAACTCTCTTCATTTTTTAACATATTTCTCTTTTTTATTTCCTGACCTTCCCACACTCATGATGACTCACTCTGTAAGATGTCAGATTCCTACTTCCTTACATACAAAACAAAACTAGAAGCTTCTGTATTTCCCCATTTTTGACTCTGTCCTTATTTATCATACTTATAGTAATTGACATAATTTTCTAAACTACGCAAATTTTCAAAATTATTTAAATTATTTGCTAAAACAGTCTCAAAACAGATTTGCACCTATAGAGGATCCGATTGACTTATATCTTTTCGGTTACATTCAACAAAAATGTATTATTCATGATAAATACTTTATACAACATCTATCGCAGCTCTAGTAAACTGGACGATGTCATCCAGTCACATTCTTCGTCGTTCCTCTGATCTTCGAATTCGATCTCAACTTCAGCAATCAAACCAACCAACCTTTCTCAATCTACCGAATCCCTCACCAATTCACGAAAGCATACCTCATAAAAATAACAAGCATACTCAAGTTTTCTGCTCCTTACATCTAATCCTTGGAGCTGACATTCCCTCACTGGTAGCTCAACATCATAACCAAATGAACCAAAAATCCTCTCTCGCACTTCAATAATTTTTATAGCCAATTATCCTTTCGCGGCATGACGAATCCTCTGAGATCGAGTCCGTACCATCCTATTCCTTACTCAATTTTTTACAGATCATCATATCCGTATTTATACGTTTTTCATACACTTTTACCGTAAAAACATGATTTTTACCTTGTATCTCGTAACGGAAACCCAGAATCTTGGAATAAATTATTCGAACTTATCCCCTCACCAGTACATGCATTATTTACTATACTCAAGCTTATTTTACTAAGAGTTGTACCTCTATCGACCTGTAGAAGCTCGAATTTCCATGATTACATATTTCCTACAATTTTTCTCCCTCACCTGTTTAAAACACAAATTATACTTACATCACAATGACATTGTTAGCACGTACTCATCCCAGTTCGAGCATCATAATAATAATGTTCTCAGTACTTATAAACTCTTATTCATTTTTTAAATACCCTGTACAATTAAGTTCGATTCTAATTTTTTTCTTCTTCTATATACAGATTATTGGATGACAACTTTTATTCATGTCGAAAATATTACATGCGCTTTACAGATACTTTATAGATAACAAGTTTTTCAGTACATTGATCTCCAGAATATAACAAAAATGTTATCCGTCCAACACCAAACTCCAGGTACTTTATAGATAACAAGTTTTTCCCTATGTGTTCAAAGTCACAAGTCATTCAGGTACGCAGAGGCATCAACTTCTCCAGTTCTTCTTGCTTCAATAATCTTACACCCAGATGTAAAGCTGGCATTGGAGCCAACAAAGAGCTTCCCTTATATGAGTTTGGTTAAATTCTAGTCAACCTTCAAACGGAAACTATGCAAGCAATAAACTCAGTGCTAGAACTAAATTTTCAAACTAAGAGTCTTATGAGTGCCAAAACGTAATGGAAATACAAAAGCAGACTCCTACTGGTTGTCTCCCTCCTCCACTACCATCACCTCCTTCTCTGAAACTACCACCTCTGAAGAGCTGGTAGAGATGAAAAGGGCCCGGCCTTAAATCTATGGTAAAGCAAGAAATCAGCATATCTGCCCCGCTGATACGTCTATCCCTGCATATAAAGCCTTAACCTTGTCTTCCGCAAGAGTACGAAGACTGGCCCACCGGTCCTCGCCTGTCAAGATAACGACATAAAAACTCCACTTATAGTAGAATTCCTCCTCTGCTTTAACCGCTTCCTCTTCCGACATACCTTGATAAATAAGAGGAACATGAGCAGGAATAGACAACTCCAAGGATTGGTCCCCAAAGTACTTCAACTTTAACCTTTATATTTCAATCGCTATCCTCTCTTTAAGGACCATCCTCTGAGTCTTCACCATTTCATAAAAACATTCAAGTTTCAGAACAAGTTATGTAAGTAAGAACTGTTTCAAAGATTTCCTACAGGCATAATTTATATAACCGTATATTTATTGTGCATGCACGTCTTCCCAAACGTCATCATTTATTACAGACACGACTATTCAATCGCAACCATCACATACATCCGCATTCACATCATCATTTAATGCCCATCACTTTCCAATATCGCGTAACTTCCATCCAGTCAAACGCCATCATTACTCCATTTCGAATTTCAAAGTTTTAACACATTCTTTCTCAACCAAAGCTGCTCGTGACTTCGGTTCCGAGGGGGCGATTGTAGGGACCTATCCCTCGATCTTACCTAAAAATGAGCTGTCACCAGTTTAAATTATTTCCATCTCAGGCTCACGCATTTTTAACCCTCCGGTGAACATTCCAACCAGCCCTACGAACTGCTCAAGAACATAGACTGAACTAAACCCAAAAAACATTATCTAGCCAAAGACACCTATCTCCTACAAACTCGTCAATTATTCAGTCAACCGCCACTAACCACATTATTCAAAAAATGTGTTCTAGCACGATGAAGAGCTGTGGAGAAGGCCTATATAAAGAAAAAGTTCCAAAAGAGACAATAACCAGAAAAATTACACAAACTTCTTATTTACGAGATTTAAAACATTTTTATATTTAGAGATCACTTGTAATAAAGATATCCTCTTCAAGCAATAAAGATACTTTCACAAAAATCCTGCATACGAGGTCGTGGTTTTTACCTATTCAGAGTTTTTTCACGCTAAAGCCACATGTTTCAGTTCGTACTTTCCATTAGAATATTATTACAGGTTCATTGGTGTGATAGCGAATTCCTGACCATTTAGAGCTTATGGAATTTGGCCATTATACATAGGACATGAGGTAGTTCTCAAACCCAATTCTATTTTTTCTTTAAGTGAAACCGTTTTTTAAGTCTATCCATGATGGTTTTGTTGGTGATTTTGGCTTGGCCATTGCCTTGAGGATAGTAAGGATTGGATGGTGAGTAGATGATATTGTGTTGGTTGAGGAAGGTTATAATTTTTTCTCCAACAAATTGGGGCATATTATCGATACAAATTAGGTGGGGTACCCAAACCGAGTGATGATGTGTTCCTAAATAAAAGAGATGACCTCTTCTTTTCTGGTTCGACATAGTAGAACTGGTTCTACCCATTCGTAAAATAAACGGTAGCTATGAGTAGGTAACGGCGGTTACATGGAGAGTTAGGGAATTTGTCGACGAGATCAAGTGCCCATCTTTTGAATGGCCAGAATACCTTGCTTGCATGGAGTTCGAGTGCAGGGGTGCATATCACGTGTCCATGTCTTTGGCAGGTGTCACATCTGCTTGAGTACTCCTCTGGTTGCTTGTGCACGCCAGGCCAGAATACTCCGTTTGTAATAACTCTATTTGCTAGTGATCGACTTACGACATGGGAGCCACAAGTCCCTTCATGTAATTTGCAAAACATTTCATCTGTTTTTGGTTTGGAGAGGTGCTTGAGGTAAGGCCCCGTGACGAAAAGGTGGTATAGCACTCTATTTTGATTTGTATAGCTTTTTGAGTTGTTAATCAGCTATCGACGCCCTTTTAGATCTGCTGGGAGTGGTCCGTTATAACTGTTATCGACACTGAGGTAGGATATGAAAGGCTTTCGCCAATTGTTGTCTCCCCCTTTATCGCCCCCTATGTTAATCGTGCATACCAAAATGCGATCAATGTTAGGGGTTGAAATGATTTCGATATGGAGATATCGGGCTTCTGTACCCAAGGCCCCGACTAGATATGCCAAGGAATCGGCGTGTCTATTTTCACCTCGAGGAAGATAATCGAGAGTTTCTTTCACGAACTTTCTCATCCTATCTGTAACGAGGGTTGCGTATTCGATCATCTTTCCATTCTTCTCAATTCTGTCATAAGAAGGGGTAATCAATACGATTCCGATTCCTGACCCTGCGGGTCCTGCTGATCCATCTGTGAGAAGACTCTACCCCTTTATTGTAATCCATTCAGCTCGCTCGTCGAATGGTTTGGGGGTGGATCTTCGGGAGTTTCTTCTGTAAGGTCAGGGTCATACTCCTCCTACTCGGGATCTTCCACTAGAAAATCCACAAAAATATTAGCAACGGCCTGACCCTTTTTGGAATGACGTTGTTCAAACTTGATATCATATTCTCCCAAACTGACTGACCACTGTTGTACTCTCCATGATTTTTTTTCTTGGATAGAACTTCTCGAAGTGGGTAGTTCGTCATGACTTTGACTGAATGTGCTTGGAAGTAGTGCTTGAGTTTTTGTGAAGTATAAACAAGAGTGAGGAGAAGTTTCCCAAATTTAGAGTACCTCATCTCCGCTGGAGTGAGGGTTTTGCTGATAAAGTAAACTGGTTTCTCGATTTTCCCTTCAGGAAGAATGAGAACCGAGCTGAGTAAAGTATTTATGACTACTAGGTAGATAATCAGTTCCTCATTATCTACTTGGGAGCTCATTATGGGAGACCTCCCCAAATAGCTTTTGAGATCCTAAAAAGCTTCTTCGCATTCTGGTGTCCATGTGACCTCTATATTTGGCTGAACTTTTCTTTGCTTGGTACAACCACAGAGTAATAAAAATGGCCAACGACAGCGGTCTGAAGATTTTGAAACAAAACGGTTAATAGCAGCAATCTTGCCAACAAGTTTCTGAACATCTTTTGTTATTTTTGAAGAAGGCATGTTGAGGAGACCCCAAATCTGATCTGGATCGACCTCAATCCCCTTCTTGCTATTGAGGTGGCCTAAAAATTGGCTAGAATGTACCCTGAATTGATACCTATCAGGGTTGAGACGCATCCTGTATGATCAAAGAATGCTGAATATAATGTTGAGATCTGAGATGTGATTGACTGACTGTACGCTCTTGCACAAGAGATCATCGATATAGAATTTAACGACTTTCCCTAGATGTGCTTTGAACATAGTAGTCATCAACCATTGATATGTGGTACCTGCGTTTTTGAGTCTGAAGGGCATGACTTTGTAGCAATAAAGACCTCTTTCAGTGATGAAAATTGTCTTTCCTTCATCTTCTTCCAAAAGTGGAATTTGATTGTATCCCGAAGCAACATCCATCATAGATTGAAGGTCATGACTTACTGTAGAATCGAGGATCTGATGAATGATGAGATGAGGGAAGCTATCCTTTGGAGTATATTTGTTTAGATCGGTGAAATCTACGTAAACTTGGACATTTTCATTCTTCTTTGGGATAGCGACAATATTAGATATCCAGTCTGGATATTTGGCTTCTGAAATGAATCCCACTTTGAACAATTTCTCAATTTCGGTGTTAACTTCATCTCAAAGACGCGGTGGCAATCGTCGCTATTTCTGCTTGACCACCATGACTTTGATGTTGATGGCAAATTTTTGACATGCCTTGTCTGGATTGACCCCAGGCATTTCTTTGAAAGACCATGTAAAAATGTCTCAATTTAGTTGCAAGAACTGAATGAGAGCATCCTTTTTGTGCTGAACCAGCTTAGTACCAATGAAAGTACATCTGCTAGGTCCATCAATGTTGATATATTCTGTGGGCTCCTCCATGGAAGGTTGATCGTTGTGGTGATCAGCTTCCTATAATTGCTATACAGCAAATCTGTCTGAAGTATCTAGGATAGTAGAGATGGTATTTTCACAAGCTCGAGAGAGCTTCTGACTACCCCTGATCTTATAGATACCATTGTCGTGTTTGAATCAGAGTGCCTAATGATAGGTGGAAGTGATTTCTTCCATGTTGTAAATCCAGCAGCAGCCCATAATCCTAAGATAACGAGATTTAGCGTTGATAATATAGAAAACGATGTCGATGGTGGCTGGTCCTGCGGTAATAGGTAAGATAATCTTGCCTACTCGTTCTTCTCTAGAACCATTGAACCCACTGATATCGGTGTCACTTTGCATAACTTGGTCAGCCAAACCCATTTGGCCGATAGTGTTATGAAAAAGAATCTCAATACCGCTTCCAATATCGATCATCATCATGTGCATGACAAACTTCTTCATTTTGAGCATTATTACTAACACATCATGATGTAGAAATATGACATGGCTAGTATCACAATCTTTAAAGGAAATCCCAAGCTAGCGATTGCTCGACTCAGGAAGAAGCTTAGCTTCTTTGTCTTGAGGTGTGAGATCGCAGCATTCTGATAGTCTCCTGCGCTTTAATTTGTTAAAATTGGAGATCTGATTGATTTCGAACATGTTGTTATGGTGTATACGGTAAAAAAATTTCTCCTCAGCTTGATCATTAACCTGAATAACTTCAAGCTATTTCTTATAACTGCCATCTTTGTATGATTACAGGTCGATAATATAGTCGAGCATCCGTCCCTCTTTAAAAATGTACTTTTGTAACCTCTTTAAAGCATAACAATTGTCAGTAGAATGATGGTTTACCTTATGATGCACGCAATATGGTCGACTATCGATTGGTTCTAGTGGTTGGGAGACGCGGTAGAGCTTATTCTTCAAAAGCAATGGAAAAAAATGTAGAGATTTAGACATTCATCTTTGGGAGGATGGGTTTGTTCGGCGGACCGCCTTTCTGAGGGTTCCGATTTCCCCATTCCTCCTTTGGTTCATTGGTTCGATCTGTAGATGGGCCTTTGGTAGAGAAGACGGATTTAGTAGATTTTTGCCACTCATACATCATTCTCTCCAAGTCTACGTAACTGTTGACCTTGGTGATCATATCCTCCAAGGTTGCAGGTTTGTTGAGGAAGATGTATTTTTTGGCCTTGTAGCTAAGCTAGAGAGCATTGGTGAAATCAGTAAGAACTGTTTTCTGATCGAGGTTATCCACTTTACGTGCGAGCTCTATAAATTTCTTTGCAAAATCTTCAAACTTCTCTTCGTGTGACTGTTTAAGACTGATAAGAGAATATAAATTCTCCTCTTTGTCCCTGTTGTGAGCATATGTCTTGATAAACTATTTTTGCAGCTGGTCGAATGTATATATGGATTCCTCAGGGAAAGAGTGGAACCATCAGAGTGGTTCCTCCTGTAGACTTGTGGAGAACAGACAGCAAAGAATGTGGTTGAGATTGTAGTATAACCCAAATGAATCACGGTACTGTTGAATGTGTTCCTTCGGGTCAGTACCTTTATATTTGCAAATTTTTAGAGTATGAAAACCTTTTGGTATCTCCATATCGAATAACTCCTTGGTAATTGAACTTCCTTATAATTTTGTGATGTCGCCGGTAGTACCCAGAACTTGTACTTCGATCAACTCCTTAATTCGTTGGTTCATATGTTATTTTGTGACGTAATGACGTATTGGCTGAATCGCTGGATGAGCAGGTTGTAGATTATGAGTGCTTGTACCTTCACTCAGGCAATCTCGTACTGGAACTTGATGTTAAAGTCGCTGCTCTTCCTCTAGGCGGATGGAAATTCGGTGACCTCGATTGACATCGGGTTAAACTTTACCCCCTAAATGTTTGAAGGATTATGGTTTGTGTTGTAGATTCCAGGAAAGAACATTACTGGCGACTCCCCGAGGTCCCAATCTTTCCCTTGCAGAAATACAGGAGGTCTCTGGAAGCTGATCGTGACCTCTGGCTGGAGGAGCCTGCTGAGTATTTTACAAAACCTCTAGGGCAGTCTGCATTATTGTCATATGATCTTCATGCCGTTTGAGCACTGTCAAATGAACTTGTCATTATGTATTGAACTCTTTTTCCCGGAGCTCCCGATCCTTTATTAACTGAAGTTCGAGTTCGGTGCGTTTCTCTATCTCGACGTTGAGATTCACTCGAAACTCAGTGAGTTGCCCCGGCACCATGGAAAGTTCGAGCTGGGTTCCTGCAGCCGGTCGTTTGGAAGTAACCATTATTGAAAGTTGTAGTAATAGACTGCCTTAGGATATTGTGGAAATGTAATCTTTCCCACAAACGGTGCTAAATGTAATGGCCAAATTCTGTAAGCTCAAAATTGCTTGGAATTTGCTATCACACCAATAAACCTACGACAATATTCTAATGGAAAACAAGAAATGACACATGTGATTTTAGCGTGGAAAATCTCTGAATAGGTTTGCTAATTTTCCAGGGAAAGAGGGAAACTCTATCGATCATATGCCCAATCGTTTGCTAATTTCTCTTTTATCCAAAAGTCTTTTAATGGTTTCAGGAATTTGACTAAAGCGATAGAAGAACAACAGAAAGTGAAATCCAATTGGGTTTAGATGAAGGATCTTCTACCACAATTACGGTGCAATATTGCAGTAATGGATCAAAATGAGACGGTGAAGAGTGTGTGTTATGAGATGGTGAACGATGCTTTATCTGATGAATTCTAGATTAGCACTATTGTTGTCTATTCCATTGAGTAAATTGTTCCAGTCATCTTGACTGTTTGTGCCGCTATTTTGTGAATATCGTCATGTATGTGTTGTTTTTCTTGTTCATATTGGTTATTTCCCTTAATTTTTGCATTACAGTCTATCTTAGCTATGCATGTGCTTGATTCGAGATTTATTTATTTATCATATATTTATCTAATGCATGAGCTACTTGGTATCACTTATTCATTACTAGTTCCAATTGTTCATGACTCTAGTCGTAAGTAGAAACCTTAAGGATAAATATAAAAACTTCGTTACCTAACATTATGTGAGGATCTAACCTTTTGTGCAAGCTTTGAGTGTTACTAAATAAATTCTTTCTTGCAAAATATCTCTTTGTTTATGATCTCACTATTTTATGCATTTGTCAATTGTTGGTGGTGACATATAGTTCAAGTTAGTTTAATAGAACATTCTCTATACTTGATTCGAGACAAAAAAGGTACTATGTGAGACTGAAAATATTATAAAAGGCTTTTTATTGTTATACCTTTTTGGCCTTCGTCTATGCTTATCCAAAATTTTATCTGTTTGTTGCCCTTTTATGCCTTAAAATATGTCATTTGTTTTATATCCAGCTCATTTTAACCCATTTGTTATGAGACATTTCAGTAAAATCAAAGTGAAGGAAGGAGTGAAACCATGTGGTTTAAGTGGGGATATATGAATAGAAAAATGAAGTATCGCCAATGTTTTTGCTAGTACATTAAAAAAAAGTCGTTCGAACGTGGTTGATAGTCGTTTGAACAACCTTTTGATAACCCTC
Organism: Kingdonia uniflora; assembly: GCA_014058105.1. NCBI lineage: Eukaryota > Viridiplantae > Streptophyta > Magnoliopsida > Ranunculales > Circaeasteraceae > Kingdonia > Kingdonia uniflora. The sequence continues at coordinate 2,100,769 of JACGCM010000121.1, forward strand.
TGAAATTTTTTCCCAGGAGCTCAAGTCGTTCGAACGACTTGATATTTCATTCGAATGAAATCTGGGAACATCATTTTTTTATGGTTTTTAAACCACTCACTTGCCTCGAGATTTGAGCGATTGTAAAGAGTTTCCCTATTATATAAAGGGAAACTTGGGGAAGAAATATTCTATTTAAGGTGAACTCAATTTGAAGAAAAAGGGGGGAAAAGTATAATCTATAGTCTCAGAATGCCAGCAAAACATCTACTCCGTCATGTCCCTTCCCTTGCCTACATTATAGCCATTTCAAGACCTATTTGATCTTGAGTTTTGCACAATCAGTTTCGTGGAGATGAGAGATATGGATTCTATATTAGTTAACTTGACACCATCTAAAACAATTGACTTTCCTTCTAAGAGGTCTTTCAGTAAAATAACGCTATTTTTTTGGATTGTGAATTTTTTAACTCCAGTTTATTCATATTCATATTTCCTCAGAGTGATATCTAGTAAATTCTCAGTGACTTTGTGTAACCAACCATGAGAGGCCTAAGTTGAAACATATTTTTAATATAGTGATCTTCATACATCTAAATGTTAGGACTTTGATTGGACTACACACACACACACACACCAAGTTCTTTTACATTATTTCGTTTATAGATTAACAATGTTCTCTATATCATGTATCCGTTGTGCTTATAGATTTGACTCTGTATATTTTAAGGGGGAGTGTGTTTGGTAGGCTTCAGTTTATCACGTAAGTCTTGTGTCTTATCTTATGTTTCTTGTCGATGTTTGCTGATTACATGACTATTTTGGTTGGTTTTGGTGTATTTATCTATTTCCATTCTTTCGTTCGAACGAGGTTTCTTGTCGTTCAAACGAGTTATGGTCTCATTTCTTCCAGTATAAACTTGGTGTCTCGTTCGAACGAGTAATCCTCTCGTTCGAATGACTTTTTGATTTTTTTTAAATTTAAAGTTCCTTTCTGCTTTGGTTTATCTGTCTCTTTCACTCTTGTCTCCACCTCCTACTGTGTTTTTTTCTCTCTATTAATCATTTGGTTTCGATTGAGAAAATGTTTGAGTTTGCTGCTCCTTGCACTTGATTTTCCTTATATTTGGGGTTTGATTACAGAAGATTTCCCATGCAATTTGTGGCAGTTTCATTCGAGGTTTCCCAAAGATGCACTTTAGGGTTAAGTAGTGATTGGGTTGGTGTGAGTTCCTGCGATTGTTGGTTTGTGTTGTTATTATTAAATTTTACTGATGGTAGAGTTTGGCGTTGTCGACTCTATGGATTTGAGTTGTGTATTGGAGTGTGTTTTGTTTCTTCCGTGACAAAAATTGGGGAGAAATGAGTATCCCTGACAGGATATCACAAGGAAAGGATATTTGATCATGTTTTTCTGGTTTGATACTTTTATGTTACATTTCTGATCATATCTTTCAGTTGTTAAAGATTTTTTTAGTTTTTCTTTACACACGAATTATAAACTAGTTTGCTGAGTGTGCAAATTTTAAATAACAGCCGTTTGATACATTTTAGAGTGTAAAAGACGTCATTTGTAGAAGAGGTCTAGAGATTGAACCTGTTAATTAAAAGGGTGGTGTTTTTCAAAGGTCTAGACTATCTCTGTAGCTGGGAAGTACTCCAGAGTAATGTGTAGGTCTTAGTTTTAATTTTTCACGAAATAAACTAAAGGGGAGATTGAAAGGTTTTGGTTTGTCTCATTTCGTGTATGTGAAGGTCCATGGTTATCTCAGTCGAAGACAGTTACAGAATGAAGACCTTTGTACAATCTTATATCAACTAATGATCAAGATGTAAGTTGGTTAAGTAAAACTCTGATAAAGGGACCCAAAAAAGTTTTTCTTAATTTTCTAGACTTTTTTGGAATCTCGTTTGAACGACCTTATGTCTCATTTGAACAAATTCTGGGATCTCGTTCGAACGAGTGCTACAAGTTCAAAACAAAAATGCATATTTTTTAAAGGCATATTAAGGATTTCGTTCGAACGAGTGTCGAGAAAAGCTAAAACACTATTTAAGTAAAGATTGTTTCTCTTTTCTCGCTCTTTTTTTCTCTCTTTCTTTGAAAGAAGTTATTTTCGAAAGAGCTCAATATCCTTTATCAGAGAGGCAATTTAAGATCAATCAAAACCTAAAAACCTTGAGGTTGATGTTGAGTTAGTTTATCCTACTTCCCACATATTATTCTAGAGTAATTCAAAAAATGTGTTCCTTGCTATGAGTTCAAGGAGAGTCATTGAAAGAACAAAGAAGAGTCGTTGTGAGAATGAAGAAGAGTCGTTGCGAGAAAGAAAATAATAGGGTGTGATGCTTGGATTAGAAGAGAGATAATTATGAGATGGGGTTATCGTGTCTGTAAGTGTAATTCAGATTAAACTCTTTTTGATTTGTGGATTTTTGTTTGTCGTGTTCATCAACAATGACCTGTGGTTTTTCTCTTGAGTAAGAAGTTTCTACAGGGTGAACAATTACTTGTGTCGTTTAATTCTTTATCTTTACTATTAATCGTTTCTACTTAATCCTAGATCATTGATTGATATGAATTGTTTTGACCTAATTTCTCGAAATACATTAAATACGAGCGCATAGAATTTCACAAAGAACTGCGACATCCACAGTCATAGAAGAAAGTAGGAGAAGACTCATCTTTGTTCACAGGTATTTAGAGCCCTTATCTCTCTCAAAGTTAGACACACTAGTATGGGATACCCTACCTGCTTTATATGGAATATTATGATTGTAATTATTAGGGTTAGTAATCCTCTGTGTAATCCAATTTTGGTCTGCCCAGGCAATTTGTCTTTTATTGATTACCTGTGTATGAATTATCGGTAATGCGTCATTCAACAATGTTTTAAGCGTAAGTCTCTGCAGTCACTAAAGAATTATCGAAATCGACAATATTAGTTATGCAATTATTCATATGACTATCGTAATTGCCAATATGGATAATATTACATATGGAAGTTTTTACACACTAACTACATTGTCGAACTCATCAATAATTTACATGCAAGTCTTCACATAAAGGAGTATATTGTCGAACTCGACAATATTGCATTTGTTTTCAACTTGTTTTAGGTTACCCCATACATTGTAAGCATGTTTTGTTAAGGCATGCCAATTTCATAGGGTTTTACTTTTATTATTTTTGAGGCATGACAATAGTGTTTAGTTTTTTGCACTGGGTCCATAAATTATTTTGTGCGTGTTTTGCCATAGAGGAGTCAGAGAGTTATGATTGTGGATAGTATCCACATCCCAGTTTCTTTGCCAACTTGTGAAAAAATCTATCCAATACTGCATGAAGTTGAAGCAGAAGAAGCGAGGCAAGCAAAGATTGAGTAGAAATTAGAATTTGGATGACTAGAAAATAAGTTTTGGGCGGAGCAAGATTCGGCATATTTTAATTTTCTGCGTAAGTGGCTTGATTACGATTCTTCTAACGATTCTTCAGATGGGTGGCAAATAGGTCAATATAACTGGGAAGAATGTCAATGCAACTCGATTTTCGGTAGGACTATGTGTTAGAAGTCTGTGTTGTACAACAAGTTTTTATGGGGTGATTGTTTACATTTTGTATTCTCTCTTTTGTAGCATGTGATGTAGTGAAGACTTTTGAAATGAAATGAACATACATTGAATAATTGTTGTGTTTGGTTTTGTTAAATTACTTTCAACTCACAATCATTTCTTTTATGTGTCAACTTGTCAGTGAGATCGACAATGGAAAGCTCCATAGATGAAAATTGGAGTAAAGTTATTCGTAACGAGTCCCCAGAAAGGTCTGAAAATGAACATATTATAGACCTGTTATTGGCGGAAGCGCGATACATTTGGTACTGTTGAGGATGCACGTCTGTGGTACAATTGATATGGAAGAGGGCATAGTTTCTCCATCCAGATACATAATTCTACTAAGAGTTCGAGATCGGATAATATAGGCAGAACCCACTTATGTTGTACGAGTAATGGTTTTTCAAAGAAAAACCTTAGGATAGATCCAGAGACTAACGACATATCTGGCAACAGAAGATCATTTGATAAGTGTGGGTATAAAACAGCGATGAGCATTAATTAGAATACCAAAATAGGCAAATATGTTGTCACAAGTTTCACGGATATCCATAATCATAAACTTGTATCTCCACAGAATCATCATCGTATGAAGGTTAACAAATTCTTTCCAGAAGCGGCAAAAAACCTCACAACAACATTTGAGCTTCACAATATTCCGGTGAACAAGGTCCCGATATTATTCCCAAATAAAACCTTCAGCAAACGAGATTATTACAACTACAACGCCAAAGTAAATAAGGAATGACTAGTCAGAGGAGATACACAAGTTGCGTTGGAGTGGTTTAGGAAGAAACAAACTGAAGATTCGATATTTATTTTAAAATAAAATTAGATGAGGAGGACCGAACACTCATTTTTTTGGGATTGATGGACGCTCAAGGTGTGGATATAAGGCATTTGGAGATGTCGTCACCTTCGATACTTCATACTAGACCAATGTCTATAAGATGCCCTTAGCTCCGTTTGCAGGGATCAATAACCACTACCAAACAATTCAATACGGATGTGCTCTACTAAGGAATGAGCAAGAAAACACATTTGTATGGTTGTTCCATACTTGGTTGAAGGCAATGAACTATAAATACCCTATTTCAATTTTCATTGATCAAGATGCAGCTATGGCCGCCGATATTCCCTAGGTAAATAAGCAGTTTGAATTGGATAGACTAGGCGCTGATCAAATTGTCGATTTACCATATAGGTCGACAATATATTGTCGAGTATGATCATGTTTTAACATTTTATTGTCAACTTCGGCTTCTGATCGACAATATCATTGATTATTTGGTAGTGTCTCTAAATCATTATAATTTCCTCTAGCTTATTTACAAATCTTCCCCAACAACAGACATCAATTTTGTCTGTGGCACATTACAAACAAATTTTCTGAGAATATTGACCATGTTATTGGGAACCATCAACATTCAATGAGGATATTGATTCGATAATGCACAATACATATGAGGCTGTAGAGTTTGAAACCAGGTGGATAGACCTAATGAAGAAACATGAATTGGATGATAACCTTTGAATCCAAGGCATCATTAATATTAGACATAAATGGATATCGTTATGGAATCGTTCAACCTTCTTTGCAAGCATGAGCAGTATATGATAGAGTGAGTCTACAAACAAATTCTGTAATGGTTGGTTGCAAGTAATAATTGGGTTGCACAGTTTTGTGACCACGTATGAGACTGCCCTTTTAGAGGTATACGGCCTAGAAAAGTAGAGAAGACTTTGCATCATAACACAAATATCGTCATGTTGGTCCTCATCAAGCTCTACTCAAAGATGCTATAAAGATTTACACAAGAACAATGTTCCACAAACTTTAGGATCAGTTTGACCAGGTTATCCACTTTATTGCAATAAAAAGAAACATAGAAGACAACCTTCAACAACTTACGGTGAAGTCCCATAGTGGTCGTACCGAGTCATTTGAGTTAAATATAGACTTAGAGAAGCTAACTGGAAATTGTGGATGCAAGTTTTTTGGGTATATTGGACTCCCATGTTATCACCTCCTGAAAATATGACATTCTCAAAATACCTGAGGCTTTCATTATGACAAGGTGGACGATTGGTACAAACAAGTTTTCAAGGTCGTTTGATGAAAGTTACTTGGGAGGAAAAAACTTATGACATCCCTTACGCCATAGCCACTTATCCCTTTATGCATCAAACTTATTCGAAAGGGCCTCAAAGATGAAATAAAGCTTTGAACTCGTGGTTTTGAAGCTAGACGAGATTGAGTCCTACCTTGATAATTATGATGAGTCTTTAACATAGACAGATGCATCGTAACCAAACATCTCTACTTCTTTAGCAAATTCTATGATATCTGGAACTATCATTTTAAGTCTTTTCATTGTTCAAACAAAAGGACGAGCGAAGATTGATCACAAGTAAGGGGCAAAATGGAGGGGAGGGGATGGAAGAAGCTGTTATGAAGATGAAGAGAACATGCAAAAGTTGTGGAGTACTCGGCAACCATGACAAGCGGAAATGCCTACTTCTTAAAATAAAGATAGTGGAATCAAGTAAGTACATATTCGACACTATGCATAAATGCCATATTCTTTGTGATTTATCTATAATGTGTTTCTCATGTATTTACTCTGTATTTACAATCGGAATGAATCCTATGTAGGAGACAATCATGGGGATTCTTTTCAGCCGTTGCAAGAGAATCCCGATAACCAAAACATTAAGGAAAATAGGAGTTGACATGGCACCGATCTGTAATTGATTATAACAAATCTGTATTTGATTATTATTATTGGTGAGGGATTGTTGTGTTCATTCAACTTTAAGTTTGGTTTGTATTTAGAATTTAGGATAATAACAATGTACTATTTAGAATTTAGGGATTGTGCAGCTTTATGTGCCCTCTATGAATTTCTAGATTGTCGGTGATTTGCAACTAATAGACCATAATTTAACTATATTGTCGATTTTGACAATATTATATACCTCTAAATCTAATTGCACTTGGTAATTGTCAAGTTTGACAATATTATAAATGCATAACTCCAGTTACACTACCAAAATCGTCGAACTCGACAATATTAGATAATGAAAGTTACCATGTACACTACAAATATTGTCGATTTCGAAAATATTTTATTTTTTAACTTTAAGTGCACTGCTAAAATATTCTTCACAGCACATATGTACATACTTTAAATAGTTAGAAATGAGATTCATATATAACAGTGAGCTAACAGAATTGTGCATACTACAAGAAATTAATCAACAAGGGGCACTCTTACAAAAAATAAAATACTGTGATAAACAAACAGTGAGCTAACAGAACTGTGATGTACAAAAATTGGATAACCATGTATACTACCAATAACAGTGAGGTAACAGAACTGTGATATACAAACATTTGGTCGACAACCCTAATTGGTTGTCAAGAAACCAACAACGATCATGTCATTCACTTTATACCCCTTTGCATTGTGCTCTCTAAGTAATGCCTTAAATGTTCTATTCCTCACATCAAAATACCTAGTCAGTTATTCTTTTACAAAAACCAGAGGAATTTCTAGATTTGCACCGTAGAAAAGAGTAAAAACTAGAGGCATTGGTGCATCAAACCTTGAAAACAAATGAACGTAATGATTCTCTTCCCCCAAACCAATCCACAAGTACTTACTAGTATCCATATAAGGTTAGAACTTGTCCTCATTCGACGTAGATTTTGTCTTACGTCCCAAAAAGGGGTAAAAATGTATTGCTTAGTATGGCTAATGAAGACCACACCTTCTCATAGTAAGTGGATAGTAAATGCGACATATGCCTATACTTCACATGCTGATAACCAAATGACCATGCCTGCAACAATGTTCATACCCTTCTCACCAACTGGAGTGAATTGTATACCCAATGTTTGGCTGAAAATACTATTCCAGAATACAGGTCCTTGCAGAGAAATGACTTCGAGGATTTCATACATTTGGGAATCTATATTGGCTCTAATCTGAATCGTGGGCCGGACCCCTAAAGTAAATTGTTATCATTATTTCACGCCACAAACATCTAGAAGATACTGTCGTCACGGTTGGAATAAACTTCTTCTAACTTCTTCTCGCCATATTCTCCTTCTAGAAATACAACATTTTCAAGGGTTAGCCCTGTGAAAACAGACCTCTTCTTGATAATCTCCATGGGTCCTTGCTGTGCTATTGTGAAGATCTTTTATTCTGGTTTAAAAAGTTCTCAAAGTTGGGTCCCCCTATGTCTCCCATCCCTTCACTCGTAAGCGCATTCTTTAATGATTGATGCCAAATCTCCTACAACAACAAACTAGATATTACAGTGACACTAATAGATGCATCACCAAGCTTATCAATATGGCATGAATGGAATGACATAAGTTCAAAAGTTAGGAATAGGTCATACCCATTCATGTGTATTTTACTTCTAAAGATTTCTCTTCATCTCTTCAGCATTACTCATTTTCTTATGCTGAAAAAAACTCTAACATTAGGATTAACAGTGAAAAATTATATGAAATAAATACGGAAGGAGGGGATTACGATCATAAGTTTCCTTCGTAAATACTTGCAAAATCTTCTTGTACTTGGATGTCCAGAGTCATGATCTTTCCAAACATATAAAGAGATGAGCATCTATTCAGGCATTTGGTGATGATAGTCCATATTGTTCGGATTATTGCCGATTTTAACAATACTAGTGTGTAACCCAAAAACAAATGGCGATGTGGAACTAATCGATAGGATCCAATAGTTGTTATTGTCGATAATGGGGTTTAATTCGGGCAGATTACCATTACTGCTACCATAACAAACAGATTTTCCCAGGGAACATCTAAATTGAATTAGAACTCTGATTGATAATAACATAAAAAATACCAATGCTTCACACACATTAAACTTACATAAAGTCAATACATCAAGGGTCCCTACATCAAACATAGCCAAACAGATTCTATTTTGGGGGGGGGGGGGGGGGGAAAAATATCAACCCAAACTCCAATTGCACCATTACAACTAATATTATTCTACTTGAATGACCTTACAAAATCTTATTCCACAATTACCTTCTTCTTAATTCCTCATGCCTAGATAATAAGTCTCATACTTCTTTGTTTAGGTTAGGTCTCATCATAGGCTGACGTGATTAGAGGAACCTTACTGTTCAAAACCACAACACAAGAAACAGTACCAGAGTTTAGAAATCTGCGGCCACAACCAATATAAGTGTGAGAAACTCACAGGTGCAAGGTTGGAAGTTGTAAGTTGATTTGCTCTATTAAAAGGGCATTGACCTTTTAGTTGACTCTTCTCTTTAGACTGTACACATTTCCAAAATAACTTACAACCACAACCTGGCGTGTCAAACATGATTAATGTACCCAATAATTAATTTAGGGTTTTAGTAACATCTATATATTTCCCATAGTACCTTTCTATGCACCATCATTGATATCTCATTACCTCTTCAAGGCCAAATTTTTGCCTTAGCACTGTCTACCAACCGTACCTTTTTTTGTCTTGTAAATATTGCACTCTAAATATCTACAACAAAAATATATTACAAAGATCGAGGTTTCTAGTAAAACAATCATGGATTTAGGATAATCAATTCTGCCTAAGACCTTACCTTGCTCTAATTGCCCAGTAATATCTGTGTATGCTAATGCACATTACTGTCATTAACACCGCTTCAGTTGCATGTCCTCCTTCTTGATCAATGTTTTCTCACAAATTACATTCCTTCACTTGTTCTGAGGTTAAGATGATATAAAACAATTATTCTATAACCCAATTAAACTATAACATGTTAACTTCAAAATTGTCGACCCCTGGAAATTCAACATTTTCTAATGTCTTACTTTATTATGTCCACGAGCTCGACAATATTAATATCAATTATTCCACAAACTCTACCATAATTGTCGAATCGACATATTATAATTTTAACTTTCACATATACTGTCATAATTGTCGAACTTGATCAATTAAGATATATGGATCACTTCACATAAACCTAACATAAGTTCTTCCAGATAGTGAACAAACAATATATATACTAGTTATTTGTAATAACTGGCCTTCTCTTGTCAGGGCCTCAGCTAGCTTTATGTTGGTCAGACTCTTTTAATCTTTATCTTCCTTAAGTCTTCTGAAGCTCGTCATTTAAAGCTGCTTTGATTTGGTTGATCCAACCTACCAGATTTAGCCTGTATTATGCGGGTTCATGCACATTTAAAGACAGGTGACATGCTCATTAAACTACAAACTTCATTTGTGAATGACAACTATTAATGAACTAATATTTGGGAATAAAATTTATAGAATTGAACAAAATATAAGGGAATAGGTCTAATCGCTACACTGATAGTGTTCACACAAATCTTCTATATTGGTCAACGGGGGTGTCACACATCCTCATTGACACAGACTCCCTTCTTTCAACAATCTAAATATCCCAACATCATCTCTGTTGCCAAGTCAATTTTGATGGACATATCATCCATGCAGACAGTGTAAAACCACTACGCCAAGTTCCACCGTACATACTTCAGCCCCCTCTCAGTACCCTTTAATCCGTCTTTCAGCCTTCCTTCCTGCCCATGCTTCCCATTCTTCGTGGATCAGCGATCCAACCCACTCATATTTAGGTTAATTGTCTTGCTCTTCTGAGCTCCATAGTTTGGACCCTCTAGACACAATGCTTAGTGGGGACTCCTGATTCCCGTGAGAACTGCCACCGCCCTATTTGGAGTAGTAAGGGCCGCTGAACCTGGTCTGAAACTTGCTAGTGTTATTGAAATATCCCATATCCACCACACCCCTTTGTGGCATGCATTACAATCGAAATTGGCAAATTTTTCCCTTGTGCTATACTATTATACATGTCCCCTATGTCATTGGATGTCCAAAATAGGTCGAATTTAAACAATATGGCTCTGTAATAGAGTTATGGAAAATATTAGATTATCAAATTCGCAATTTAATTGGAAATTAGACTTTGGAAAACAAAAAAATGGTCAAATCGAACAAGTTTACAAGTGTAATTGGGTTATGAAATCAAATATTGTCGAGCTCAAAATTACCTAATGTGCATGAAGCATTGCATTAAATATAACATTGTTGATTTCGGGGACAATACCAGTACAATGGCGTTATACATTATATAATGTATGTTAAAGGTAACACAATGAACAAAAGTACCTCCTACAAACTTCCATAGAATAAAGAGAGTTGGACAGAGCAGAACCCAGAACACACCAGACGTTTGGAATCTAATTACATACAAGGGATAAAGGAAAGACTTTATTGGGGAAGATGATAACGTAGTCCCTCCAACACTATTAAACAATCCCCAACTTTAAAACTATAAAAATATAGGTTTGGCTTCTGAACACACGTGTTAGGATTATAGTAAGGATCACATAAAGATGGTGACGAGGTTCGTCGGGTGACTGGGTTCTCAATTCAGATGAGTCTGTCAAGTCTTGCTTTGGGAGCTCAACCAATCTCCAAACAGATTCTGATGTTAATATTCATAGTACTGGGGGACGAATTGGTGAAGGTATGCTGGAAGGTAATTATGAGGCCAAGGGGGCTAAACAACGAAGAGATTGCCCTATTGATACTAGTTTGCTTAGAGCTGTCAAGTTCCATGAACAGTTGATCGCGATCTCAGGGCAGGTATACTACTATGATATGACTTGTTATTCCCATTATTTGTTTCATTTTATGTACATCAATCTTTTTGTTTACCTAATCGATTTATTGTTTTAGGAGGAAGGCGTTGCCTTCATGTTCACCATACCCCGTCATCACGTGGGATCTTACAAGACATAAATGGGTCTAGGATTTGTCGATGAATTAAAGAATTAGATAAATTGGGCCATATCATATGTAATTCTTATAGCTCCAGCCCTTATTTCTGCTTTGCCGACGTGGCAAACCGGAAACTAATAGTTTTGACTTCGAATGTGGGGAGAATGGTAATTCAACTTTTGGATGATTGGCGAGGCAACTACCCGGCTTTTGGTACAGGATGGTTGAGACCGCTGTTAATTAGCAGGATCTGGGATTCCCTAACTCTTCTTTGAGGTTGTTCGAGAAGAATTTTGCCATATTTAAAAGGATTCATGACTTGAAAGCAAGTGTATGGTAATTCTTTGTCACTACAAAAAACTAAGAGAACATATGCCTATAATGGATTAAGGTTTTCAGTGAGGTACTACTGGGAGAGCCAAGAAGAAGGGGTAACAGCCAGGTCTGTTGGCTCGTGTATATATGTTATATGTATTTGGTTTCCTTTTATTTCCTCTGAAAAAGGGCACTGATGTCAGCGCAGATATCTGGACTCTTTTTGCCAAGACAAAGCGGCAAAGAAGTGGTATGGGGATCAACAGTTCTGGGCACATGAATCACAATCTGGTACAGCATCTCGGATGATGAAGGTAATTGCATGCTATACTACGCTAACTCAAGGTAATTTCGTACTCCTTTACTAGTGTTGTATACATATACATGAAGCTATCCTTTACTAATTTGATTGTGTATCTATATACATGTAGTCGTGGATCTTTGACATTTCCCAAAGCTTCGGGATATTGCGCGGAGATGGATTCCGACCAATACGAGCACTGTATTGTTTAAAAATGGGGGGTATCTATTACGGATAAGATACAGTGTGGTACGGCTTTACTAAGTTTAGGGAAACATTGAACAATTACAAAGTTGATGATGTAAGTTGATTAGATGATACTATCCCATCTTTTTTTTAGTATACACAGGTCTATTGGTCACTGTTATATACTTACATACATTAGCCAAATGTAAGTATACATAGTGTCGAAGTTACAATATTGGTAGTGTATATGGATCGGGCTAATAATAATTTATTATCGAGCTCAACAATTATACGCAAATGTAGTCTAGCTAGCATATATAATATTATCAAGCGTCGATAATTACCCAAGTCCAATTGGAGTTATGCATATATTATATTTTCGAACTCGACAATAAGTTAAATTATTGTAGAACTACTGGGGTAACAGAAAACTAATGCTTTATACTCAATTATTGGGTGGTTGCACAGTTTTCTTCTAACATAATACATTGCCTCATTTTTAACGTAAGATGTAGGGATAGAGATAAAAGGGATTCTACAATGGGATCAAGGAGTCACCTAATTTCTATGGTGCGCTC
>JACGCM010001745.1:0-37100 GCA_014058105.1 Kingdonia uniflora
TTTACAAATTCCTCCACTCGAGGTTGTGGTCTTTTACCTATTCAGAGGTTTTCCACGCTAAAATTCATTTGTGTCATTTTCTTCTTTGTCATCAGAATATTGTTACAGGCTCATTGGGGTGATAGCAAATTTTAAGCCATTTTGAGCTTACAGAATTTGGCCATCACAGGCAGCGTATCATTAGTTTTCCCCATTGCAATTAGTCAATAGATAATAGCTAGTTGTTTACTATCTACGTACTTTTGGTTGTACGGTACATGTGCCCATTATACCATCTCAGCATACTAAGATGGGACCCCAGAGACGCTTTGGGATTTACGTGGGATATGATTATCCTTCTATCATTCGATACTTAGAACCCACATAGAGGATCTTTTTAGTCCATGGTTTACAACTCTCACTTTGACGTGACAGTATTTTTGCCGCTAGGGGGAGAAGTTATGTTTCGAGCGAACGACTTAAAATAACTTGGAATATACCAACCATGTCTTACTTGGACCAGTCAAACAATCATCGTGATAGAGAAATTCAAAGGATCCACCACTTTTAACGAATTGCTCATGAACTGCCGGACGCATTTAATGACGCAGCTAAAGGGACAAAGTTGCATATCCCAGCAGTGAATCTATATACGTACCAACAAGAATCGAGGTCCCAAAAGGTAAAGTTGTGGATGTACAGGCCAATGAGCCTATAGCTCAAAGACTGTAAGGTCGTCCTAAGGGATCTAAGAATATAACTCCTCGACAATGAGTTATCAATCATGCTCCTTGGAAAAGAACAAGGAAGGTTCAATCAACCCCTGGTTTAGTTGAGACTCATGGTGAGTCACCACCCGACAACTTTGCAACAGTTGCTACTCGATCACTCATACAGATTGTCATTATGGAGACAAGCCCTTGAGGGGCAGCCAATGGAACAACATTTGACTCGAATATTAACATATTAGTCAACTATCTCTGTACTGGATCAAAGTTTGATCATTAAAAAGTAGCCGTCGATAAAATACATATTCGCCTCTGCAATTACTGTTGTAGATGACTATCCCGGCCTACTGTCCGTTGACAAATGTCAACGTATAAAGGATTGGCTAAGGTGGGAACAATCGATGGTATGCAATACGGCTAGAAGCATGTACGCAATACGATTGGATAAATTGCTCTATGGTCTAAAGCAATCAGGACTGATGTGGCCCAATCGGTTGACTGAATATTTGAAGAATGAAGAATTCTTCAATAGTAGTATATGTAGATGATTTAAATATCATTAAGAAGTCTACCATTAGATTTGTTATCATAGTTGTATATGTAGATGATTTAAATATCATCGGGACTTCTAAGGAGATAACCCACGCCGCCAAATGCCTAAAGAAGGAGTTCGAGATGGAAGACCTCGGTCAAATTAAGTTTTATCTTGGTCTCCAGATCAAGCATTTTAGTAGTAAAATTCTAGTACACCAGGTGACATACATAAAGATAGTGTTAAAATGTTTTCATATTAATGTTGCTCACCCATTGAGTACACTAATTATCGTTGGACATTTGGATGTTAAAACTGACCCATTCCGTCCTCAAGATGGTTGCAAAGAACTCTTCAGTCCCGAAATACCGTATTCAAGAGCTATTGGTGTTTTGTTATATCATATAGGTTATACTAGACCTGGCATTTCATTTGCAGTAAACTTATTGGCTCACCATAGTTCCCAGCCGACACTAAGAAATTAGAATGGACTTAAGTACATATTTTGTTATTTGCGTGGTATAGTTGATTTGGAATTGTTTTTTCTGAATAGCATCACAGGCAAGCAAGAACCAGTTGATTACACAGATGTAGGATATTTATCTGATCCACATAAAGTTTATTTACAAATTGGATATGTTTTTACTTATGGAGGTACATCAATATCATGGTGTTCAGTCAAACAGACGATGGTTGCGACATCCTCGAACCACTCTCAAATCATTGCTTTACATAAAGCCCTAAGAGAATGTATTTCGTTGCACTCCATGGCAAATCATATCAAAGTCAGTTTCTTCTACAGTACTCTGTGAATATAACGCTACTTCATTGCTTAGCTGAAAGGTTGATTCATAAAAGGTGACAAAATAAAGCATATTTTACCCAAATTATGGCATATATATTAGCTCCAGTAAGATAGAGAAGTTGATATCCAACAGATACCCTTCTATGAGACTCTAGCAGATTTGTTCACTAAGGCACTACCGAAGTCAACATTCTTGAAGTTGGCTTATGGCATTGGTATGTAGAATCTAAGTCTACTGGTTTCTGAGGGAGAATGTTCTCTAGAGGGAGATCTCCCATCATCACTCTGAGTAATAGAACATATGCGTTTTGTACTCTTTTTCCTGAGATCTGGGTTGGCACCCATTAGGTTTTATCGGACGAGGTTTTAATGAGGCGGGCTAATGGTGTGTCCAACGCCAATATGTGACTTGTTTATATTGGCTTTGCCTTCTACTCATAGCCTTTTCTCACTGGGTTTTGATGAGTCTAGACTGTAGAGACAATTGACTTATTCACGGTGGATAACCCAAAGAGCGATCCACATGGAATGGTAGGTCCTTCACGGTGGAGTGGATTGGGCTACCAATGACTACTAACCCTTCTAGGGTTCGGCTAGGGAGAGAGAGATACTTAGGAGTCTCTAATATAAATATTTGGAGATTCCCCCACATTATAACTAATGAACTAATGTTCTATTGAACATACTCTTATTATTTGGCCTTTTGGAGCCCTAATAGAATCTTTCTACTATTTTATATATTATCTAAGCATTATAGACGATTATAAGAAACACATTTTTTTTCATTTTTTTTCTTTTTTTTTTTGCTTAAATATTTTTACATTGATAAAAATAAGAATAAATAAATAAATAGCCTATTTGCAATACAGTGACCCGCTTAGCTTCTCTTGCTGTTCTCACTTTGGATCTCGACCATCTTTTCTATAAACTCTAGATGGTCAGATTGAGTTTCATTCATGTCAAAGTCTCAAATTTTATTTTAACTCTTATCTTCTACTAATGGCTTTTAAGTGACAACTCCTACGGCTAGTAGGGGAATCTTATAGCCTCTATATCTGCTCAATAGAAACGACCCCTTAAGTCTGGCTTTATACTCCATATATAAAACTTCATGGGATCTATTTAGAACTTTATCAAATTGTTTGCCTTTATCTAAAGAAGAAACTTTAGCTGACTCAACCTTGGGGTAATTGAAGAACGACCGGAGGCAATTGGTTTTGTGAGGAAAATTTTCTCATGAAGGACATTGATGGTAGTCGATCATCCCAATTTGCTAACAAATTTTTGTACACTTTACGCAACATAACCTCGGTGACACCTATAACTTTGCCAATCTCAGCTTGTGTCTTTCTTTTGTCCTCGAGTTGACTAGCTAGATAGATAGTCGCTCCAGAGATGCTAATAGGGTTCCTACGAGTGCATAAACATTTCTTGATCACGACTTCTCCAATGTGAGTTGCCAATTCCTAAGGGGATCATAAAAAGGCGACAAGCACCATAGGAAAAAAAACTATGGAGTTGTTGTTAATAGGTTGAGTCAGCTGTACCTCTTTGGTACTGGGCTAGTAGTTTGGGACCACCTCTTGGACAGAGGAGAGAGAAGTCTCGAGTTTGAAACCCAACATAAGGGTGTCATCTGCCAGGATTTATCTTAAGTTAAAATGAAGCGTGCGACTTACAGAGGTTCTGTGGCGAACCCCGGGAGACTAGTTAGGAGAATGGTGAAAAATGATGAACCCGACGAACTTCAGGATTCCAAAAAAATTGATTCAGCTATAAAGCCTCTCCGAGAATCTTGATGTATTTTCCAATCTCCTTCAATGGAAGATTGGCAGCCACTGAGATCTCCTGTTATATTAGAAATGACTATTACTTTTAGAAATGACTGGAAGTTTTATTTAAAAAGAAACAACTACAAAAATAGAAAACTAAAGAGAGGAACAAAACTAAGACAAATGCTTATAGAACATTTTTAGAATATGTAGCTTACAAGAATACTAATTAGAATTTATTTATTTTGAAGGAAGCTAGGGTTATGGCAGACCCCCAACTGTACTTATAGTCTTATATACAAATCAAAATATACATTCTAAGGTATTTACAATGAAGGAAATCAGCTATACAAAAATTTGACAAATCTTCAGTAAATTCTTGAGGATAAATAAGATATGAAGAAGTAATGTCCATGCTGGAAGCAATGTATGGAGTTGCTTTGTTGCTATATCTCCAATTAAATATGCAAGGGCAGTCTTCTTCCTTGAGCTAAGTGAGTACTTCAAACTTTAGTGATACACTTCCATGGGGATATACTAATTTGATCTATTACCATCTTTGTAGATAAAGAGTCTGTCATAATTTCAAACTTATGAAATCCTAGAAATCTTGCCATTTTGAGCCCATGGTAGATAACCATCAGTTTAATCTCCCCCACATCCATTGAACTAGAGACCAACCCATTGTAAGCTACTCTATTAGAGGACTTAGATCCATCACAGTTAAGAATAATGTTGCATAAGGTTTAGCATCCCAATCTTCAAATATTGGCCACATTTGAAGTGACTTATAAAATTTAGGGCGATTTAGTGTTTATCTTCCACTTAAGTATGGATATTCACGAACCCCCCCCATGTGCCTTATATTGTGGTCGACCCTCCAACCGCTGGTTAAAATAAGCTTTGACTCATTTTGGTTTGCCTTGACCAGAAGCTAATTTTTATAATACCTAATCTACCCTTATTCCCAACTGACCCCATTTATTAGCAGACAAAGAATAAACCACATCTCAATCATCCAACCATTAAAATTTTGAACCAACGATCAAGATCTAAGAAAACTCCATCATTTCAGTTGCTTGAAGGAACCTAGTTGCTTATCTCTCTCTCTCTCAAATATCATTGCTTGAAGGAACCCAGTTGCGCCTCTTTTTCTCTCTCTCTGGCCAAATATGAGTACTAGAATAAACCCTTATCTCTATATTTTATATACATTTGGGGAACACATGTTTTTGAAAAATAAAATTAGGGTTTAAAAGTTGTTGTCTTGGGTACAATGCATTTGGGGTTGTCTAGGGTAGTATGCATTTGTAGGCTTTTTTTATAATTTTATGTTTTTGTCTGCATTTGGGATTTTTTTTTAAATTTAGGGTTTGCTTTATAGGGTTAGAATAAATTAGAGTCTTTTAATTTTGACTACTCAAATTAGGGTAATGTTAGGGTTTCTATAACAGTTAGAGTTTTATAGGATTTTTATAACCGTTATCTTGATACATAAATGATAGAATAATGTAAAGGTTGTTGTAACTTTTTTAAATTTTTGCACCATTAAATGTTAGTACTAATTTAATCAGGGTGAGTACAAAGAATATGATACTACATTGGGGTGGGATGTGGCAGGATCCCAAGGAAGTAATTGGGCACACATATGACTTGTATGTCAATGACATTTTCCATAGGTATGATCAGGTTGATGGTGACCAAATTTAAATTATAACTTTGGGTCAGTTGCAGGAATAGATTCCAGTAAGGAACATTGTTGATAATAGTACCCTATTCCAAGATAAATATTACCCTGTGAAGAATGATACTGACTTTATGGAAATGTGGGAGTACACTGATGTAAAAATTGTTGGTGATGTGCACTTTTACTTAAATAACTAGGGACATGATAAAGCATTGGATAAGAACAATAGAGTTGACCATGTAACTCATCACCATGTGTCTGTTGAGGTTGATCTAGAAAGGCTAACTAGTGATTCTTGTAGCACTGATATGAGTAGACCAACAGGAGATAACATGATCTAATTGAAAGTGGCAATATGAACTTGGATGATATTGTGGAGTTATAGGAGCCTGATATAAGTCTAAGATTTGGGGGTCCAAATTATAAGGTATGTTGTTCATCTAATCTAGTAGTAGGTGACTTTGTTGAACAACATGAAAAGGGTGGGCCATCTAATCCAGTTGTTGTTGATTGTGGTGAACCAAGGCAAAGAAAAAAGGCAGAAAAGACCAAGAAAAATGACAAAAATGGCACAAATAAACCTGCTAGGAAAGGAAAGCATTAAGATAAAGTACAAAATATCGGGGCTTCTGTAGGATGAGACAATGAAAAAAATAAAGAAAAAGGAAAAGGAAAACAAAAACAAAAACAAATGGAGAATGACAATAGAGAAAGGGTGAACAAGCTAAAGAACCTAGGAAGAAAAGGGTGAGACCTAGTGATGTTCATGAGGAGTTAGATGGGTTACCAACCATTTATGATAGTGATGGTGATATTATCATCATAGAAGAAGATAAGGTGGATGAGGCACCAGAAATTGGGAGTACCTTTGTAGTTGGTGAGACATCACAAGTGCCTATCGGTATGGAGGTAACCTAGAGATTAACCCAGATAAATTGTAAGCTGATAAAGGTTATTGCAGTACTCACGCTTCCCAAGATGGTGATGATGGTCCCATACATGAGGACATAGATATAGTAGATGAAAAGTTAATGCATTTTGTAAGGGATCACAAAATATCTTTAGTGCTGGAGAAGGCAAAGTGTGGAAGAAGGATCATGTTCAACAATATGATGAGCTAAAGATTGGGATGTACAAGCTATGAGGCAAAGCAGTACATCAGGAAGTATGGCATTATAAATAAGTTTAAATTTCATCGGATCAAAAATGAAGACTATAGGCTAAGATACAAGTATAGTGGTGAAAATTGTGAGTGGATATTGTATGATAGAGGGTTACCTGATAGTCACACATTTGAGTTAAAGAAAGCAAGTAATCGGACACACACATACAGTGACATGGTTGGGGACTCCAACAAGCTTGCCAATGTAGGGTGGGTTGCCAATGAGGTTGAAGAACTAATTAGAAGGCTACCTGATAGTCACACATTTGAGTTAAGGAAAGCAAGTAATCTGACACACACACATACAGTGACAAGGTTGGAAACTCTAACAAGTTGGCCAATGCAAGGTGAGTTACCAATGAGGTTGAAGAACTAATTAGAACTGTTAGAACAATAAGGCCATTTGATGTTCAAGAAGCAATAAGGGTTAAATTTGGTATGGATATAAACTATTACACAACTTGGAATGCATGGTCTATCTATATGGAGAGGATTGTAGGATCTTATGATGAGGCCTATACCATTATGCCAGAGTTAACTATCCAAGTCTTATTTGCAAACCCTGGCGACATAGCCACTTGCAGTCTTGATCTTGTTACAGACCAATGGACGGTCACTTACAAAGCATACAAGGGTTCTATTGAGGTATTTCTACAAGGATGCATACCAGTCTTGGGTTTAGATAGATATTTCATGAAGGGAAAGTATCGGGGTGTCTGTCTATCAATTATTGGTTTAGATGGAAATAATGGTCTATTCCTAATTGTTGCTTACTTCTACAGGTCTGAGTGCTTTGACACTTAGAAGAATTTTCTTGAGATATTGCAGCCACATCTAAACTTACATAATGCCAAGTTGACCTTCATCTCTGATAGACAAAAGCGGTTGATAGAGGCTGTTGTTGAGATATTTCCTAATGTAAATCACATATTTTAGTTTAGACATATGTATAAAAACATGAAGAAGTATCACAAGGGTACATACTTGGAGAGGCTAGTTTGGGGAGCTACAAAGTTACTTAAAGAGTCTGATAAGAAGAAACTTCTTGATGAGGTGTTATTGACAGATCTCATTGCATATGAGTGGCTGTATAAAGAACCATATGAGTATTGGGTAAGGTCACATTTTTATTTTAGTTCAAAGTGTAAACACATTACCAACAATTTTAGTGAGTCCTTCAACGATTAAATCCTCAAGATTAAAGACAAGCCCCTGTACAAGGCTATTAAATGCTTGAACCTAATGCTTATGAAGTTGATGTATGATAAGAGGCTCAAAGCTGCATAATGGAACCAACAAGGTAAAATACATTTTTAAAATTGTATTCGTTCATTTACAATTTTATAATCTATTTGTAAAATAATCACTTATTTAGTTGTTCATTTCTAGGTTTGTTACCAAGGGAAGTTGAACATATTGCCAACATATGTAATTAGTATAGAAAGTTTAAGATTAAGGGAACAATTGATCAATTATTTGTTATAATTGCTCAAAATGGGCAAAGGTAGAAGTTTTACGTCAATAGACATGAATATCATTGCAAAGAGTGGCAAGTTAAAGGTTTGCCATATGCTCATGCAGTGAGCCAAAGAAAAAATAAAGATCTTGGATTGAATAAGTTTTACTTTTAGCCTGACTTTGATTACTTTTTATTTATTAGGTTTTTTATGTACATGAAATTGTGTTTGAATTCTTATTTTTCTTTGTTTGGATTCTTATTTTCTCAGATTTTGTAGTTAATACAATAGAGTGTCTTTTTATGTGGCTACCTACAAAGAACCAATTCATGCCATTGATGATTCATCTACTAGATTGAGGTAAAGTTATATTTTTTTTCTTATCAAGGGTTTTAATTTAAAAGGGTTTAGTCATTGCATTCCATTTTGCAGCCATCATATGTAGCCCTCACCATTAGTTAGAGATCCCGGAAGGCCAAGAAAGGTAAGGATTAGAGGAGAAGATGAGACTAGTGGGGTACAGGGGAAATATGGCAAATGTGGGGATTTTGGACATAACAGAAAAACATGTAAATTCCCTCCAAAAGTGGTTTGACCTCTTGCAGAAACAAGGAGTAAAATTGATACTGAATGTAGTAGGACACAATATAAGTAAAATGTTGGTATTCCACCAGCTATACCAACTGTTAGTGGTGGTAGAAGGAGGGGAAATGGTACACCAATTGGGAGAGATGTTAGAGGCAGGGGCACAACTATAAATGTTGGGAGAGGCACAACTTCAACTGCTGGAAGGGCGATAACTTCAAATGTTGGGAGGGGGACAACTTCAAATGCTGGGAGGGGAACAACCTCAAACTATGGGACTAGAATAACTATAAATGCTGGTGGGAAAACAATTTCAAGTTCATCAGCTAGGAGAGGAGCAAATACAACTACTGTGAAGGGAGGTAGAGGAAGAGGACTGCAGCAACCACAAATGTTTCAGCACAAGGATCTCAGACAAGTAGGGTTACAAACCCTTACAAGATGAACCACTAAGCTAGGACCTAGAAGTCTTGAGGCTTTGTTTAGCCTAAAAGTCTATTTTGTTGAGTTTTAAAACTAAGTACGTTTATGTTTTTGCAATGCTTCCAGTTGCTTATTTTGGGGGATTATGGTAGTTTAGACCTAGACTGCATCTTCTGTGTTAATTTGGTGTGCAATCTCACAATTGCAATTTATGCTTAAAGATTTAAACTCCCTTGTTGATGCATGTGCTTATGGTATATTTATGTTTAAGTGTTAATGTACATGTTTATGTAGGTTGAAGTTTTAGGTTTTACTATCTATAAAATTTTAAGGTGGTAGTGATATACTGTAGGTTTTGCTATCTTTTTACATCTTTTAAACTTGCAGGTTTTCCAACTATCTTTCAAAATGCAGGTTATTAATGTTTGCTTTTATTTAGTATAGTATGGTTTTACAGTTGTAGGTTTTAATATTGTGTTTTATTTTTATATTTTATACAATCATTTGGCATATTTAAACTGGATGGGGGGAATACTTATGTTGAAGGTATAATAAGATTGTCACTTTGGCTGGTTTAAAGGTATGCTTCACATATTACATTCATTTGGCAGGTCTAGACCAAATTGTATTGAACTTAGATATTAGAAGAAATAGGGTAAGTAGTACTGAAAAGAGAAGTTATTTATTACAAAACTCACTTAGTATACATATTACATTCATCTAAGTCTTATTTTGCCTTTAAACTCTCTACAAAACTTACTTAGAGACAGTCATAGAAACCTTCACATTTGGTTCATCAGCTTTAACTTTAGCCTTCATGACATCCCTAAGCCAATAGAAGTGCTTATACTAGATGTTAATACATTTAAGAAACTGTTACCCTTTGGTTGCTTCAGTTCTTGAAGTACATAGATTCATTGAGGCCCCATAACCTTCTCTTTCACAATTTGTAGTTTTCCATGGGCATTCTTTCCACCAATGACCAAATGCCCCACATCCAAAGCATCCTCCTTTGAAAAAGAACTTTGGAACCTCTTCCTCTGAACATTTAAACACATTCACTGTATTAGAAAGCCACTGGAACCCTTACATTCACTGTATTGACACCTTTGGGAGGAAAATTAGGTTTGTGTTAGTATTTGAAGTCTTTAATTTCATTATCCCATTGCATCCAGGCTTCTTACAAGTACTATATATCCAAGGCCAACTGGAAGTTTGATACAATTTGGAGCAAATTAAAAGTGACAATTCTGGTCTTGTAGAAATAAGATTTATATATTTCGTCTTGGCCCCCATATAGCTTTCTGAACATTGTCTTTACCCCCCAAACTTCAGTTTGAAGCATTAATGGCAGAACTGAAAAAACCAAAGTAACTCAGTTTAAACTCAAAGAGAGATATTGCCTTGTTAGATGATCCCCCCACCCATGTTCTTAGGTCTCTAAGTACCACTGTATAGAGTGAGAGATGGATCACAAGTGTGTGTGAGAGAAGCCAACAACTACTTTTTTGGAGAGAAAAAAATTGGTCATTATCCTAGTCAGCTTGGGTCACCAAATTTGGTCCTTGAAAGGGTACTTTGGGTATTGGCAAATATTTATTTTGGTCAAGGAAAGTCAAAATGAGTCAACAGAGTCAAAGTTTGGCTTAACCGATGACTGGGGGGTCGGCCACATTATTTGGCGCATGGGGAGGGAAGGGATCACAAATATTCATGCTTAAGTGAGGGTAAACTTTAAATCACCCTAAAATTTAAAGGAGGAGAAATTACATTTAATAGCTACCTTATACCTAATTATTTGAAAACAAAAGCTTCTAAGGAAGTAAAGGAAGCCAAGAAAAGGGAAAATGAAATCATTAAAAAAACAAAAACAACAGAGAAAGAGGAGTAGTTAGTTAGAGAGATGGTTATCTTTTTTCCTACTTGGCTTCTTTTGATTTAGTTCTTGATTTTTCCCTCGAGGTGCATTGTCATTTTTTATTTTATTTTGCTTGGTTATAATCTGTTCAGGCTTTGTGTTTGGTGTTAGGCTCTTCGTCCTCTTCTTCTGCAGGTTGGCAGAGTTGTCCCCATCTTATATTTACTTCTATTTTTATCTTTTTTCATAAACCAGGGGGTCTGTCGAAAACCCTAACTTGCCTTCCAAAAAAAATATTAAAATAAAATATTTTGAATAAAGTATCTTCTGGTCTGCTTTCATTTTGAAATGTATTTTGTTCCTCTCCATTGATATATGATAGCTCATGAAGGGTTAACATGTATAAAGATGAGCCAGTTTAAGTCGAGTGAGCCAATTTAACTCTACAAAGACTCCTCCAAATAAATCTCCATCTCCTACAAAAAAAACCATCCAAAAATTACATCTTCACTTCTAGAAGAATGAAAACCCTCCATCTCTAGAAAATTTCCCAAATAAACAACCAAAATTGTCTTTACCCCAGAGGTTGATCTAAAAATGGGTTTATACCTTCATCGTACTAATCTGGCCTCTTTTGAGCTTAGTCTTCGCTCAAAATTCCATAATCCTTACCTCTCTCAAACCAACAAAAAAATGGCGCAAAAAAGAAAGGTAAAGAGCTAGAAAAAAAAGAAGGGAAAAGTAAGGCAGTAGAATTTGTAAAGGTAACACAACATATGGAGCTACACCATAAAACACATCGATGTAATGTATAGGATTCTTACTTAGAATTTGAGGGGTTAAGACCCAAAATGCAGAGGGAACTAAGAGAGTTGACTAAATCACACAGACTTGATCTTCTCTCTGCTGGAAAATAAGGTTAAGCGGCCTAATAAAGAAAAGGCAAGGGAATCTATAATTATTTCCTAGTCTAATCTCAGCAATTATTATCACAATGAAAATAGGAGAAGATGAACCTGACGGAATCATTCAAAGCTGTAGGCATAACTCAAATTTTGTGTAGGAATTGCGATCTTTGAGGAATATTCTTTATAATATGTTGAAGAATATTATGACGGATCTATCTGTGTTGAGGGATGATTTAAAAGTTGCTCGAACTGTTTTAGAAAATGTTACCGATCTTTATATGAAGCTTGAGGTCGATTTATTAAATGAAAGACTTTCAAAGAAAATCGCAGAAGATCATTGAAAAAAATCTTATAGGATTCTGAGGAAAAGTCATGGTCAGAAAGTAGACTTGTTTAAGCCTAATTCCAAAAAACTTGCGTCAGAAGACCCTCATGAGATGCATTTGGAGTATGTGATAGATTTTTATGGTGGAGAAAAATGAGGGTTGAAGAAGAGTAGGATTGAATGGATGATTTCATGGTTGAAACTGGAGATATTTACAATGTGGATATAATTCATGTTGGTTATTTAAATTGGGTTGAATTCAATATTGGCAATGCAGAGTCTGTTGTGGTCTCTGTTAACGAAAGTCAAGCAAAAACTGGTAGAGAGGTCCTTAATTTCGGAGCCCCAAAAATTGCTGATGAATCTTTTTGTGTGATCAAAAAGAACTCGACCTTTGGAATGTTTAAGAAAAATAACAAGTAGGTCAGTTTCTATAAATGTACAGTACACTTACCAGTGAATTGAAGCTAGTTTTACCTTTACTTAATCATCTGGTATATTTAGTAAATTTATTATAGTAGACAATAATGTGGCAAAAAACTTGAATAGTTTTCATTGACGAGATAAGAATGTATATATTATTGGAGATTAAATCTCATTTTAGGTGATTAAATTGAATTATGTTAAGAAATTAGTCGAGCTAATGATAGTACTTCTTCTATCTTTTTGTATTCCAAGGATTTGGAATCCTGATTCCTTCCTTTGTCATTAAATAGTATGAATCTAATCCGATTCTTCCTACTATTATAAATGGTCCTTCCCAGTTTTTTGTGAGCTTCCCAGCATTCGGTTCTCTTTTTGTTTTTTAGGATCTCCCCAAAAACTAAGTCGTTCATCTCGAACTCACGTTATTGAAAACTTCTGTTGTACGAGCTTGCCAACATGTTGCAGTACGATCCTAGATTTGCCACAGCTCGATCTCTTATCTTATCTATCAAATTCATGTTATATGCTAACACGAACTCATTTTCTTCGTTTGTGAGTTTATGATATCTAATTGGGTGGTGATACTCTATTGGAATTGCAGCCTTGGTGTTGTACGCTAGTAAAAATAGAGAGCGTCCTGTTAACTATCTTGGTGTCGTCTTATAGGCCCATAAGATATATGGCAACTCCCTTTCTTTTTTGTTTCCAGACGTTTCTTGAGACCATCAACTATGGTTTTGTTCGTGATTTCAGCTTGTCTATTTCCTTGGGGGTAGTATGGATTTGATGGTGAATATATGATGTTATGCATGTATGGGCCAAATTTTGTAACTCGAATGGCCTCTTACACCAAATGTACCTACAACACAATTAATAATAAATAATATAAACTGACACAGGTGTTTAGCGTGAAAACCTCTTAATAGGTAAAAACTACGACCTCAGTATTAAGGGTTTAGTGAAAACTAACTTATTGCTTTGAGATTGAGTTATCTTGATTACAATTTGTGATCTTTTGAGCCAAGAAAAATTGGTCATCTTCCCTCTGTATCTTATTCCTTTTATAGACCTTTTCTTCAGTTCGTTTTCCTGTGTTAGCACGTTCTCATAGAATGGGAGAAAGCGGGAGTTACTTTTATAACTACTAGTTCATGGAAGACATGTATCCCTAACTTATTCTATTTTATTTGGAATGTTTGAGCCATGTTTTTCTTCAATTTGTGGTCCAGGTGTCACTATTAACAGTTTAGCATGGTACTAGTTCGATGTTATCCCAGCTTGAGGGACAAGTTCTTACAATCGCCCCCTCTCAACTAAAGGCAGTGGTATCTTGAGTTAAGAAGTTCTCACTCGAGCATGGTATATGAAATTTGAATAGTTTGTCTAAAAAATTGAATGATTTATTTAATGATATGGATTTCTTTATCTTGGAATTACAATATATTATTAGTGACTGAACTGTTGTAATAATGTGACTATTATAGTTCCCTATTGGGTTTCCCAAAAACTATTCCTTTTAATGATGTTTTTATTGGAACTCCTCCAGAGCATTGAATGTAATCCCTCCTATAAGTACTGCTGTTGTTGTACTAACGGTTATTTGTCTCCAAGTATTCATATCTTGTTAAATCTTCTTCAAGTGCCTTTCTTCATAGTTGTTTATGTTCTTTACAATGGTAACCACTAGACTTCAGGAATATGGGGCAAGAGTTCTTGCGAAAGTACAAGAACTTCAGTTTTGGTATTTTGGGACCTAGTCCATTGACCTTCTTACTTTTATTCTCATTCATCCTATCTATCAAGGTATGGCGTATGAGGAGGTAGAAGAAGCAGATGAGGACTGGTACCAGATGGTCTGCTTTCACTACATCGTGAAAAGTGGGCAACAGTGCAGGAAAGGTCTTCGTCTTCTTACAGAGAAGGCTATTACGGATGAAGACGAAGCTACTGGTGTCCATTCAAGGAAGCTTTACTGCTGTTATGCCTATGATTGGTTCTCTTAGGAACCAATTTATATTTGTATTTTGTATTCTTTGGGGAGATTTTTTATATTGGACGATATTTTGTTTATGAGAAAAATCAAACAATTTTCTTCAACTGAAAGTGTTTAATCTCGTTGAACTATAATATATTTTAGTATAATGTGTGAAAAATTATGTATCGAACTGTAAAAAGTGGCATCTTGTATAACAAAAATAATAATGTATTATTCGAGTTTAAGTTGGAAGTTGATAAGTATCGGTCTGTTAGGATAGATGATGGCAATAGTTGTGAGGCTTATCATTTAGTATCTTTGTGGCATGAATAGTGAGATTACACTCTATCATACTATATGTATATAAATAAAGGGATTTGACTAGAGTATTAAATTAATAAACATGGTGAGGACTCATTCTCATAGGGTTCATCATGCGATTCAAAGTTGTTTGACGATAAAAGTTGTAGAAATTCGTGAACAACTGTTTGGGTATCTTAGGCATGATGTTGAGCTTCCTGTATCTGTCTTGCACTTCAAAGGGTTGACTACAAGGGAGCAAGATATCAAGCTGGACCAACATTTCTGGTGTGATGTGTTTTCGGATATGATTGTTGACCCTAAAGCTCAAAAAATTATTGTAAAAGAGATCGTTTTGGATGAGATAGCTAACGAGGATGAGATGTTTTTTGTTGGTGAGCTGATCAGAAGTGGTGTTGTAAGTCATTTGGGATGTTTCAGATGCAAATATTTTATAGAGTTCATTTTTCTTGCAGGTCGAATGGATGTAAAGTTATTTTTAAAGAAATAATATGTGTTGTTTTGATTTTTCGTATTTGTCTCCTATCTAAATGTGGATTCAATTTAAATATTTTCAATTTTAATGTGTGCGGGTATTGGTAGTATCATCGAAGGGAGTATAAATAAGTTGGATTGCGCGATGGAGATTGTTGATAGCAGTGGCACGAGATAAAGGAGTGGAATTGTAGCTCGAGTGCACGTGTAGGGCGTTTTGATATGAGGGATGTGGAGAGTTCTGAAAGGAGGGGAAGTAGGAAAGTGAAAGACAAATTTAATGTTAGGCGTGGTTGTAATGATGAAAGGGTGTCTCTTCCCAAAGGGTATGAGTGGACTGACAGAGGCAGTGGAAAAGACACCTCGGTTGAAAAACTGAGGGTAACTTATACGAGATCCAATAACTGCTAGTGGATTGAAAAAATTAATATAAATAATCGTTCCCTCTCTTCTTTCAAATGTTTACAAAAAATTGAAAGACGAAAATCAAGAGAGAGAAAAAGAGAGAACTCGTGATTGTAGAATTTTGAGCAAGGTAAATCCATAGATTTACCATTATTTGAAGAAGGAAGACATAGTTTTCTTTGTTGATGATCCAGATTCTATGTTACCGAAGATCATTGTGAGGGAGGAAGCATGTTTTGTACTAGATTCATCTTCTGCTATTGAGGGTTTGTAGTCTTTGCTTTGATTTTCTGAGTGTTTTGTAAAAATTACTTTGATATGGGTTTTGATAATTTCTTATATTTGGGTTTTGAATTTTGAAAACTGTCTATATTAAGAAAGTCTAGTCACTTACTATATGAGGAAAAAGTAAAGTTTGAAAATGTGTTGTTTTACTTTTTATACGAATAAATACTATAGAAATATATCAAAATAATTTATTTTCAATTTTTGTATTATTGGGAGTTAAAGAATCATGGAAAAAATATATATTAATTAATTAAAATATTTGTCCCTCTATGCAGGTGTAGATGTGTGCGAAAGAACTAATTAATAGACTTCCTTCTATTTCGAACTCTTCGTTCGAGATGGATCCTTCCACCTCAGGTCATTCGATTACTGAGGAGGATATAAGGGTTGAGGGTACAACTTTTAATGGGATCGTGGATAGAAGAATTAGATCAAATGATACTGTAGTGTTATCTATTGAGGAAGGGGAAGGAAATTTAGAAAGCGGGGTTGATGGGGAGGATCAAGTCGAGATTCTTTATTTTTCTGGTAACCTTCTTCGTTATCTTGTAGGTTTAGATGTTTTAAGGGAATTTTGCAAATGTAAAAGTAGTGTAAAAGGTATATAGGGAGGCATGATAGAGTATGGTAGAAGATCATTTAGGAAGTGTTATGATGGGAAGAGGAATAGTAATTTTTTCTTTATACCAAATTTGGAGTTTAAGAAAGCTCATAGGGAGATTCCTGAGTTTATTTCCCTTGAATATTTTAATGAGGACAAGTCAAATGACCTAGGGGATGGGTTAGTGGTCTCTTTAAGCAATTTTTCTAAAGGTATAATGAATGAGATCGACGCATGTCCTGCTCAGTTAAACGGTAACATATATGAGGTGATTAGTATATGTGAGAACTTAAATAGGAAGTGGGCCCGTGAGGGGAAACAGAGAAGTTTAACTTCGTTAGAGGTATTGAAGTACTATAATGTGAAATACTTCTGCGCCACTGGGGGTGCTTATTTTTCCTCTATTTATAGTCGACCCCAATTTTTTGACTTAAATTCTACTGAAAAGGTATGAAATGATAATTTGGTGTGGAACGCCCTAGCTCTTATACATAAACCCTTTAAAAATGTAAGTAGATCTTACTAACTTCGACTTGTATATGGTTATGGTCCTCTGTCTGATAATATATTTGTTCTATCTGCAGATCCTCATTTTTCTGTTAAGAAAGAAGAGTCCTTGATTGACGTAGTAGCTCGAAAGGGGTCTGAGCTTGAAGTAGTTTTAGGTGAGCTGGAAATAAACATGAGTAAGATAGTCAACAGCAAATCTTTAAAGGTTCAAAAATCTTAGGCTAAGAGGAAAATGATAGGTGTTAGCTTGTCCCCTGGGGTGGGTCCAACTGGACAGGAAACACAAGTGGGCATTGGTTTGGCAGTACCCACGTTTGGTAGTGCTCCACCACCAGCCGTGAAGCCGCAAGCTACAGGGGCCAACTCGGGAAACATAAGCCGAAAAGCCCCAAAGAATATAAACATTAAAGCTTTAGTTTGGACCTCTAGGACTGCAGATAGCACGAAGGTCGAGGGAGGGTCAAAAAAGAGAAAACTAGATAATAACTGCCCCCCCCCCCCCCACCTTCATCTATTGTGGACGAGCTGAAGGATGCTATTTTAGTACCAAGCATTAAAGATGATCTGCTCGTCCTGGAAAACAATTTTAGGGATATTTCTTTGGAGGAGGATGCTGAGGAGATAAAGTCTTCGGTGAAGCTCGAGCTATGGAGGGTAAGTTACGATTTTCGCACTATTATTATTTATTTAACATACTTGAACTTGATGTTTGTAATATCCTGTGCAGGTTTCTCATGTTCTGAAAGGTTTCTGCCTTAGCTTTAAGAATGGGAATAAGTTGGCGCAGGGTTAAGTGGCGGAGCTTGAGAAGCGAACTACTTAAGAAAGAGGTAGAAAGTGAGCGAGCCAATCTGGAGGAGGCGAAGGCACAATTGGTGCAGGCGATTACAAATTTAAAAATGACCTTCCAGGGAATAGTGGAAAAGGTCAGAATTAATTCCATTCAACATATCAATGAGGTGGTTGCATCCTGGGACAATCTAGCCCAACGACTCCAAGAAGATGACTACGCTTATGCGGATGTACTAGCCATTATGGAGGGGCGATCTGCGGATGTTACGAAGCCATATGGTGAAGATGAGGTCGAAGCAGAGAGGACTCCACCTCCAGAGACTATGTCAGGGCTGGAAAACACTACTCATACAACCTAGGTTGACAACCATGAAGTGGATGATCAGGAGAAGGTAGATTAAGATTTGTGTGTAATGTTGTAGTAATTTTCTGTTGTTATGAAAAAGAGACCTTTGTTGTATTTGTTTAATGGAATAGTGGCTTTATGAGACTGGTTTATGTTGTATTGATATAAAAATTATCATGTGTAGGAATTTAGCGAACTGCACCTTATAATTGCAGAGTAAAAAAAAGAGCTTGCTAAGGAGAAAAATGTTTCATATGCAGCAACTCTCATGACTGGACGTACTGAAGCTCAAGCTAGAAAATATAGAGAACTTAGTGAAAATCATTAGAGAGATTTATGTGCAACTCGTTTAGGATGGGTCAAAGATAATATTGAGAAAGATGAAGTAGTTAGGAAAGATCGGGATAGGTAATTAAAAATTCAGACTTTTCTTCTTGGTGGTATTAGAGAAAATACCCCAGAAGCTGTCAAAGACCTAATGAAGTTGACCCTCTTTCTGGAAGCTGAAATAGATAGTAAAAGAGGGTTAAAAGAGGCATACCTAAAAATGATGAAAGATCGACGTATTTATCCGGATCCCGAGATCGTAGGGCGTGGCTACCAGAGCAAAAAAAACCTACATAGCTTCAAAACAAAAGAAGTATTAGCTCGTGTTGGTGTGTTGATGATATATATATGACCTAAGACTGTAAGATTTGTAAATGACATTGTTGTTTGAGTAAACTGCATTTTTTGTGGTATAAGATGTATAAAGTAGTTAATTCCCAGATTTTGTAATGATAGAACCTCGTGCTAGATTTGAGCAATACACGTACAGCGTTAGAAAATACGATGGAGCTAAACATGAAAATAAAGTTCAAATTGACCCAGTCACAAATTTTGGTGAGGGACCTTACCGAGCAGATAAAGGGTAAGCAAAATGAGTTGGCGAGTATTTAAGATAATGTTAAGAAATTGAACAGCCTTTTAAAGAGAAGGGAGGATAATATTACAAGTTTGCAGAGTTATATAAATAAGCTCATGGGAAGAGTACAAAAAGTATAGGCAGAACTATTAACTGCTCGGGGTAGTTAAAATGAGTTGGTGGAGAGGTTGAATAAGAAACATAGTGATGTTATAGGTGCTCAAGATCAGATCAAAAATTTAGAGTTGGATTTGGTTTTTGTTTAAGCTGTCGTAAGGAAGGCAAATGAACATCTTAGAGATAGTGAGGAACTTTTGAATAATGCTCGAATTAATGAAAGAAGCTTAAATGAGGCTATAAAGAAAAAGGAGGCGGAGTTACTGTTGCCTCAAAGTAAAGTGCAGAAGTTAATCGTTGATAAAGAAAATAGCCAGGTCGAAAGGGGTAAATCCTTGGACTCGTTAATAAAATTGAATGGTCTCGTAGCATATTTGGAGGGACGGTTGAAGTGGGAAAATTTTCACTACGCGAAGATGGATAAATATTATCAGCTTATACGAAGGAATTTTACACTGGTTGTATCAAATAGAGATAGACTTGCTATAGATGAGGTACATATAAGGGAGATAACGACAATGATATAATTTATGGGGGAAGTAAAAAGGCCCGAGGAGGAAAGGGATGTTTTGCATGATTGTCTGATGCTGAAGGGTTGTATTTGTAAGGATGATATTGATCGTAGTAATTGTTTGAATCGTATGGAAACTGACATTGGCCCCATTACGAAGGAACAGGTAAAACTAGGTTGAGAGATAGTTGTTGTGAGAGTAGAAGAATATTTGTCATTTCTAGTACCGGAATTCAGGGGGAGTTCTTCTAATTTAAAGCCTAGAGATCCCGATATAAAGAAAGTTTGAAGTATCTGTATTTCTGTACGTAATGGTAGAGTTCGAATATGTTAAAGCTAGTTTGACATTTTGTTTTAACTATTCGAGATTGAGTAGACTTGTAAAATATATATGTTTGTATATAATAGTTGACAGTTATGTGGGAAAAAACTTAAAAAGTTTTTATTGATGAGAAAATAATGTACATATTGTTGGAGATTTGAGTCTCACTTTTTGGATGTAAAGAACAATATTAAATGTATCCTGTGCTTCAAAAAATAGAGTTAGTAATTGTATTTCTTCAGCCGTCTAGTTTCCATGGGATTGGTATCCTGATCTTGTCCTTTATTATGAGATAATAGGATTCGAGACCACTTCATCCTACTACCAGCAATGGAACTTCTCGGTTCTCAGTGAGCTTACCAGTGTGTAACACTTTTCTCGGTTCTCGAAGTACTAAGTCATTGATTTTAAATTATCGATTTTAAACCTTCCTTTTGTATGAATTGGCTATCATATGATGATATCGACCCAAACTGGAAACAACTCGAGCTCGTGTCTCATCAATCAAGTTCATATTACATGCTAATTCAAACTCATTTTCTTCATCAGTGAGCTCGTGATCTTTGACAGGATGGTGATAATCCGTTGGGATGACGACCACGGTTCTATAAGCAAGTAAGAATGTGGAACATCCTGTTGACTGTCTTGGTGTTGTGCGGTAGGCCCATAAGATACGTAGTAGTTCCCTTATCTAATTACCCTTCTTTTTTGTTTGGAGTCTCTTCTTGAGGCAATCCATTATGGTTTTAATGGTAATATCGGCATGCCCATTACCTTAGGGTAGTATGGATTGGAAGGAGAATGAGCAGTGTTGTATTTGTTGAGGAATGCCACTACTTTTTCTCCAATGATATGTGGCCCGTTATCAATTCGAAATAGGTAGGGGCAGCCAAATCATGTGATAATATGCTCCCAGATAAATGAGATGACTTCTTCATCTCAAGTTCGATAAAGGGGTACTACTTTCACTCACTTCATAAAATAATCTATTGATACCAGTAAAAATTTACGGTTACCCAGTGTATTTGGGAATTCTCCAACGAGATCAAGTGCCCACCGTTTAAAGGCCCTGAATACTTTACTTGCATGAAGTTCGAGTGCAGAAGCTCGTATTTGGTTACCATATTGCTGGCATGTGCCGTATTTTCTTAAGTATTCCTCTACCTATTTTCTCATTCCTGACCATAGCACTCCTTATGTAATTGTTTTATTTATGAGGGATCATCCTGCAGCATGGGAGCTACAAGTCCCTTCATGTAAATCCTTTAGCATTTTATCAGCGTCTTGTTTCAAAAGACACTTGAGATAGGGTCTGGTAACCGATCTTCGATATAGATTGCCTTTATGTACTGTGTACCATTTAGAGTTTTCAATTAGCTGTCTGCGCTCTTTTAGATCTTCTAAAAGTGGCCCATCACATAGATTCCTTGGGCCGAAATATTTGAAGAAAAAGGCTTCCTCCAATCGTCTTCTTCTTCTTTATCGCCCTCAGTATTGATTACGCATATCATAGTGTGATCGATACTGGGGGCTAATATTACTTTGATTTGCAAGTATCTTGCCTCTGTGCCTAACACCCCAGCTAAGTAAGTTAAGGAATCGGCGTGTCACTTCTCTCCTTGAGGTAAGTAATCAAGTGTAGTTTTATCGAATCTGCTCATTCTGTCGGCAACTAGTGTCGGATAGTCGATCATCTTGCTGTTCTTCATATATTGTTTAGAGTAGTAATGTACTATCATAAATGAGTCAACATAAACTGATAGTTCAGGAACGCCAATTTCTAATGCCACATCCAGGCCATGAATCAATACTTCGTACTCTGTAATGTTGTTCGAGGATTTAAAATTCAATTGTATTGACTTCTCGATTTGGTCATTGGAGGGTATTATTAGCACGATTCATATGCCAAACCTAACGAGTCCCACAGAGCCATCTGTAAGAAGCCTCTGCCCCTTTTATGTGATCTAGTCAGCTTGATTTTTAAAAGGTTTTAAAGGTGAATCGACATCAACCTCTTCAGCTAGATCAGGATCGGGATCTTCGCAATCAAGATCTTCTGCTGGGAAGTCTACAAAAAAGTCAGCAACTGCTTACCTTTTTTTGAGGTTCTCTATTCGAATTTGATCTCGTGTTCCCCCAAACTAACTTACCATTGTTACACTCTTCGTGATTTCTTCTTTTTAGATAACACTTCTCGAAGGGGATAGTTGGTCATGACTTTGACTGAATAAGCATGAAAATAGTGCTTGAGCATTTGGGAAGTGTGAACAAGTATTAAGAGGAGTCGCTCTATTTTAGAATATCATGTTTCTGCCGGAGTAAGTGTTTTACTGATGAAGTACGCCGGCTTCTCAATTTTTCCTTCAAGCTGAATAAGAACCGAGCTTAGAGAGTTTACAATAACCGCGAGATAGATTAGTAATTCCTCATTTTTTTGCCCAAAATTCTTATTAATGGAGATTTCACAAGATACCGTTTAAGTTCTTCAAAAGCTACTTCATATTCTTTTATCCAATCAATCTTCTAGTTATGTCGTCCTTTGCCCCTTCAGGTGGACCCATGAAGTAGCATAAACAACTTTTAACATCAATCTAATGGCTTGAAGACAAATCTATTGATAGCTGCAATCTTTCCAGGGAGCTTCTATATATCTTTCTTTATTTTTGGAGATGGCATGGAGATTAGAGCTCAGATCTGATTGAGATCTGCTTTGATTCCCTTCTGACTGATAAGGTGTCCCATAAATTGGCCAGAGTATACTCCGAATTAATATTTATCTAGATTGAGTTACATTCTCTATGACCGCAAAATGTGGAAAACTGTATCGAGATGTACAATAAGATCATCTTTCTTTAGGTTTTTGCAGAGCATATCATTAATGTATACTTCGACTTTTTTTCCCAAGTGTTCCTTGAACATGCTTATTACTAGCCTTTGATAGGTTGCTCCAACATTTTTGAGATCGAATAACATGACTTTGTAGTAATAGAGGCCTCTTTCGATAATGAAGGTGGTCTTCTCTTGGTCTACATCTTGGAGAGATATCTGGCTGCACCCTGTGGCCGCGTCCATGTTAGATAGAAGTTCATGTCCTGCTATAGAATCTATAATTTGGCTTATTATGTGAAGAGGGGATTTGTCCTTCGGCGTATGTTTGTTTAGATCCATAACTTCTACACAAACTCGAACCTTCCCATTCTTTTTTGGAACTGCTACTATGTCTGAAATCCAGTCTGGGTATTTGACTTCTCGAATGAAACTGACGTTGATTAATTTATCAATTTCCTTGTTTACCTCATCTAGGAGACGAGGTGAAGGCCTCATTTTCTTTTGTTTAGCTATTGTAGTTTTGTCTCTGATACTTAATTTTTGACAGGCCTTTGTTGGGTCAACTCTAGGCATTTGCTGGAACGTCCATGCGAACATATCTTTGTTTATTTGAAGGAAATGTATTAGAGCTTCTTTCTCCTATTGGACAATCCTCGTACTAATATATGCTCCCCTACTATGCCCATCAATCTCATTGTACTCTGTAGGCTTGACTATGGAAGGTTGATCTTCGGTGTGACCAGCATTTTGTAATTTGTATGAAGCAAAACTCTCAGATGTGTCAAGAATGGTAAATACTGTGTTTTCGCAAGCTCGAGCGAGTTTTTAACTTCCTTTTATTTCATAGATGTCTTTATTATACTGAAAAATGAAATGCATGATGATATGTAGAAGGTATTGCTTGCATATTATGTAACTAGCAACGTCCAATTCTCCCCAAGAAATGAGACTTTGCCTTGATAACATAGAATATGACATCGAGTATTGTGGGTCCAGCTGTGATTGGCAGGATGATTTTGCTTACTCGTTCTTCTTTAGATCCATTGAAGCCACTGATATTGATGTCACTTCGTATAACTTTGTCTGCTAACCCCATTTGCTCGATTGTACTTTGAAAAAGGATTTTCGATGTTGCTGACCGTATCTATCATCATGGTATGTATGAAAAAGTTCTTCCTTTTTAGCATGATAAATAGTATGTCATGATGTGGGAAATTGACAAGACCTATATCACAATCCTCAAAAGAAATTCTAGTTTACCAATTACTTGATTCGGGCAAGAGTTTAGCTTCTTTATCCTGAATTGTGAGATTGCAACACTCTGTTAACCTTTTCCTCTTAAATCAGGTTAAATTGTTGATCTAGTGAATCTCGATCATGTGGTTGAGGTAGAGGTGGTACAAGTGCTTTTCCATTGATTATTCTTCGACTTGAATTACTTTGACCTATTTCTTGTAGGCTCCATTTTGATATCCTTCCAGGTCGCTAATGTACTCGTGCATTCTTCTGTCTTTGTATGGCATAGTAGTGGTCAGTTTTATGATGTATTACCTTGTGATGCATACAATATGGCATGCCTTCGATTGGCTCTAGATGTTGAGCCATACGAAGGATTTTGTCTTTTGTCAATATATGGTAAATTGTGGAGATTTTGACATTCAGCTTTGGTAGGATGGGCTTCGGTAACAAGTTCCCC
This sequence comes from Kingdonia uniflora, assembly GCA_014058105.1. Classification (NCBI taxonomy): domain Eukaryota; kingdom Viridiplantae; phylum Streptophyta; class Magnoliopsida; order Ranunculales; family Circaeasteraceae; genus Kingdonia; species Kingdonia uniflora. The sequence goes on from JACGCM010001745.1 coordinate 24,739, forward strand.
TTTCATAACTTTCTTGTATCTATTTTAGCTCGTTTCTTATCTCCCTGGTCATCACTATTGTGTTTACTATTTCTATCTGCAGTTGGACCCTTCACAACGAGAACATTTTTAGTAGATTTATGCCCTTCAGACATAATCTTCCCCAGATAGATATATCCATTGACCTTCTCAATCATGTCTTCTAAAGTGGAGGGTTTACTCAAGAAAATGTGATATTTTGCTTTGTAATTTATTTGTAGATAATTGGTAAATGTCGAGATGGCAGTTTTCTTATCGTGATTATCAACTTTCCTAGCAAGTTCGGGAAACTTTTTTGAAAACACTTTGAGCTTCTCCCCTTGGGATTGTTTAATTAAGACTAATAAGAGTGTACAAGTTCTCTTCTTTATTTTTGTTATGAGCATAAGTCTTAACAAAGATCTTTTGTAACTGGTCGAATGTAAGGATGGAATTCTCAGGTAAAGAATGGAACCAGCGGAGTGCGCTACAACAAATATGGGTTTTTATGTCATTAAAAAAATGATGTAAAAGGGATGTAACATCATTAGTACAAATGACATCGAAGACGATGACATGGAAAGGTAGGGACTAAGAACGTCATTAATTAAGTAAAGGGGAAAGGTAAGTACTAACATTATTAAATAAGTGACGTATATGAGGTTTCACAAAATAACGTTATTAATACCCAATTCTGGTGACCGGCCAGCTACTGTATTCTATTGACCTTACTAAATAACGTTATTAAAAAATGACGTAGTTGAAGTCTTTTAACGTCATATTTGAAGTGACGCAGTACGGTTTTCATACATCAACAACGACATTTTTAAAATGACGCCAATACCTCAAAAAATACAAAATAAAAAAAATCAAATATTGTCCATCCCCTGCCCTGTCCTACCCTCTATAGGACCACCACCATATTATACAAAAAGCAATATATTTGTCTAATTTATATTACATTCATTCAATATAATGTGTTTGAACTCAATCACTTCATTAATTGGATTACAGAGCTAAATCACTGGTAAACTTAACCATTGTGCAAAAAACCTAATAAAGCAATCATAAAGAAGGGTTTCAGATGTTTCAATGCCAGAATGTTTACAACATTTGAGTGCCTTTGTGTGTTTCTACTAATCTGAATCAATTTGTAAACCTGTCAAAACATACAAAAAAACATCATCTTTATAAATATAAGCTTACTAATAATAGGAGTACGAAATTTCACATTTGCTACATACTGCAATATAAATATTGCCAATTGGTAGTATCTTACCAGTCTATTATTATACTTTGCATCTCCTTCTTTGTTATTTCAACAACTCAAAAGATTTTTTTCAGTACACAATAAGATGATTGTAATTGTAAAAGAAAATAATACAAAACAAGAGAAGAGAAGAAAAATACCTATTTGTTTGAAGGATTCCACCTTCATGACAATTATACATTCTTGGTCATTTTCTCTTGCAACAGTAAGCATGGTAGTTATTACATTTAACAAAAGTGTGCAATTTCACTTACTAGAGGAACATAATAGCCGGATATTAACACCGGAACATAATAGAGGAGCATCACTGGAACATAATGGTCATAAACAATCGTTTGCCATCCAAGCAAGACCAATAAATTTAGACTACAAAAGAAATTAAAGAGTGCACACTACATGTTAGCTCATTACAGAAATATAAAACATGAAAATACAGTATCAATTAATGAAGGATGCTCCCCTAGATGAATACATCATGTATGGAAGTAAACCCTCTTTTTTAGGAGGTATGTTAAGTATTATATAGTCCCCCATTTACATTGCATTGGTGTTATCCAGTAATAATCAGCATTTATAATTTATCACCATTTTCCTCGACCGTTCCCCTAGAACAACATAGCTACTTCATCTAGTTGTGTATATTCATCCAGTATTGGCCCTACCCAACAATAATTGTGTAGTAGCCTACTCGAAATCTACTCGAAGCCTACTCGCAGCCTTCTACTAGCAGAAATCTACTCGAAGCCTACTCACAGCCTTCTACTTGAAGCCTACTCGTAAAAATCAACTCGAAGCCTACTCGTAGCCGTCTACTTGAAGAATTCTACTCGAAGCCAACTCACAGCCTTCTACTCATAGCCTACTCGAAGCATATTCTACTCAAAGCCTCGAGGACAGACTCCACACATCGCAGTGGAAACACTTTGACAATAGCTGTACATGGTCGAAGTATGACGGGGCAGGCAGCTATCATATCAGACATGTTCGGAGCCCATACCCTTGTCAGTACAGACATGTCTGGCGCCCATACTTGCTCCAGAATATCCTGACAGTACTCATGTAACCTGGCCCATACTTGGTGGCTCAATCTTCTATGATTCTATAAATAGAAGAGATGAGGAACTAAGGTGGGGTTGGAAGATCTCCCCTCTGAGGTCTTACAGTTTACCTTCAACCACAATGTAAAGCCCAATATTTAAAACCTTCAATTACTCATCAGTAATATAAACTCTCTTTAAAATCCTCATCAGAGGTCGTAGAGCACCACATTCGGGCATCTACGCAAGTATATTGTCTATTGATTTTCTGCATTCTAGGTTATATGCTTGCATTCCTTTGTTTGAAGATAAAACCTCGTGGTGTAAGAGCCGACTTCCTCTCCAAAAGAAGTTAGGCCCCTACATTTGGCACCGTCTGTGCTTCCCACCCTGGCAATTTATCTTTCCCTTATCTTTGTTTTTAACTTCCACAGACTCTCCTCAATGGTACCCACTCTCCATTCTAGTTCTACCCGTACTGACAACTCCGTGGAACACAATGCAGCTGGTCTCCTATAACAAGCCATGTCTCCAACCATGTACAACTGATGTAATCCATAACATTCAATAAACAAGTTTTTCCACCCTTACTTTGTCTCCTGTTTCATTTCAAATTTCTTGGTTTAACTTAGGTATCATGTCAACCTTCAACCCGACAGGTACTTGAGGGTAATCTCAAGATTTTTCAAGCTCCTAATTTCGAGCAAACTCGAGGGGTAAGGATGGTCGAAAGACCGGACCCTCGGGGATGCATTGGGGGCGATCAAATATGCTTCATTGTGGCTAAGGCCTTCGAAGTCTAGTCTATTTCCTGGTTTCTTCTAAGTATCATGTCAACCCTTCAACCCGACTGATACTTGGAGGCGACCTTGAAATGCCCAAGTCTTCAATTTCAAGCAAACTCGAGGGGCAAGGATGGTTGCAAGACCGGACCCTCGGGGATGCATTGGGGGCGATCAGATATGCCTCGCTATGGCTAAGGCCTTCGAAGTCCAATCATTTTCTTGGTTAACCCTGGGTATCATGTCCACCCTCGCCTCAAATGATATCTGGGGCCGACCTTAAAATGCTCAAGTCTCTAATTTCGACCAAACTCAAGTGGCACAGATGGTCGAAAGACCAGACCCTCAAGCATGTACTAGGGGCGATCAGATATACTTTATCCAAGCTCTAAAACTGTCAAAGTCTAGTCCTTTTTATGGTTTACCCCGGGTATCATGTCCACCCTCGCCCCGACTAATACTTAGGGGCGACCTTGAACTGCTCAAGATTCTAACATTTGAGCAAACTCGAGGGGCACAATGGTCAAAAGACTGGACCCTCGGGAATGAGTTGGAGGCGATAAGATATTGCTTCGTTGTGGCTTAGGCCTTCAAAGTCTAGTAAATTTTTGGGTTTTCTCTAGGTATCACATCCCCTCGGCCCAACTGATAGTAGGAGATGACCTGGAATTTTTTTGAAATTTCAACGTCGCTGTGGCTTCGGTCTTTGATGTCCAGCAGAGCATACAGAGTTTGATCTATATATCTTTGACACACGTCAGGATTTGATCACACTACAGTCATTCAAACAGATCAGACTTCTACTTCGAAGCCTACTCGAAGGTGTCAAAGCCTACTCAAATAGATTAAACTTCTACTTCAAATAGATCAAACTTCTACTTCAAACAGATCAGACTTCAACTTTAAAGCCTACTCGAAGGTGTCGAAGCCAACTCAAACAGATTAAACTTTTACTTCAAATAGATCAGAGTTCTACTTCGAAGCCTACTCGAAGGTGTTGAAGCCTACTCAAACAGATTAAACTTTTACTTTAAACAGATCAGACTTCTACTTCGAAGCCAACTCGAAGGTATCGAAGCCTACTCAAATAGATCAAACTTCTATTTCAACATATCAAATTTCTACCTTCGACAGATCATAATTTTCACTTTACAAAATTTAGACTTCTAACTTCGACAGCTTCGACAGATCACAATTTCCACTTTACAAAATTCAGACTTTTACCTTCGACAGCTTTAACAGATCACAATTTTCACTTTACAAAATTCAGACTTCTACCTTCGGCAGCTTTGACAGATCACAATTTTCAGTTTACAAAATTCAGACTTCTACCTTTGACAGCTTTGACAGATCACAATTTTTACTTTACAAAATTTCAACTTCTTCCTTCGACAACTTCGACAGAACATGCATTTTACTTTACAAAGTTCAGACTTCTTCTTCAACAGCTCAAACTTCGACAACTTCGACAGAACATACTTTTCACTTCACAAAGTTCAAACTTCTTCTTCAGCATCTCAGACTTTGACAACTTTGACAGAAGATACTTTTCACTTCATAAAGTTCAGACTTCTACTTCAGCAGTTCGGACCTCTAGATCAACTGTTCGGACTTCAACTTTAACAGATCAGACTTCTCCTTCAACAGATCAGATTTCTACTTCAGTTCAGACTTTTACCTTGACAGTTCAGACTTCTACTTCAGTTCAGACTCCTACCTTCAACAGTTCAGCCTTCTACTTCAGTTTAGGCTTCTACTTCAACAGTTCGGACCTCTACATCAACAGTTCAGGCACCTACTTCAACAGATCAGACTTCTCCTTCAACAGATTAGATTTCAACTTTAGATCAGCCTTCTACCTCAACAGCTCAGACTTCTACTTCAGTTCAGACTTCTACCTTCGATAGTTCAGACTTCTACCTTTGACAGTTCAGACTTATACTTTGACACTTAAGACTTCTACCTTCAACAGATCAGCCTTCTACCTCGGCAGTTCAGCCTTCTACTTCAGATCAGCATTCTACCACGACAGCTCAGATTTCTACTTCAGATCAGCCTTCTACCTCAATAGTTTAGACTTATACCATCGACAGTTCAGACTTATACTTCGATAGTTCAGACTTCTACCTCCACAGATCAACCTTCTACCTCGACAGATCAGACTTCTACTTCAGATCAGCCTTTTTCCTCGACAGTTTAGACTTATACCTTCGACAGTTCAGACTTATACTTTGACAGTTAAGACTTCTACCTTCAACAGACCAGCATTCCACCTTAATAGTTTAGATTTTTGCCTCGACAGACCAACCTTCTACCTCAATAGATCAGACTTCTACCTCAGATCAGCCTTCTACCTTTGACAGTTCAGACTTATACTTCGGCAGTTAAGACTTCTACCTTTAACAGATTAGCCTTCTACTTCGACAGTTCAGACTTCTACTTCAGATCATCCTTCTGCCTCGACAGATTAGCCTTCCACCTCGGCAGTTCAGATCTCTACTTCAACAGTTCGGACTTCTACTTCAATAGATCAAACTTCTACTTTGCCAACTCAGACTTCTACTTTGCCAACTCAGACTTCAACCTCGACAGGTCAGACTTTGAAATCTACAGATCACACTTTTTGCTTTACCAAGTTCAGACTTCTACTTCGAAAGGTCTCATACTTCACCAAGTTTAGACGTATAATTCAAAGAAAAAATACAAATACTCTTCTATATCCATCTAAACACTCAACAAACCAGTAAGAATTCCCAATACGGACCTATCATCTGAATAACCCCCAACCAACATTTCTTTATTACCCTCTTTAATTACCTCCCCAAAAACCAACAATCAAATAGCTCAACTTCTAACACCAAACAGTTTTCTCAGCAAAGGCCTCTACAACCGTTTTCGAGCACTTCGCTGAGAGGAGGCGAATGTAGTAGCCAACTCTCAGCCTTCTACTCTAAATCTACTCGAAGCCTACTCGCAGAAATACACTTAAAGCCTACTCGCAGCCTTCTACTCGCAGCCTACTTGAAGCATATTCTACTCAAAGCTTCAAGAACAGACTCCACACATCGCAGTGGAAATACTTTGACCATAGTTGTACATGGTCAAAGTATGACGAGACAGGCAGCTATCACATCAGACATGTTTGGCACCCATACCCTTATCAGTACAGACATGTCTGGCACCCATACTTACTCCAGAATATCCTGACAGTACTCATGTAACCTGGCCCACACTTGGTGACTCGGTCTCCTATGATTCAATAAATAGGAGAGATGGGGAACCAAGGTGGGGTTGGAAGATTTCCCCTTTGAGGTCTTACAGTTTTCCTTCGACAACAATATAAAGCCCAGTATTCAAAACCTTCAATTACTTATCAGCAATATAAACTCTCTTAAAAATCCTCATCAGAGGTCGTAGAGCACCACATTCGGGCCTCTACGCAAGTATATTGTCTATTGATTTTCTACATTTTAGGTTATATACTTGCATTCCTTTGTTTGAATATAAAACCCCGCGGTGCAAAAGTTGACTTCCCCTCCAAAAGAAGTTAGGCCCCTACAAATTGTGCATTCCTCTCCTTTTTGGGGAGGTCATGACTCACGAGTTCCAAGCTGGACCACGAATGCCTACCCGCTTCAGGCTTTCCAACTTCTGGCTAGGTTATTTGGCTTTATTTTTATTTCTTGTTTAGGCCAGCTTGAGCAAGGGGTAAGGACATCCTTGGACTAGTTTAGTAGGGTTTTCCCTTCCCTAGTAACTACCATTTAATAGGGAGATTAAGGGACTCTTATGCCTTTATAGAATGCATGCATGAATGTTTATGGATACTCATATTTACTTTCGGAGTATTAGCAGTAATCTTTACTACTGACCTTGTTATGTAACTAGCATTTTATTTTCGGAAAATATTGGCAGATATAGAAGAAGAAAAGGAAGAGATGTTTTGGTTTGTCAAAGCTGCTTTAATAGTTTAAATTGCAGTTGTAGTTGTTACAATTGCAGTAGAATATGAGATATGGAGTTGGTTATCTGACCACAGTTCTTCTGCTATCTCTGATGATCATTTCTCATACAACACCGATTCGGCTGGTGGTTCTTCTTCACCCAATGATGACTCTAGTAAATACTGTAACTCAAGTACCATGGTCCATAACTCGAATAAGGAGGTTACCGAAGAGAAAGGAGTTGTAGAAGAAATAGAGGTTGTCCCAAAAGGAGCAAAACTCAAGAAAAGAAATATAGAGATAAAGCATTACTACATTTCTCATACGATATAGCTGGTTGGGGCCAAGGCTTTTGACTCAACACACAACATTGTTACAACATCTTTTAACTCCTTAGGTAATCATGCTTGCATGTATCTCCATATTAAGTTTTGTTTGGATACACAAGACTTCCTTTTATTGTTGCTCCAGTTGTTTCTTCTATATTTTGCATTAAGAGTCTCAGAATAGTCGTCCAATGGCCAAAAAAGTGTGAAAGAATGGATATGATGCTTAGATATATGTTTGTGTTTCAATTTTTTTGGAGAAGAACTACAAAAATGCCTAATCCAACCTCCTTGTAATAAGAAATAGAAGAGGTATCATTCTAAACAATGTTGATGTGACTAAGATGGCAAAGAATTGCTTTCTCAAAGGTTGGACCTTTGATCGTATTATCTACAATTTTCCTCATGCAGGCTTCTCCTTCAAAGATAAAACTAGGGAATTTCAAATCAAGTGAGAAGTAAATATTCATAATTAATCTTATTTATATAATTGAAGTTCAATGTGATTTCCTAGTAATAATTTATTTCACTCAGTAGGATAAACTTTTATTAGGTTTGGAAACTTGATAACATTACTAATCTACTTAAAATATGTATGTATTGTATGGTATGTTGTGGGTGAACGTGCGGAATATATCATCCGTGCGCAATTCAGTTTTATCCGTTATCCTCATGGCATACAAATAATCTACCAAAAAACTAGAAACGAAATTAACATGTACACAAAACACAATATTTTTTGGAGGTTTACCCTAAGGCTACTCCCCCCACCAAGTTTGAAATTTACTATGTATCCAAGTTCAATTACAAGCCCTCAAGGGATTCCAACAAGCATGGAAATCCCTAATCTCATAATAATCCCCACATAGATTTACAAGAGATAAAAGAAACATAAGAGATCCATCAAGAATCCAAAGATTACCTCAACAAAGACCAAGTTGCATACTTTCTTCTTGAAACCCTTCAATCTTTTCTCTTCCTTGATTTCTTATCTTAGTAACCAAGAAATACTTCCCCTCTCGCCATCAAGTCCCAAGAGAATAACACCCTTCACCTTCTTCCTTGTAAAGACCAACTCTTTACAAGGTCTACCATAGAGGCTACATCTCTTCTAGATTTCAAGTTTCTCACGCAGAGACTTTTAAACTCACACACTGTGTTAAGAGGCTTTGAACTCATACTCTATATTTATAGACTCTCTATTAGGTCATCACCAAAGTACGCATCACGAGACAAACCATCACTTTGCAATAAATCTCTTTAGAATAAACTTAAGCAAAAAACCAAACAAAGCATTTTTCGTTCGAATGACCTAAGTCTCGTTCGAACGACTTCGACCTTCGTTTGAACCGCCTTGACATAAAGAGTTCACCTTGAACAATTCAAACATAACACCAGTTTGAATCTTCAAGCAACAGAACTAGCTCGAACTTGAACATAGAAAATCCCATTTTTAATCTATTTTGAGTCGTAACCTAACAAGGAAATAAGCCTAAGTTTACAAGAACAATTAGACTTTATGCATTTTTCCTAATCTTCTGATATGTTATCGCAGTCGAATCCAAAAGTTGGTTAGAATGTTCTTGGAGCTAGAATGCCAAGAAAATGGTTAACGAGGATGGTGAAATACACATTTCTCATAAATCATGTAGTTTCTTTCTTGCTTGGGACTTGGAAACATTGGCATCAAATTGTGGGCTTTCTATGATAAACGAGGTGAAGTTTAAGTTGAACGATTATCCAGGTTATAGTACAAATTTTGGATACGGGGGTGACAAGAACTTTGACTGCCAACCGAACAAGACTTACAAATTCGGACTCAATAAAAAAAAGAAAATGTAGGACTAATTGATTAGCCTATATTGGTGAATGGAAACATTCATGTACCCCTTTTTGGCCTTAATGTTCTATATTTCAAATTGATATTGCACCTCGCATTATCCTTAATCGACCTGATTGATAGTTGTGCTTCCATATGGGGTATGTATGGGCTCCCTAGTATTATCCGGCACATATTCAAGTCTAGTTGTGTTTATACATCATCTTAAAATTATATTGTCAAGCAATGGTTGTCATCTTTTTGTAAGTTTTAAGTTACTCAAACTGTTTCTTTAATGGAATGTTCCTAGAAGTTATAGTTTCCTTATAATTTTTGTACTTTGAATACTTAGTAGAGCTAATGCACCTCACCAAACAATTTGTAGAGGGACAAGGGGAATATATTATCATCATCTCCAGGGAAGGCCAATTGGCCAAAGCTTATTAACAGGTTTCTACACTTGGAAAACTAATATATAAGTAATACTTGTAGTATATGTACAACATGAAATGACTAAACCAAGAAACTAAGCTCGTTCTACAATATCTACAATTAGGTTATTACCATTGCTGACAAAGTTTATATGTAGGCTTGTAGAGGAAGGGATTAAATTCCACCTCTTAAGAACCAAAGCTTTCATGTTAAAGCTTTTCTTCATTAAAAAACTAATATTTAGTTCAGTGTAATGCATGTACAGCCTTAAATTAATGACTAATCCCATTAAGCTCCTCCTGCAAGATCTAATAGGTGTTCTTCATTGTTTTTTCCTTGCTAAAACTAAAAGTAGTAGAAGAAGAAAATCAGCATGCTTGGATTGGTTCTATCAGCAGTAGTTGATGTTTAAGTTTTGAAGAAGATCCAAGATTGAAGTAGTCCTACTCTAACTGTACAAGACTTCCATTACTATAGATCTACTAGCACCCAACAACCAACAGGTGTAGGGGCCTAACTTCGCGAGGGGAAGTTGACCCTTGGACTATGAAGTTTATCCTCTACCAGGGGGTTCAAGCGTATAATCAATAATAACAAGAACTAACTTACTGACAATTCACTTGCGTGGAGGCCTTGAATGGGTTACTCTACGACCTTTTATGAGGATTTTTAAGAGTGATAAAATAAATATTGAGTAGTCGAAGTATCAAGTACAGGGTGATTTGCAGGGTATTCGAAGAAAAACTTGCAAGGCTTGTTGGGGAGATTTTCTAACCCCTTCACAGTTCCTCCTCCCCCTATTTATAGAACATTGGATGGGCTGAGTCACCATGGGAGGTCCAGATACATCCGTATCCTCCGGGGACAACTGAATTGTACCCAGAGTCGGTTCTGACATTATAATTTGGCGATTTTGACACTGTAGTTGTCAGCTCTAATACTGTAGTTATTGGATATGGCGCCGCAGTTGTCATGTGGCGTACTCCGCTGTTCTATCTAGTGAGTTGGCTATCTGACATGTTCCCCTTCGACCATGGGCACATGGTCGAAGTATTTTTGGTTTGATGTTTCCTTTGAGTGTTTGAAAAGTCTTGGAAGGTTTTGTAGGTTTGATTATTGACATACTGGGCTTCGAGTCATCAGGTAGGCTTCGATGTAGCCATCGAGTGTTCAACCAGTGTTAGAAGGCTGTGAGTAGGCTACTATATTCGCTCTCTCTCAGTAGGGGCCTCAAAAACTGGTGTAAAGGGCGTGTACTAAGAAAAGTGGTTGAGCTTGGGAAGGAGGAAAGTTTGACTTGGTGATTGTTACAATCCTGAGAAGGCTAATTAAAGACTATGATTAATACGGGTTATGATTAACAAGGAAATAACTGTATCTGCCTTCAAGTATAAGTAGTGTGTTTTAAGAGAACTTCAAATATCTGCACCTTCTTCCCCGAGAAAAATGTATGCGTCCTCTTCCCGATGTAGCGAAAACACTCCTAAGACTAGGTATCAGAGATGAATGGTGGCAAGAGACCTTCGCATATAGGAGAAGACCCTCGAGTTGAAGCAGAGGTTCTTTGGTGATCGAGGCATGGATTGGGTTATGCCAGACTTGGTTGAACTAGAGCCAGAGAAACCAATCGATGGGATGTCATATACACACTGGTGGAGGGTACTGTAATGGATGAGCCCGCTCCCCAGCAACTGGTTCGACTTCCTGTAATTTATAGCCGAGGATCTGGTGGACAAGGAAGATCGTGTTGAGGATGCTGAAGTTGGGTTCTGGAAGAAATACCCCATCTACAAATAAGGGCTTCTTGAATGTGGCAAAAGTATTGGCGTGGGATGGTAGGTAGGAATGTTCATAGTTTTTTGTTGATGTTGATTATTTTTCTCTGTGTTTTGGTGTAAGGGCATCTGCCCGAATGAAATTGAAAATTTATGAATTAACAGTCGGAGTGGCGATATTGAATTGTTTGTGTATAATTAAAACAAACACGGTAGACGACGATAATTTAGGCGCGACAACAGTTCCTCGAATGTCGAACTGTAATCTAGATCGAAGTATCAAAAAATATGGACTGGGGTATCGAATACTTTAGAGTGTAGGCGATGGTTTATGAACAAGGTCACAAGAGGTTGATTGAAAGGTTTGATGTTGGAAGCTAAAAGGTTGACTGTGGAATTTTTGAAGTTCTCAGGGAAGTAATAAAAGAAGGTAATTAAGAGGTAGTGGTGGTTACGGTGTAATTAATGAGTTTAATGAAGATATAAATATGGGTTATCAGGAGGTAATTCTGTAGAATCATCATCTTCAATTTCTTCCTCTACATTACGTGAAAACATCATGGAGACCACACCCAACACTCGTTATCAGAGAAGAATGGGGAATGCCAGATACAGTCGAATAGGACGGAAAGCAGCAGAACTAAAGTTGAAGTTTTTTGACAACAGGGAGCTCGAGTGGGACATGCCAGACCTGGTTGAGCTAGAGTCCAAGGAGCTTATCAATAAGCAGTCGTATGCACACTGGTGGGCAGTCTTGCAAAGGATGTTTTCAACAGCCGAGAACTGGTACTACTTTCTGCAAAGTTTGGTCGAGCGTATTGTGCAAGAAGAGGACCAGTTATTGGAAGACGAACAGGGCTTGGCGAGAAGAATTGGCCAGTCTGAAAATAGGGGGTTCATCATAAGGTGGCAGCAGTGTGGTGATGGCAGGTAAAACTTTTTGTTCTGATGAGGTGTTTGTGTCTATTTTTCTTTCAGTT
>JACGCM010002044.1:0-46499 GCA_014058105.1 Kingdonia uniflora
AGGATACATATACTCACGCGATCACGCGACCGAGAGTTCTGTTGATTACTGATTACTGTGAGTTGGGTTGGGATTTAGGGCTGGAGATTCTTTCTACCTTATCGAAGGTTTTTCTTTTAGCCTCGAAGCGGATTGGTCTGATACTCTGAACTGTGGAGAGCCTTAGATTTTCTTCATAACCAGGACAGATCCTGATTGTGTGCCAGTTGCGTATGGGTGTATACATTCCAAGGCTGGGGGAAACAGGCTGCACCATTATGCTATACGATAACTTTGTATGTCGACTGATTATATAAGACATAGGATACTATACTCACGCGATCACGCGACCGAGAGTTCTGTTGATTACTGATTACTGTGAGTAGGGTTGGGATTAGGGCTGGAGATTCTTTCTATCCTTATCAGAGGTTTTTCTTTTAGCCTCGAAGCGGGATTGGTCTGGATACTCAACTGTGGAGAGCCTTAGATTTTCTTCATAAACTCACATATTTGGTCTTCCTAATGACACTTATCCATAGAGCAGTGTAGGTTCAACAGTTCAGAGCGCCGAGCTGATTGCACTGCACCCTCACAATACATGTGTGAAATCACTCTGAAATTGAATGCTCGGTTTCAACGAATTTTGCTGTCTGGAAAGAATAAATTCCCGTATGACATTCATTGGAAGCACGAATTTTGCACAGGATCTGGAGAAAAAAAACTTATTTACCATAACAAAAGATGTCATTATGCAGACTAAATCATTGGAGATGTTCAAATGCAGATACAGCGTCAGAAAAAAAAAATAAAAAAAAATAATCATAATTGCAAAGCCATGAACTCCTTTGTGCCAATTAAGTAACTTTTCTCCAATTGTGAGATTTTGGAACTGTTGATATTCGCCTACAAAAAGTAAGAACATAAATAAAATCGCAGTTGATATTTATACCAGTCTAAATGAAGGATTGGTCACAACAATTATTTTCTAAATCACACATCAGATATCTAAGCTAAAATTAGATCATTTCCTGTCAAGTTTTGCTTTTAAAGCACAGAATTTAATTGAATTGGTTTTGCATTAATGGTATTATCACTTGCTATTTCTGAGGCTTAAACTCAATCAATAAATCTATTATCTTTTTCCATTTCTAGCAACAAAATGTTCAATATCATAACAAACAATAAATTTTTGCATACGTAAACAATTAACAATATTACAGTATTCTGAAAGTGGATCTCGCTGCTTCAACAAAGTTTTCAAATCCTTGCCAATATCTGTTATCTAATGCATACATTGAAGAAAAGGAATAGAGTATTTCCATATATATATATAGTTCTGAGTGAGAAGTTAAGAGGAAGAAGATACGATGTTTCAGAGTTCAGAATATTGAATTGTGCACTGTATCATGTACAGGAAGCTAAAAAAAAAGACAATCTGAGACATACCCCACAGCTATTGCAAATCAAAATTTAAAGTGAGCATTCTTACCCTTGATGGAGCCAATTACAATCAGAGTAAATAATATCCAAACTTCTTTTTTATTCTAGGTTAAAAAATCACAAGATGTCCTTAACTACCAGTAACTTCGGCAATTAAAATCAGAAGTATCTGTTCGCAATAATTCAACCATTTCAAACTGCATTGAGGGGGATGTATATGATGATCCCCAGAGCTTTATTCGATCCAACAAGCTTCTGATTCATGTATTAAACCTACAAATCTCTTCAAAGAAATCATCTGAAGAACTATGGGAGGTCTTCATTTGAAGAATCTTTATTGCAACACTCTTCAGATTTTTCCCATACTTGACTAATGTCTCCAGCGTATTCATCTTTTGCTCCGCGTTTAATGGGGATCTCACAGTGATCACCACATTCTCCAAGCACGGGATCACAATCTCGAATCAACCTGCAAAACTATCCGTATCGTATGTTAGAGAGTTTATTTGCTTGCCAAATCTTTCTTTAAAGTACAGACATCTAGATATGTTCAGAGCAAACAACTCACATTTCTTAAACTGTTCCTGTGAGATAGAGCAGCACACATAGCTCCATGGACTCGAAACTCAGGAGATTGGGATGGTAGTTAAAGAACTCGACGAAATCAACTTCGGGGAAGGGTTGTAGTTGATAAGAACTATCCCCTGTGAATCAATCTTCATAATAAGTGCTTGACTTCAGTAGCACTTCGAAGAATGCTATTCACAGCCACCCAAGACCACTGAACTCCTCTGATTGACAAAAACTTAGAGCTCCAAGTTTACCGAAATCAGCAATGTTTACTCTCCCTATAAAAAGCATTTACCAAAAAAAAATCAGAATTGTCATAACTTGACTATCTAATCATCTATAGATAAGTCGAAAGCATGAATTACAAATATTGCAATCTTAGAATGATATGATATATCACGATGAACGTAGTAGATAACACATCCATTTAATATCTAATTAATTTGAATTAGAAAACAGCGTTGGAAGATTACCACTGTTTTGTATTTCAAATTACCCACATAAAGTGTTACAGTGATAATTAAGCCTATATAATCATGTTTCCTTAGGGACTATGTTACATTTTTATTCTTTTAAGATTACAAACACAAATATCAAAATAAATTGACCACGCACTAGAACAGAATTACCTGAAATGTTGGAGATTGAGAGTTTACTCAAGCGATGGGTATCCTGAACTTGGATAAAGCTACAACCTTGTACATCGAGCGATTGCAAATTCGGGGTTTCAGAGTGAGTGAGCAATTACCCTGCTCCGTGAAATCCAACCACACCTTCTCCAACCGCTGCAAATCAATCGAAATGGACTGAACACCATCGCGCAGCAACCAGCAATTCATTAAGATTCGGGCAAGCTTTAATTGCATCAGAAATCGCATCATCTTTCACCTTAGCCCCCAACAATCTCGAGAACACAAATCTTTTCAAAAACAGACCATTTGGGAATCTTATTAGTACAACCCCAAAGCTTAAGCGACTCTAACGACTTTGCAGCTTCAATACAATCCAACTTGGAAGGATTGGGTGGGGGTTCCCTTATCTACAAGACTATCCATTTTAAGCTCCAATAACGAAGAGATCGATTTTGTGGCCGATAACCACGAGAACAGACCCGTAGATGAAAAGGGGCAATAAATATGAGCTCCTGTAACAATTTTAACATTATAAATCATTCGCGAGATAACTGTATCCGGGTGAACCGTACTTTTAACCCTGTCGAAGATGCTTCGAGGGAATAAAGACTGGAATAAGGGTGATGCTTGATTCCATCGTTTTGATACGCAGTTGCAGGCAGCGATGTCTTCGGAGTTTTGATGTGGGTTAAAATTTCTTGGAGAACTGCATCTGGTAGAGACTCCATTGTTTCTAATTGAAACCTCGCCATTTCTTCATTTGAAACAACCCCATTTCTTCATCTGGCAGAGACAGAGACCCCATCACCTCATAGTTTGAATCTCCATTGTTTCTGATGAATCTCCATTGTTTCTCTGGTTGAGATGTAGAGAGAGATATGAAGATTGTGAGAGTGAGATTTTATAAATTAGACCGTGAGGTAAATGTTTTAATTTCAAATTTCAAAAAATGACACAACGGGAGTCTAAATAGCCCGCTTTTTTTCAAACATTTAAAATTTGTGTTTAATTTAATTTCATATTGTGTATCTCGAGGTTAAAAATATAAGATCCACCGGTGTTTTAGCTGTCACATTATTTGGTATTTGTTTTATTTTGTTGTAATCTATTACATTTTGTTTTGCTAATTATTAGATGGTTATTCGTGGTACGACTAAGGGCAAAATGTTTCTAATTTGGCCGTTGGTTTATAATGTCATGCGCCAATTTTTAAGCATCGAAATAACAATGCTATAAATTGGTAATCGTCAAGGGAAGTTTATAGTTTTTTTTTTTTGTTTTTTGGGTATAATTTGATGCACGTTAAAATTATTGCAAAAAGATTAGAAATGTCCTAATAATTGTACGGGCGCGCAACGGGCAGCACACAACAAGTCCTGCAATGCATATTAAAAACAACAAATCCTGAAACTTATAATTAATCAGTCGTACATTAAGCACGGATATGTGCCGCTTGGCATCTCTGCTTTTTTGCAATCTTCATACATCATCCTTCAATCCTCCCTTGGACGACTAATTAAGATAAACATAAAACCTTTTTAAACCCCTGGTAAAACATGGGTTTTTTTAATCTAAGATTAATCCCGATCAATCCAAAAAAAATATATATTACTGACCCGATTAATATAATCCCTCCGAACTTCTAACATAGAAACTCAAATTATCTAAAAAATCTCCGAATAATTAAGGATTTATCTCGAAAAATCTTGTTTTAGTCTCAAGATTAATTTGCACTGAATTTATGAGCTAAATCTCATCTAAATGTCGTAAAAATCTTATTTAATTCCGATCAATCGAGATTAAATACACCGCTTGGAATTCTAGTATACGAAGAACATATACGTAAATACAAGCATGGGTACGAGGGGGACAAATGAATCCTATGTGCTCGTAATTAATGTATTTCGAGAAAATAGGTCAGAACAATTCTTATCAATCAATAGTCTAAGGTTAAACAGAAACAATCAAAAACAAACAGGAATTAAAAAACACAGGCAAATGTTCACCCTGTGGAAACTCCTTACTTAGAGAAAAACTGCAGGTCGTTGTCGAGGATCACGACAACCAAAAGTTTCACTAATCAAAAGAGTTATACTGAATTACACTTACAGCTTTAATACCTAGTATTAAGATTATCACTCTTATGACTAAAGCTTCGCGCTCCATCTTTCTTGTTCTCACACAACAACTCTTCTTGATCTCTCACCAAGAAGCTTCTACTATTCTCGCAACAGCCCGTCTTGATGTCACCAAGAAACTTCTTCCAGAATCGTTCTTGAACAAATAATTTAGAAGTCTTTGAAACCCTAACTCAACATCAATCTAAAGATCAAAAGATGATTTATTGATCTTGAGTTCTTCTCACTCTCTGATAAATCTTCTTGGAGCCTTTAGAAAGAAAACCTTTTGGTCAAGCAAAGAGCGAGAGAGAAAAGAAACTAGGGTTTCTTTAAATAGTACTTATATTTCTCTCGATATTCGTTCGAACAAGACCAAAAGTCGTTCGAACGAATCACGTCTAATTTGGTCAAAAACCCTAGAAAGTTTACATCTCGTTCGAACGATAATGTATGTGGGCCAAATTTCAGGGGACTTGACACTTGTTCGCTCAAACGACAAGAAAACTCGTTCGAACGACAATTGTATGTGGGCCAAATTCCAGGGGGACTTGACACTTCGTTCAAACAACAAGAAAATTCGTTCAAACGACAAAATAGAGAAAAGCTCATTCCTTTTATCAGAGAGTAATACTTACCTTCTGTCCAGTAATCTGTGTCTTCGACTAAAACAACCAAAAACTCCATAAACACGAAATGAGACAAATAAAACCTTTCAATCTCCCCCTTTGGTTCATTTCGTGACAAATAAAAACTAGGACAGCCACCACTCCTTCCTTTAATAGTTTCAATCTATGGACCTCTCTATGGATAATATCTTCTTACTAATATCTGCACACTCAGCAAACTCGTTTATAATATATGGGTAAAAATAAACTTAGAAAATATGCACAAATACAGAAAGAAATAAATCACAAACGGAGACATTCAAAGAAGCATATGCAAACCAGATAGTAGATGCATCTCTCCATTGTCACGGAAGAAACAATCAAACAACTGTAAACCAATATCTCAAAGAAAAGTAATTAGAGACAACTGATAATTATATTAACAAAAAATAGTACTAGCGTACAGCAGACTTAGAACAGAGATTCCTACCTCACAAATGCTCAAACATTAAAATAATAATAGTCTCAAGAGAAATAACTAAAAAAACAAAAAACATAGAGGAACATCACAGCTCTGCACTCAGACTCGTAATCACCCTCCTCTGTCTCCTGCCCGAATGACGACTCTGAACTACTGTCTCAATAGACCCCAGTCGATTCTCTATAGTCACTAGACGTGTCTCCATAGTGCCCATCCTGGTCGACATCAACTGAAGCATGTTCTCAATACTCTGAAGATAAATACCTCCTGAGGCGCCTGAACGGCTGAGCTAGAAGTACCATGTACTGATCTGGAGGGACTGCCTCAGAAGGTAGCACATGAGGAAGATGAGAGGAACTCTTATTGCAATTGCTCGAATCCAATCGGTCTGTCTTGGTATCTTCAGGTCAGTTAAAACTACCGCGTAGCCACATCAGTAAGGAGCGTTGTGATCAGTCTAGCAAATGGTAGAGAACTCATGGTTGCTGTTTTGGAGCTAGCCTCAACCATCTCCTCAATGATGATGTTAGGAAGATCAATCTCTATATCATTTTTGAAGGCATAAAGAAAAACCTTCATCCGCTCAGACAATTCATTCTTTTGGGACCGCGGATGATATTCGTAATAGCAATGTTATGTACGAGACGAGACTCATTATCTAACATTCTGTGGGATACAATACCCGATCCAGTATACGACCTACTCTGAGCCGTGATATCAATCACCATATCTCGAAACTCAGGGAAAATAGGCTCCTCATCCTCACCGTCAACAAACCCACCCCTAGAATTAGCAATCGACCAAGGATAGGATATCGGTGGCCAAATACACCGTGGAAAAGTGATATGCTGAGAAGGAGTGAAACCCAAAATATCATAGAGTCTCTCCCTGGTAATAAGGTACTCAGTGCCATCAAGAGCTACTCGAAAAGAGCGACTGGACATGTTTTGGGTGGGCACAAGTGTCATAGTAGCATAAAAGAGACGTACAATCCGCGGATATACATTTCCCGTAGGAGTCAGAATCTTAGACCAATGTCTAGCTCAAAATTTTCCAAACACCCGATTAAATTCTTCATTCACTGTAGAGATGCTATTTATGTCCACCATCTGCTCCCTCACAATTGGGCGATCTCGAAAACCCTTCTCAGTGGCCCAAAACTCAGGATTTTCACCCACCCTCTGACCATCAAGGATAACGGCATCGTCCACTCGTGACCTCTTATTTTTGCCCCTTACTCGAGGTGCCATTTAGAGAACAATAAAAGGATTGAAACTCTTGCTCAGAAGAAAAACCCTACCTCAATATCAAGCACCAAAACTTGTCTTCCAACCACCTGCAAGAAAGAACCACCTCTTCCCCAAACTTAATCAACACAAGTGAGCAGGGGAACCCAAGATAATACAAGCACCAACAGTACAATCCACCACCCTCAAACAAACCAATTACAAATTTTTTTCGAAGTACAATTTCACAAATCACAATTCAATCCTTCCCAAGCATATTAGAATCACAAGCATAAAGGCAATGAAATACTAGTAGAGGAACAATGAAATTACAAACCAACCTTAAATTCGAAATAGAGCATGAATTAAAGAACCCTATATCACACCTGCCGTCACCAAGAGCGAAATTGGAAACCCTAGAACTGAAATTGGGATTCTAGATGGAAGAGAGAGGATAAATCACTGAAGAAATGGACTCCACCAAGCTTAATCCAACAAGAATTCGAGGTAGATAGAGGTTGGAGAGAATTTGGAGCGAGAGGAGTGATTTTGAAAAAATGAACAGACGCAGTGGTTTTATGCAACCCCCTCGAAAGTCGTTCGAACGAGAATAAAATAACTGAACAAGAAAAAAGGTGAACTAAGGCAAATACTCTCCCTAAAACATCAGGTTTCCACTGACAAACACAGAAAACAACAACGATAGGACGCAGACACACTCCCCCTCAAAACCTGCAGAGTCAAATCTATAAGCACATGAAATACACAGTATAGAAAAGATTATTGAGATATAAACAAAATAATGCAAGAGAACTCGGTGTCTGTGTGTGTAGTCCAAACAAATATCTGACAAATAAGCATAAGAAGAGCAATATATTGGGCATATGAGTCAACTTAGGCCTCCCATGGTTGGTTACTTAAAATCACTAAGAATTTACTAGATATCACTCTAAGGACATGAATATGAGTAAATGAAGTAAAAATTCATGATCCAAGAAAGTAGCGCTATTGTACTGAAGATCTCATGAAAGAAATATCAATTGTGTTTGGTGGTGTCAAGTTAAATATCATAGACTTTCAAACTATCATCTCCACTAAATTGATTGTATCAAGCTTAAAATCAACTAGGTCTTTTAAGGTAATCATTAAGGTAAAGGTAGGCTAGTGAGAAATAGGTGTTTTGCTGGCATTCTGAGGACAAAAAATAACTTCCACCTCCATTGTGGAAATCAAAACTCTTCCATTATTGAAATCAAAACTCTTCCATTGTTGAAATCAAAACTCCTCCATTGTTGTTCTTAACAATGCTACTCGTTCCCTCTCTTCTTCTTTTTTTTCTTTTTTTTTAAGCAAGACATTCTCCCAACCACACATTCTTCTTCAAATTTTCTCACTTTGAGTCCTCAGAACAAGGGTTTTAACAAGAATTTGGCGAATACAAAGAAAAGGCTTATTTTAGGCTCAACGGGTAGCAAGTGAATACATGATTAAGGTTAAAAATTAAAAGGCCAAAACAGGTTCAACAATGAAAATGTCTAGAATCATATCCTAAGGCTTATACAATTTCTTATTTCGCATCGAATCAAGTAAAGAAAAGGTTCTAGTATTTTAACTTGAATTTTATGTCACCACCAACAATCGACTAATGCATAAAATAATGAGATCAGAAACAAAGAGAGATTTTGCTGAAAAGAATTTATTTAATAATACTCAACGCTAGAACAAAATGTTAGATCCTCACATAATTTTAGGTAATGAAGTCTCTGCATATACCCTCAAGATTTCTACCTACACCTAGAATCAGGGACAAGTGAACTTTGTAAAGAATAAGTGAAACCAAGAACTCAAGCATTAAATGAGTATATATCATATAAATAATTTCCATACATGCATATGCAACGCAATTATAGACTAAGCTCAATAGGGAAGATAATACCTGACAATGTCCACAGGACCTATTCCAATACCAGAAAGTCCTGAGAGATCTAGGAAATGGAACAAACACCAATAGCGCATCGAAGATTTTCAAAACGAATAACGTCCAAAGGCTTGGTGAAGAGATCAGCAAGTTGATTCTCCGTACAGACATACTCCACAATAACAATCTTCTTCTCAACAAGGTCTCGAATGAAGTGAAATTGAATGTCAATGTGCTTGGTCCTCCAATGTTGTTCAGGATTTTTAGAAATGTTGATGGCACTGGTATTATCACAATAAAGTGGCATCACTCCCTGATTCACCCCATAGTCATGTAACATTTGCTTCATCCAAACTAGCTGTGTACTACAACTTCCCACCGCAATGTACTCTGCCTCTGCAGTAGACTGTGAAATGCAGTTCTGTTTTTTACTTTGCCATGCAACGAGATTGTTCCCAATGTAGTAACATCCCCCAAAAGTACTCTTCCTTTCATCAGAATTTCCAGCCCAGCCAGCATCTGAGTATCCAATAATATCTGATGTAGTGTCTCGAGTATACCACAAACCAAACTCACAAGTCCCAGACACATATCGAATAATCCGTTTAACAGCATGTAAATGAGACTCCTTAGGATTTGCCTGATAACGTGCACATATGCAAACACTGAACAACAAGCTGTAAGATACAACAAGCTTCCTATCATGCTCCTATACACCTTCTGATCCACATCAGTACCTGCAGAGTCTTTACTCAATTTTGTGGTAGAGCTCATTGGCGTCCGGGCATGTTTTGAAGAATCAATACCAAACTTTTTGACAATATCTTTGGCATATTTATATTGAGAAAAAAATGCCATCTTCCCGTTGCTTGATTTGAAGACCTAAGAAGTAGGTCAATTCTCCAACCATGCTCATCTCGAATTCCCTTCCCATTAACTCACCGAATGCTTTGACACGAGAGTTCGACATTGAGCCAAAACAATATCATCCACATACACTTGTGCAATAAGAATTTCATCATCTTCCTGCTGAATAAACAATGTTTTATCAACTCCCCCTCGAATAACCCCTTTTCAAGTAAAAAGTTTGAGAGTCTATCATACCAAGCTCGAGGAGCTTGTTTTAGGCCATAAAGTGCTTTCTTCAAATGGTAAACATGCTCCGGATGATGGGGATCTTCAAATCCTTTGGTTGAGCTACATATACCTCTTCCTCAAGTAGCCCATTTAAGAACGCACTTTTCACATCCATCTGATAAAGTTTGAATTTTTTGTGACACGCAAACGCCAAAAGCATTCGAATAGATTCAAGTCTAGCGGTGGGAGCAAAAGTTTCTTCTACATCCACCCCTTTTATTTGGTTGTATCCCTGAGCTACTAACCTTGCTTTGTTCCAGATAACATCATCGTTCTCATCAAACTTGTTCTTGTAAATCCACTTAGTGCTAATAATATTAGTATTTGCCGGTCGTGATACTAAGTCCCACACGTCTTGTCGCTTGAATTCATTAAGTTTATCTTGCATGGCGTTAATCCAATATTCATCAGATAAAGCATCTTTGACGTTGGTTGGTTCAGTGATGGATACATAATACACACTCTCCACTGTCTCATATAACGTAGAACAATGATATCCCACACATCTAGCGGACTCATGAAGTGTAGAAAACTCATAATCATCAAGGTATCTAGGAGCACCACAATTTTGAGGAGGATTAGTACGAACAGTATCATTTGGTACTAAAATCTCCCCAGTAGATGTTGGAATAGTTTCAGCAGGAGGTTCTTCTTGAACATCTTGTGTCACACTAGATGAGGTTGGTAGGGAATCTTCTTGAACATTACTATCTTCATCATCTGTTTGTCCAAGAACCGCCGAGTCATCAACTACCACATTAATCGATTCCATGACCATTTTGTGCTTCAAGTTGTACATACGATAAACTCTACTGTTTGTGGCATATCCCAGTAAAATACCTTCATCGCTTCGAGCATCAAATTTTCCAATGTTCTCCCGATCACAAGTAATATAACACTTACTTCCAAACATACGAAAGTATTTCAAGTTCGGTTTTTTTCCAAACCAGAGTTCATAAGGCATATTAAGCGTAAGAGGACGCAAATAAACCCTGTTGATTATGTGGCAAGAGGTATGAATAGCTTCTCCCCAAAAGTGACTAGGGACATTCTTTCCATGAAGTAAAACTCGCCCCATTTCCTGCAGGACTCGGTTCTTTCGTTCAGCTACTCCGTTCTGTTGTGGTGTGATTGGTACTGAAAATTCATGTTTGATTTCATTTGCCTTACAGTACTTTATCACATCACTATCCTTGAACTCACCTCCACGATCGCTACGAATTCTGTCAATAAAACAATCCTTCTCATTCTGTATTCGCAGAGCTATGGCATGAAATTCTTTAAATGTGTCTGACTTCTGCCTTAACAGAGCGATCCACGTGAATTGTGAAAAATCATCAACCATAACCAAAATGTACTTCTTTCCTCCCAAAGTACTTACTATCATAGGACCCATCAAGTCCATATGAATCAACTCCAGAACTCGTGTAGTAGTAATGTTGGTAGATTTTTTGTGCGAACTCTTGGTTTGCTTTCCAATTTGACATGGTCCACACACTGCATTGGTTAGCTTGCTTAGTTTCGGAACCCCTCAAACTATTTCCTTACTCGTAATCGTCGCTAGATCACTGAATTCACTTGTCCTAACCGTTGGTGCCAAAGTTCCACATCGCTTATCTTAGCAACTTTACATGATATCTCCTTTTGCGATACAACATAGCAGTTGTCCTAAGTTCTATCCGTAATTACAATGTATTTCCCGGTATTATCAAAAACACGACACGTTTTCTTGTCAAATGTTACTGTGTTGCCCGCATCACATAGGTGACTCACACTCAGAAGGTTTGCAGTGAGTCCCTTGACATAAAGTACATCATCGACTGTCGGGCATCCAATTCCTTTTACACTCCCCTTTCCCACAATCTTTCCACTCATTCCTCCTCCAAAAGTAACATCACCTCCTTGAATATCTGTGATATTATTCAGACGTGTAGCATCTCTTGTCATGTGTCGAGAACATCCACTATCTACGTACCACTGTATAGAGTTAAATGCATTTAGAGCCATTACTGCAACATTGGACCTTAATTGTGGTAAAAGGTCCTTCTTCTGAACCCAAATAGATCTCACTTTCTTTTTTTCTTTCTTCTGTTACTTGAGTCACATTCCTGAAACCATTAAAGGACTTTTGGACAAAAAAGGAGTTAACAAACGATTGGGCATATGATCGGTGAGGTTTCTCTCTTTCCAAACGTAGATTATTCCTACCACAGAGTTGAGGAACATATCTACAATAGGAAGCAAGATGACCCTTTCGACCACTTTACAATAAAATACATGAAAGACAAAAGGCTACTCAGTCTGCCTATGAGGAGCATCAATAATACTAGGTTTGGGCAAAAATGAAGTTGAAGTAGCTTTGACAAACTTAGTGACTTGAGATGAGGTAGATTTGACATTTTGCTCATCAAATCATAATCCTCTTTTGTCAGATCCATTTTTTCTCATACTTAGTATTTTGTCAATGTTTTTAACTCCATGATAAAATACTTCGAGTTTCTGTTAAGTAGAGGTCAACTCGAGTCTAAGTTTCTCAATTTCTATTTCCCCCAATTTTACCTTTTCTACAGCAATGAGTCTGTTTTGTTCACATGTCTTAAGTTGACCACTAAGAGATTGTTTCTTATTCTTAAGTTTCTCAAGCTGAGAAACAAGTTGAGAGTACAACTCTTCAAGACTCGGCTCTTCACAGTTATCACTTTCATAGTCCTTATGATCATCTCCGTTAGTTTCAAGTGCAAACACATCGAAGTGATCACTACCTGAGGAAATAACAGCAATGTGAGCTCTCAAACCATTTCCTCCTTCTTAGAAGGGATCAACATGGTCATTAGAGTCATCATCACTATCATCCCACGTAGCGGTAATGTTCATAGCTTTATGATTCCTGTTAGAGCTCTTAGTGAAACAACTGTGAGCATAGTGACCATACTTGTGACACCTATAACATTCAACTTTATTGAGGTCTTGGTCTGAGTCATTATGAGAATGAGTACTGGAGTTAGTTTGTTTGCCATAAGACTTAACACGGTCATGAAGACGAGACTTGTAACTCTTATTTTGTCCTTGTTTCTCAAATTGCATCTTTTTCAAAAGTTTTCTAAATTGTTGACTTATAAGAGCAATCTAAGAGTCAGAGTCAAATTCCTCATCATTGTCAGAAATACTGTAGTTTTCAACATATCTGGTTCCCTGAGAAGATGAAGAGTTGGAGGAAGACTTAAATGCCACACTCTTACTCTTCTTAGGATTTTCCATTTCTATTTCAAAAGTACGTAATTTTCCAGCAAGTGTGTTAGGTTTCATAGTTTTAAGATTTTGTGCTTCCTCTATAGCATCACGTCTGGATCTAAAACTCTTAGGAAGAGATCTTAAAATTTTACGTACTATTTGAACATCGGTGTATCCAGCTCCTAAAGAGAAACTGTTGTTGACAATGTCACTAAGTTTGGCATAAAACTCACTAAAAGACTCATCCTCACTCATCCGGATGTTCTCAAATTAGGATGTGAACATTTGCAGTTTGCTTTCTTTAACAGTGTCATCACCTTCGTGAGTACGTATTAAGATGTCCCAAGCTTCTTTTGAAGTAGAACATGCGGATATATGCCTATACTCACTATGGCTCATTGCATTAAAGATAGCATTAAGACCTTTAGAATTATACCCAAATGTTTCTTTTTCTTCCTTGGTCCATTGATTTCTAGGTTTAGGAATTTCTGCAGCAGTTGCTGGTTCACCCCGCATAACAGTAGGGGGCGCCCATCCATCTTCAATGGCAATCCAGACATCTTCTCCCATGGATTGCAAGAAGGCAACCATTCGAACCTTCCAGTAAGGAAAGTTCGTGCCATCAAAGAGTGGTGAACGGTTTATAGGAGCTCCAAATTTTTTAGAATCCATTAAATCAAGCACGTACAAAAATAGGATTACCGCTCAGGATATAAAGCCTACAAGCGATTCTGCTCTGATACCAATTGAAATTCTATGTGCTTATAATTAATGTATTTTGAGAAAATAAGTCAGAATAATTCCTATCAATCAATAGTCTAAGGTTAAACATAAACAATCAAAAGCAAAGACACGGAATTAAAAGACACAAACAAATGTTCACCCTGTGGAAACTTTTTACTCAGGAGAAAAACCACAGGTCGTTGTCGAGGATCACGACAACAAAAAATTTTACTAATCAAAAAGAGTTATACTGAATTACACTTACAACTTTAATAACCTAGTCTCAAGATTATCACTCTTCTGACTAAAGCTTCGTGCTCCATCTTCTTCTTGTTCTCACAACAACTCTTCTTGATTTCTCACCAAGAAACTTCTTTTATTCTCGTAACAGCCCGTCTTAATGTCTCACCAAGAAACTTCTTCCAGAATCGCTCTTGAACAAATAATTTAGAAGTCTTTGAAACCCTAACTCAACATCAATCTAAAGATCAAAAGATGATTTATTGATCTTGAGTTCTTCTCACTCTCTGATAAAGTCTTTTTGGAGCCTTTAGAAAGAAAAACCTTTTGGCCAAGAAAAGAGCGAGAGAGATAAAGAAACTAGGGCTTCTTTAAATAGTAGTTATATTTCTCTCGATATTCGTTCGAACAAGACCAAAAGTCATTCGAATGAATCACGTCTAATTTGGTCAAAAACCTTAGAAAGTTTACATCTCGTTCGAACGACAATTGTATGTGGGCCAAATTCCAGGGGATTTGACACTTCGTTCAAACGACAAGAAAACTCGTTCGAACGGCAATTGCATATGGGCCAAATTCCAGGGGACTTGACACTTCGTTCAAACGACAAGAAAATTCGTTCGAACGACAAAATAGAGAAAGGCTCATTCCTTTTATCAGAGAGTAATACTTACCTTCTGTTCAGTGATCTGTGTCTTCGACTGAAACAACCAGAAACTCCATAAACACGAAATGAGACAAATAAAACCTTTCAACAAATATGTAGTGGGTTTAGTATTTTGCTCATATTAAAGATCAAGAGAGGGCAAATATTCATGAATGCACTCGGATTATTATTGACTTTTCAACTTGTGAAACAAATAATTTTAAGCATAATGAGTATGGTATGTTTGTCAATTTTAATATTTTCTCTTAAAAATCCGAATAAATGTAATTTTTCTAAATAAAAAAAAATATTAGCAATTTATTACTTTTTGCATTAACCTACAATTAAATATAATTAAATACGATTATACCCGATTAAATGCGATTAATCTAAGGAAAAATGAATGAAAAACAAACCAATAATTTCTTATCTATACCGATTAATCTTTTTTTCAAAATAGATGGTTAATACCTAGTTCTCGATTAAAAAAATCCTTGATTAAAACCACACAACTGAATTGATGCAATAGTTGCTTAACTAAATGTATTAAACAGGTAAATGAAAACCCACCCGCATGAAAGGAATAATTACTCAACGTCTCAACTCATTAAATAAGCCTTTGTGTATAAGTTGTGCAATTGAACACATTCCTTTGGGGAAGCAAGAAATACCTCCTTGGTAAAAAATAAAATAAAATGTGAAAGCAACAAAACAATGTGATGATCAGAATCATAGGTGTTTGCATGCATAAGACACCATTAGAAAACATATCTTGTAGTACAAGTTAGTATGGTAAAACGTGAAGTACCATTTAGTTACGGTCGGTTCCAACCATGTTGCGGTATAAGTTATTGAACTAGCGGAGTAGTGGAACCTGTAAGAAAGAAGTCGTTAGAGAGAGAGAGAGAGAGTGATCGTATGGGGACAGTGCCAACACCTTCTTCTTATTGGTTTCGCGAGGGCCCCACACCGTCGCATCTTATCACCACAGCTGCTGCTCTGCGCCTGGGGAACATTATCCACCTTCGTCCCCGCCAACATCTAGGCTTAGGGTTTGTTCTTCGTTCCCCCTTCAAGGTACTCAGATTACTTCATTCTTTTCAGTAATTACTAATGCTAATGTTTAATTAAGTATTATTTTATAATTGTGTATAACAAAATTTATAAATATTAATTTAAACAAAAGAGATGACATTCGAAAAACGAATAAAAGGCATTGGTGTTAGAATGTGAGAAAACTTTTATTAGATAATTCGTTCCCGTTAACTTTTAGTGTCTATCTGAATGTTGCGTGGGCACATCATGAGTAAATTGTGAGGTGGCGTAAGAGAGATTTTCGCAACACTTGTTATTGCAAACAACGTTGAACTGTGATGTTTTTCCAGTCAATATTTGTGCAAGGGCCACCACTATGACAGTATCACTAATGGGGTGCATAGACTTGGTGTGATTTTGAAGCACAAGTAGACACCATGAACATGTTGTTAGTACCCATTATTCGCTTTATTAGCTTGTCCTTCCCTTTTTAAAACATATAAGGAACTGGCAAATTTAACTTAACTTTTTGTTAGATATTTCAAGTGTTTTTTTGTGTGTTAGACACTGAAAGTATAACTGTTTATACCCGGTTATGGAAAATTAGATATATGATAACTAGGTGGTGTCGTTTTGAACTTAAAGATTGTGTGTTTGTTTGTGTTGTGAATTCTGCAAAAGAAATGTCTTATTACCCATTATCTTTCTTATCAACATAGTTAGGCTTGTAGCATGTAGCTGCTTGTCTTGTTTTCTTGATTGAGTATTCATGTTTTGTGATTGACAGGAATTGTCTTATTATGGTCATGTGTCCGGGTTTAAGAATTTTCTTGAGTCGTCACATGAGACTTTTTCAACCACACTTCCGTCTTGGATATGTAATTTTAGTAAGAAAGAGATAATAAAGAACTCTGGAGGTGAGGGAAATATACACCCTAAGACAACGTCTACTAGAAGATCCTCCAGTGGAAGACAATTGACTAATGTCCTCCTTGCTATTAACGTTGTGTAAGTTTTCCTCAAAACAAGAAAAAAAAAACTTCACTTATTTCTCTTTATTATGACATGTATGAAGTCAATCACCTTTTGTTCTTATTATCCAAGTGCACAAATTTCAATGTGTGCAGAGTTTTTTTTGCGCAAGTTGTAACGCAGGGAAAGCTTATGTTATGGGGGGCGAAGGTTTGAACAGAAAAACTGGATGTCGTTGCTTTACGCTTCCGTTTACAAAAACCAATTTTCTTTTCTTGTGTATGTAGATTAACAGCCTCATCGACCGAGGGCAGTTGTGGAGGTTGGCTACTTCATCCTTACTTCATGGAAATATTGGTCATCTAATGGTTAGGTTTTGAATTTGGTCTTAGAAACTCAAATGTTAACTCATTTGAACTTTGGTTGTATTGAAAAATGATTTTTTTTCCAGGCCAATTCATATTCTTTGAACTCTATGGGTCCCACCGTGGAGACTATCAGTGGCCCAAAGAGATTTCTTGTTGTTTACTTAACGTCGGCAGTTGCAAGTAACCCCTCACACATAACTACTGTAATAAAACATTATCTTAAGTAATATTCTAAAATTTTAATGGTGAGGAAATCAGGTTCTGCAATGAGTTACTATTTTTGCAAATCACCGTCCGTTGGTGCTTCTGGGGCCATTTTCGGATTAGTAAGTTTTCTTCGACGGCTCTATTCTAGTTAGAGACGGCTAAAATACTCTGTGTTTTTCTTAAAAGTATTTGCTATGGTCTTATTGTTTGTCGAAGATATGAATAAGGAGTAAATAGCTTGATCTTGATCAGAGGTGTACGGTTATGTTAACCATCGACATGCCTGATTTGTTGAGTCATTGAGTTTTGGCTTCTTATATATATTGTTTTTTCTTCTTAAGTCTAGAAAACTTCTTACCCCTTCAATTTAATGTTTTTCCTTTGATATTAATTACTTTTTCGTCTCCTATGCTTACTTTCATTTCATGACCAGGTTGGTTCCTTTGCAGTGTTTGTGTTAAGGCATAGGAATCTTATTGGTGGTGGGAAAGACGATCTACAGCAAATAGCTCACGTGCTTGTCCTAAACATGGTGGGAATACTCCTTGCATCTTCAAGAGTCACCATATAGTTTATATAGTGTACACGACCTTAGTTGGAAAAGTGTGGCAAATTAACTCTGTAGACATCACTTTTCAAGCGTACTTATATGTGGAATGATTCCTCTAAGCTGAACGGGAAGAGTATGACTTCACTTAGGGGCCAATTGGCAACACTTTGCAACTATCTTTCTAGTAAGACAATATAATATTGGGGGAATATGTTGTGTTTTCAGTTTACAAGCATTTTCAAAAATTATGCAGGTAATTGCTCGTGTTTACTGTTGTCGCAAGAAACTTTTCAATCTATTTTTCCACAAAGTATAGCCTTTCACCATTATGGCTTCCCCAATTATAGATGTGTAGTAATGCCTTTTGATAGTCATCAATGTTATCAATGACACGCGATGATTGTATGTTGCAGATTATCGGGCTCATGTCCAAAGGCATTGATAACTGGGGACACGTAAGTATACATCATAAGTTCTAACGAGAAATTGTTTTATTGGCTGTCATACCAGTTTTAACTTCCTTGTTAACACAATGTGCGATTGAACTTTCAGTTGGGAGGATTTCTGGGAGGAGTTGCCACGTCATGGCTTCTTGGTCCTGCCTGGAAGTTTGAGTCAAGGTCGAAGGATGGAAAATCCGTATTTGTTGACAGAGCTCCAATCACTTATCTGATCAACAGAAAGAAAACAGCTCTGTAATTATTTTACTAAATGGACGGCTTTACAATTGCGGCAGAAGGAAAAACCTATCCAAAATCTGGTTTGAAACCAGAACATGAATATCAGCAAGTAAAAATGCTTTTAACAAAAAGGTGATGAGGGTGTTTGTATTATGTCTTTATCATTCCAATACGGCAGCATGTACAATTTAGGGTAGTGATGATGTAAGTGCTTTTGTAAAAGAAATGGATGAACTCAACTCTCTTATTATTTCTCATTATCCAGTCTGATGCATTAGTTTCTAAAATATCCGTCAGTCTACTTCAAGGGGTTTACTAGTTTCTAAAATGCCACATCACTTGGCATCTTGGCTTTCCTTTTTCTTTCTAAAATGCCACATCACTTGGAATCCTGTGGTACCTCCTAAGTACTAAGTCCCAGCATCCACCAGTTAACGTTAATGGAGTCTGTCTGATCTCTGAATAAAGATGACCCAGACTCGGAGAGATTTCTTGTGAGAGAGAGAGGTAGAAAGATGGGAAGAGGAAGAGATAACAACAACAACAACAACAGTACAGGAGCTTTCTTTGCAGCAACACTGTTACTATGGTTTATATCTGTAATCTTTGAAATAGTATTTAACAAGAGACCAGAGCTTCTCTCCATTGTTGCTGGTTGTTGTTTTTACCAATTTGCAAACTGGGTCATCCGGATTTCTCTTTCTAAAGACCCCCTTTTCGTCAACACTTGTGTATCTTTGCTTCACTCCACCGTTACCTCTGGTTCAGGTGCTTCTCTTCAACTCTTGCTGTTGTTTATAATTGCTTTGATTTTGCTCCCACACCTTTTTTGTTTGTTTTGGGTATCAAATACATAATGGGTTTGGATTTTTTATTTATTTAATGTTAGAACAATTATAATATTGATAATTATATGTTTTATGGTATTTGAGTTCTTAAATTGAAGTGGGATGTTTTTATTATTATGAATTTATGATTTCTAACTAGTGGGGTTTGTGGAATGAAGCTTTTTCTTCAGTGGGTTGTTGAGAGAACTGTGGATTTGGCTTGGGAATGTGATATTGGGTATTGAATTTGATATTAGAGGTCAAATGAGATTCTTGATTAGACCTGTAAGCCGCAGTAGACTAAGTGTTGAGACTTGTTATCAAATTGATCTTAACTAGAGCTCCGACTTTGATCCCCTTAGACTCAGCAAACCCACCACTGTTGCGCCAAGCCTTCGACAAAGTTGTATTTGTCGCTGTAATTATTATTAGCATTATACTTGCGAAAATTGAAGATGTGTGAAACCTTCATGTCCATATTATATTAACCAAATTAATTTTAACTATTTTCTTGTTTTCCAATGGCTGAGCTTCATCCAAGATTCCCAATACTCTTTAATGTATTTCTTATAGTCTAATTTGCGAAAGTGAACGTATTCAAGATCACCTTCAGCAAGTTCTTTTATAATCTGCCATTTACCAAGGTTTGGCACATCACCCGGAGTTAAAGCAGCCAGTAGTTTGAACACCAAGCATTGAGACACTTTATTGAAGTTGAACCCGATAGTATCTCCAAGAGTGAGTTTCTTTAGTGCAATAAATTTGCATCAGGTATCTACGGAAATATAGATATCATTTTTATCATAAAAATACTTGCGAAGTACAAACTTGTGCACCAATTTGGCTTCAGTATTGAACATAGTATGTGTGTAGCGCCCTCCTTGTCATTCGACTTCTTAGCTTGATTCAGATCCAGTCTGATGTGTTTCTCATTATCTGCTTTTCCAATGCCAAAGTATTCAAGGTCCTGCTCAGGAAGAGTTTTTGTAATGTGCTATGTACCAAGGTTAGCTGCATTAACTAATGCAACAATATTTTGGGGCAATGATGCATCTGGAACTGAAGCCTTGCACTGCTTTTCCTTCCCTTTTGTCTCCACCTCTCAATCATCAATTTCAATTTTTCGTTTTGTTTCAGTAGTTTGAACTCCAAGCACTGATACACTTTGTCCAAGCTAAACCTGATGGTATCTCCAAGAATGATTCTCTTCAGCTCAGTAAACTCGCGCCAGCCTTCTACGAGTTTGTGCTAACGCCTTTTTTCATCCAGATAGTTGTGGAGTATGAAGTTGTGTGTGAACTTCGTTTCAATATTATATGTAGTAATTGCAACTTTCTCCCCGTCCTCCACCCTCTGAGCTTGATTCCAATCCTTTTGAATGTGTTTTTCATAGTTTACTTTACGACTGTTAAAGTATTCAAGGTCCTTCCCAACAAATGTTTTTGCAACCTGCCATGTACCAAATTTTGTTGCATTGACTAATGCGACAATTGTTGGGATAGAAACAGATCGAGACAAATTCAAAATCGAGAACAGCAAGTTCAAGCTCGAGAACAGCACGTTCCAATATCGAGAACAGCAAGATCGAATCCACCCTATCGATTTATGTTTTTCTCTTATGTAAGTTTACAGAGTATTAATGGCAAACACGATCTAGACAATTCTAAAACAAAGAATAGTAAAGATTACCTACACACACAAGATTTAACGTGGTTCGGCAAAATCGATGCCTACGTCCACGGGTAAAGGGATTTCACTAGAAGAAGAAAGTGACGATTACAATTGATCTCACAATCTCTCTATTCAACCTGTATGATCTAAAAAGCGATGAAGATCAACATGAATTTTTCTTCTCTACAACTCTGCAAAGACGATGCAAGAGTTTTCTCAAAGCCTCTCTCTCTTTTCGTCTCTCACACAAAATTCAAGATTCACTTCTATCTGTATCAATTCCCTGGTAGGCTCTTCTATTCATAGGAAAGAGTCCTATTGGAGTTACAATACAATTAGAAACGGCTGTTCCTATTTCTTCGGCTAAACTTCCAAGCCTTCAATGTATGTACCTCAACCTAAAGCCAAGGGAAACCCAACAATCTTCTTCGATGTGGACTTCAACCTCATGAAGAGGGAAGCCCAACAACAATAACATGGGACGAATAAGCATCTGGACCTGAAGCCTTGCCATTCTTTTTCTTCCCTCTCTCCACCTTCCTACCATTTATTTTTTCGCGTTATTTAACCTTCTATAGCCTTTTGCAGTGTTTTAACTCCAAGCATTGGCATTGATACATGTTGTCCAAGGTGAACCCAATAATATCCCCAAGGGCGAATTTCTTGAGTTCAGCAAACTCACACCAGCCTTCTACGAGTGTATACATAACGCCTTTATCGTACAGATACTTGTGAAGCATAAAGTTTTGCATTGACTTGGTTTCATTGTCGTACTCGTACATAGTAATTGCAAATTTCTCTCCGTCATCCACCCTTTGAGCCTGATCCCAATCCTTCTGAGTGTGTTTCTCATAGTGTACTTGCTAAAGTTGAAGCATTATAGGTTTTTTCTTAACAAGAGTTTTTCTAATGTTCCATTTATCAAAGTTTGACACGCTGTCTAACCCAACAATTCCATGGGATGAAGATGCATCTGGAGCCGAAACTTTGACATGCTTGACCTCCCTACTAGCGATTTTTTGCTCCCTTTTATCTTCTTCATCGTTTCTTGGAAATAAGTGAGGATGACGAGATACTCACCTATATAGTAAATTCACAGTAGAAATCGTAAGAAAGATATTGAGGTATTTATTATCATATCTATTATTTTCATCACTTAGATGAAATAATCATTTAAATAATACACCGAAATTCGTAATATACTATTGATTTAAAGCAAATATTGTTGGGTTAAAACAATATGTGCAATCTGAAAGAGTTGAGGAGTCATACCAGGACAAAATCAAAAGACAAGGCACATATTAGATTAATTAACTCTTTTGGGGATATAACTTAACCACTCTTAATGCAAACAATCCATTATCTTAATCAAACGGGATATAATCTGTCACTTTCTATCTCTCTCCTTACTGCTGGGAGACAATATTAATGGAGCTTTCTCTCGAACCCTAAAATTTGTATTTGGGTTTCTCTCAATCAAAGTTTAACTCAATAAGAAGCACTGAAGTATACTATATAGTGGAAAACACAATATATGAATATTAGGGCAAAATACCCATCACAGTGACATTAAAGAATTTATCGAAACGCTTAAATCGCAATGCGTCACAACCAAAAATATTTCTTGGCTTTGAACTTAAATTCCCCTCGATTTTCTTTATTTTGTTTGAGCATACTACTGTTCAGTTTAAACCTAGCATAAAAAAGCGTGAATCTGTTATTTCCTTTGTGTCTTTCACTCCTCGTTCGTGCAATAAACTTAAATCAGACTTTTATTCGGTATAATAGAAATGTACATATGAGTAACAGCTACTCGATTAACTACTTCCTTTTCACTGCTGATATCGTTTTTTCTCATTCCCAAATGATTAACTCATCCCTATTAACCATAATATGTTCAGTTTGAACATTTTGTGGTTTAAGTTTAAACCACTCTTAATAAGACAACAATGTTTTATTTTATTCCTTTCTTTTAATCCCGTTAGTGAAACTCAAATCAAACTTCTATTTAATTTTACCACTGATATCTTTTTTTTTCTCATCTCCAAATGAAATTACTCAACCACATTAAAAAGTACAGATGAGTAATCCATCAAATTCTTCTATAACTAAGTAATTCCCTGGCAAACATCATTTGCCTATATAATCTACAATAATCACTTCAAAAAAAATAAAAATAATAATGCATGTATTAAAATATGCTACATTCGTTATTCGTTCTCCGTTCGCTTATTACTTGGTAATAGCACGCGGTCAGACACGATATTGTTAAGATCTCCTGCAATGATGCCATAATGTTTCTTCACTTCCTCCGCGGTTTTTCCACTGACGCCATTGGCAATGTTTTGCCAATAATCAAAGGTCCCCTTATCATACTTTCCCAAGGGCCACTTCAAACATTTATTATTTATTTTTTTGTAATTCAGATTTGGGTGAGGAAGAGGGAGTTGGATGCCATCTCTTTTACAGATTTTTGAATTTGATGTTCTATGGGCAAGTATGCAAGACTGATGAAGGTTAACTAGGTGAGTAAATATACAAGAAACATAGGGGTTGGCAACATTGCACCTGAAATTTTCGAGTTATGTTTGTGCGTCTCTGTTTCAGTTGAATTATCTTGGGCCGTGTCATAGGGGTTGACGAGCATATGGATATAGATTGCAGTCATAGTGGATTTTAATGTTACTACTTGAAAGAATTTTGTGAAGGTTGCAAAGAAGCTTATTCACATTTTTAACCCCATTAAAGTTGAACTGAAGTAGGAGAGTTTTTGATTATTTAATAAGACTATAAATACCAGCTTCGACTAGACTGGTAATACTAAATTATACATTGGTTATGGTGTTCATCATTTTGAGGTAAAAATTGTAAGGTATTATCGTAGATCATGAAAAGTCCAAGTAGTCTGACTGACAACAGAAAATGCAAAACACATAATTCAGTAGCAAGTAATGCTGCTATAGAAGATAAATGAGGACGGAAACTAACTTCTTGATGGAGGTTTCCTTTAGTAGTAGTAAATATGCATTCCTCCGCAAGAAATTCATCTCTACATGCAAATAGGGATTTGTTTTAAGGCCATTCTTGGTAAACCTGCTTAATGTTTTGGATTTTCTTGGGGGTTTGCAGAATTTGCTAGCTATTGGATTGTGTGTTTAAAAGGTTTTTGAAAAAGCTACATGTGTTACACACTTTGAATATTAAGTTACAAAGTTAGGCTAGGCCAGATATGTTTGTGAGTGGCAGACACAGGCCTATCTAGACTTGCCCATGAAATGAGTCCGGAGTATGGTATTTATAATGACGTGGCACGTGCCTATGGATCGTTTACCACAGCTAACTCTTGATCTCTATTTTAGCTTATGTTTATATTTACTCTATTGGAGTTGTTCTAGAGTTTAGTTTTAGTCAGTTTCCTAATTGGATAGGTATGAGAGTTATTGTAAGAGTGATCCTAGGGAAACCTAAGCGATAAGGATGAGGGTGGTGTAATCTTCTAGTTAGTTGTTAATGAAAGTTTATAGTTATCTTAGTAGAAACCCTAGTTTCTTAAATCTAGATAAAACACGTGATTGTTATTACGAATTAAGCTTTCGCGTTAAGTGGTACCAGAGCTGCGTTAGTATCCCCGGAGTAGCAAGTTTCAAGTGCAAATATGCCTCGTGGAAGACCCGTGACGAAGAAACCTACGATGGCGCAACAAATTGCGGCCTTAACGGAGAAGTTCGACCTAATTGTCGATTTAGTATCTTCCGATGGGTTTCTAAAACCACCCCCTCAATCAACGACAATTTTACCGCCTATTTACGATAACTATTCCGAAGATGGGAACACCACCGCAAAGACCAGTGAGACGGATAACCTGTGTGTACGTCTTCCCGTCGATAGCAATGTGAGATCGGAAAACCTGATGTTTGATACGGCAAGCAAGGAAACGTTAACCGTCTTGGAAGGTATGGTCAATGACCTACTATCACCGACAGTAAGTTTGCACCCAAAGGCAGCACCGAACGACATCCAATTTTTTGCCGAATCCGCAATAAAATGTACCGCCGCAATTTGCGATATCGCAAGGATTCCCGATAAAGGAGGTTCCGGAGTTCACTACGGTGTCCAGTGGGCATTCCCAACTAAAGTCATGACTGGAGCTTAACCTGGGAAAGCAAACAAAGTCGGTGAAGTTGCGGAATTTTTGGGGAGAAGAGTAGCAGATCATGAAGTAGAAAGCAAAGGAGATTATTTGGTGTAACCAGGAGCACCGCATCTATCACATGCTCCTCCCACTTCACATGCATTACATGTTCTCCTAATGATGCACCGACCAGCTCCAGTAGTTGGCATGAGCTGAGTGCCAAACCAACTTTAACAAGGCCTGGGGAATCCGACCCAGAACCCAAAGGCTCCATCGCAGTTTGTTGATTTGGATTTGCACCGTATTGATCCAGGATGGTGGGCATCCTATGATCCAACCCGCAACTTCAGCCTAATATTCAGGTTCAACAGTTTAGTGGGTTGGGTTACGTCAGCATCGCACCACCACAGTTTAGCGATTTGGGGGCCCATTGCACAAATTAGAAGACCCCATTTTTTGATTCGTTCTGGGAGGGATTCCTAGCAAATTTCGAGAAAAGGACCTCACTGATTTCTTCATTTTTAGACGTCAATGGACGTAGGAGTGTTAGTGACAACATCGTACCCCCGCTCTCTGGGTATGAAAAATTCTGCGGAAGACTACAAGATTTTCAGAAGAATTCCACCTTATAGATTTCGTGGTCGAAATCTTCCGAAGACGGAGGGTTTGACGTGGCTTGTGCCTATAGATCGTTTAGCACAGCCAACTCTTGGTCTCTATTTTAGCTTATGTTTCTATTTACTCTGTTGGAGTTTTTCTAGAGTTTAGTTTTAGTCAGTTTCCTAATTGGATAGGTACGAGAGTTATTGTAGGAGTGATTCTAGTGAAACCTAAGTTACAAAGAAGATGGTGGTGTAATCTTTTAGTTCGTTGTTAATGAAAGTTTAATGTTATCTTCGTAGAAACCCTAGTTTCTTAAATCTAGATAAAACACGTGATTGTTCTTACGAATTAAGCTTCCGCGTTCGTAGATTCACGTTATAAAAAATATAGGGAATTTAACCCTTGTGTCTATGAATTTCCCCTTCTTTGAACTCTGATCAAGCAGGCAATTAACGCTCTGTAAAACAAATCAAGCATGAGCTTAATGGCCATAATCTGAATGTAACAGATCTATAAAACTGTTTTGACCTACTGTAATTATTTGTTGAGATGAAAACGAATGAATTATTCTTTTGCAGTGGTTCTCATTCTCGTTAATCAATGCGGGGCAGAGAAGACTCTGAATGAGATATTTGGGCACTCACAGTTGTTTGAAGGCACGTGGACAGGCTCATACGCAGCTTTGTGCTTCTCATGTGGGTACTTCGCGTATGATCAATGGGATATGCTTCACTACGGCCTCTACAGTGGTTGGATCCCTTCTATCCTTGTGCACCATCTCATCCTTCTGGTTTGTTTTACACTGGCACTTTATCGAAACGTTACCATCAACTACCTGATTCTTACTCTCATTTGTGAGGTATGCCGACTTTCCTTTTTTTTCTCAGTCGTATAGTTCCAATTGGATTATACTTTGTTGGTTAGTGTTAAATTATTCCTTAAACTTATTTCTATAAAGCATATGACTGCATCCAACAACTAACCATTTTGCTCTATGCAGCTGCATTCAATATTTTTACATGTGAGGAAAGTGCGACGGATGGCTGGAGTGCTTGACGCAACTAGCAAGATCGTGAAAGCTGAATGGATGCTCAGTTGGTTCACATTCTTCTTAGCAAGGCTTGGGTCGCACGTTCTCATCACAGCCAAAATTATAAGAGATGCTAACAAGTTTGGAAAGGGCGTGGAGCTCCCCCTCGCTCTTTCTGGTATGGCTGGAATGAATTTGCTCAATGTTTTTCTCGGCTTGGATCTTATGAAAGCTTATAAAAGAGAGAGAAAACACCCTCAAGATCATCGGGAATGAAGAAAGTCATTCTGTTTTGTTTGGTCTATGTTTCGGTGTTTATGTTCTGCTATATCTGCCTTTGACGGAAAATGAACTGCAAAATGACATCAAAGTCTGGGGTGCCATGGAATAGTGCTCCTTGTTTTGAGTTTGTAGCATTCTTTTTAAGTGTAGGCCGTCTTGAGCTAAGAATGTAGTTGCCACAGATGACAGATGCAAGAGGTGTACATATGTGAATTAACTTTTGATTTTATGTTCTGTCGTCACGGTTTGACTGAAATACAGCATCTTATTGAGTTAAATTTCATACTGTTCTTTGTTCCAAGTTCTGATTGCATCAACTGTAGTAAATGTGTTTTTATCGCTTTAAAAAAGGATATACAGCATCTTATTGAGTTGAATTTCATACTGTTCTTTGTTCCAAGTTCTGATTGCATCAACTGTAGTAAATGTGTTTTTATCGCTTTAAAAAAGGATATATTTGTTGCCAAATGGAAGGAAAATTCTTGCCCCTATCATTCAAAGGAAAATAGGGACAAAGGTCCTACCGGGATTCGAACCCAGGTCGCTGGATTCAAAGTCCAGAGTGCTAACCACTACACCATAGAACCTTATCAT
The DNA here is from genome assembly GCA_014058105.1 of Kingdonia uniflora. Taxonomy (NCBI): domain Eukaryota; kingdom Viridiplantae; phylum Streptophyta; class Magnoliopsida; order Ranunculales; family Circaeasteraceae; genus Kingdonia; species Kingdonia uniflora. The sequence continues at coordinate 27,900 of JACGCM010002044.1, forward strand.
GTTATGGAAAGCTCTCTTATTTTATTTAAAACTATCTTTTTAGGGTACCAAGATGAACATTTGTAAATTTAATTCACACCGGTTAACACTATAATTGGTACATCTCCAACAAATTTTTGGGGAGGCTTAGTTTCGAACCGTCTAAAAGATTTGCCCCACAATTTTTAAGTAAGGCTGTGCTTGATTCGCCACAAGCAGTTGCAATTGCACCGAAATGCATTGCTTCACCCTGCAACCACTATTCTTACATCTGATTGGTTCACATATTACAAGCTAGTGCAAATCATCCTTAAAACAAATAAAAAAATGATCAAAGCAAGGGAAAAGAGTTTTCTTCTCCTCCATCCATGGTCGTCGTTGTTGTTGTAGAGAGAGATTTGAAGTAGAGAGTTTGGTGAGGAAGGTAGAGAGATTTGAGGAGCTTTTTTTGAATTTTGAGAAAATAGTTTTTTCTCGGTCTAATTTGGTTTTACAGAGTTACAATTTGAGACTACAAGCCGTGGCCGGGACTTTTTGTGAAACAATTTTTAGCCCCATTGCAACCAGTTGTAATGCACCACAATGCATCCGGCGAGCCAATCATTATCGAGTGCCAAATACCTGCAAACCCGTGCGTTTGCATCCGGATGCAGTGAACCAAACGCAGCCTAAGTCTTAGAATTTTAATGTTTCGGGTTGTTTCAAGAGATTCGTAGTCTTAAAAAGAGTTGAAAAGTCAAAAAGAGTTTTATCACATACCGTTCAGAGAGGTGTGCGACGAGTCTGTTAAAGACTCCTTCCACAATCTCCAAACTCTGGGCAATCTTTGTCGAATATGTAGACAATTTGGAGTATTGTTGGAGATGTTTATAAGCATAAGCATAGTCTCAGAGATATCAATCATAGGGATTACCTTAAATCACAAAGTTAAAAGCTAAGCATGTCACAAAAAATATCCATCTCTTTACTCTAAAACTCTCTCCAATTTTCTTTCACTCATTTATTTTTTGTTTTATTCTATTAACTCTTTTCATTTAATCATCCTACAATAAAAATAAAAATAAAAATGAAGGAAACTCAAAACTCAATTAAAAAAAAGAAAAACGTCGGCAGTAGTAGTACTAGAGTAATTACGACTGGTGGGCCCCGCCACAGTATGAACAACACAAGTGTCATACATACAATACAAGAGATGAGCAAATCAAAACTCATCCTTTTTGTATTCTTTACCTTTGCTTCTCCCCAACGCTCATAGTAGATACAACTCCTCTCTACTACAACAGAGAGAGTTGTTGTTACAGATGCTTTGCAAATGGGGAAAAACTCACGAGCAAGAGAAACTATTGAGTCCTCGAGGACTTCTTCTTCTTCTTCAAACTATAGGTGTGGGCTTCTCTTGGAATCAATCAGTTTCAAATGCATCTTGGTTTTGATTCTAAGTTTCTCTCTATTTGTCTCTGCAATCTTTTGGATTCTCCCAATCAAACTCGCGTTTCATGCTAATAAACTCAATGGTATGTAGAGTTTTAATTAAATCATCATGTTTGTGTGGTATAATCAATTATTAGGGTTTAATATTTGTGGGTTTGTGTTTACAATTAACATTTCTAGTGATTTAGACAAACATTTGGGTTGGGTGCCCTAATGAATCATTGTTTGTGCCAAAACATGCTCAGTCATGAAAGCATAGCAATTGTTAAATGAATATTTCGGAGGGAGCCTTAATGTGCCCATGACAAAATAGCACCAAAAAGCTAATGATTTCCTCGGCGTTCTACATGGATTCATTTAACATTTTTCTTTTCGTTCAGCTACGGTTCAGGCAAGCTTCAGACTAAACAAGCCAGCTTCCCTTCTTGTTGCATATACTAAAAAACTGGAAAGTGATTTATTGGCTGAAATAGGTGTTCCAAACACTAAGGTATTTTTCTGGCCCTTCCTGTAATACTGTATCTAGATTAGGGTCGTAATTTTGGCTGCACCCCAAAACACTTCCCACGCCTATTCAGGATCCACATGCATCAAGTACTGTGGAGATTATCACCCTAATCAAATATTGTTTAGACTTATCTCCTACATTATTTGTCAACTTCAGAATAACCCCTCTTCTATAATTCTATAGTCATAAATGTACCGCTGGTTTTGGCTAAAATCTCAATATGACAATTTACAAGTGAAAAAATTAGTGGTATATTTGTCAAAGTGGATGTGATGGTGGTTTGTTGGATGGCTTAGGGCAGTAACTCTATATACTATTTCAGTGCAATCTATTTTAACTGACAATACTTTTGATCTGTAATAAATTTTCTTCTTCTTTTCTTTCAGGTTTCAATCCTATCTATCAACCAATCGGGTACATCAAACTGGACTCGCGTAGTATTTGGCATTTTTCCAGAACCGAACAATGTTTCAATCGATACTGTCTCTCTAAGTGTTATGAGATCATCTCTAACGGAGCTCTTCCTCCGGCAGTTGAATCTGTCTTTAACAACACCCATTTTTGGGCAGCCGTCTTCCTTTGAGATCTTAAAGTTGTCTGGGGGTATCACAGTAATTCCTATCCAATCTGCTTCTATATGGCAGATACCCCAAATATTTTTCAACTTCACGCTAAACAACTCAATTTCTCAGATACAAGACTGTTTTGACCAGTTGAAGGATCAGTTGAAGTTTGGACTGCAGTTAATGTCTCACGAGGTACTGATCTAGTGCTTTATGCTCAAAATGTCTTCCTAGTAATCTTCTCAAAAGCAAAGCATTTCCAATGGAAATCTAGATTACATATATAAAAGAAATAGTAAGAAGAAAAGAGTATCTCCCCTAAATTGCTAGGTTTGCTAATATGATCCCAAATACTTTAAGCACTCAGTATTTACCTCTCCATGCATGTGGATCCTGTATACTAAACCAGTTTTTCCCTAATAACTTATTTTTACAGCTTGAAACTTTTTTGCAATTAACTATTACATTCAGGATTACATGCCACTTGGAGAGAAATCATTATTGAAGACGCTCTTTACGTACTTTGATTAGGTAGCAGACTCTAATTTTCATATTTTTGCTTGCAGATTATATATGTGCAGTTATCAAATAAAAATGGTTCAACAGTGGATCCACCTGTAACAGTGCAAGCTTCCATTCTGTCAGATGTAGGGGGGAGCCTTGACCTTGACCCACAGAGATTAAAAAAGCTTGCACAGACAATCACAGGATCCTATCCAAAGAATCTTGGCTTAAATCACTCTGTCTTCGGTAGAGTTAAGGAGATACGTTTATCTTCTTTTCTAAATCTCACCCTTCAATCATCTCCATCTCCGTCTCCGTCTCCGTCTCCGTCTCCGTCTCCGTCTCCGTCTCCGTCTCCGTCTCCGTCTCCGTCTCCGTCTCCGTCTCCTTCTCCTTCTCTGTCTCCTTCTCCGTCTCCATCTCCATTATACAACATCCTCCCTTATGCGCCTAATCCTGGATTTGAGCTTCAACCAGCTTCGCCTCCCTTTTCTCAATCTCATGCACCTTCATTTTCACCAAGCCCTGGACCCAATATTCATTTTCCCTCCTATGCACCTTCTCCAGGTGCCTCTAGTCCTAACCTTACTTTGGGCCCTACCCCGCCATTGGGCCAAGTTTTAATACCTTCACCCTCAGCAGTCTCTCGCATTGGTCCAAGCCAGGATAAAAGATGTGGAAATGCTTCAGTTTCTTCAATACATGTGTCTTTCCCTCCATCTTGTAAGTTACTAGACCAGTATATAGAATATGTGATTCTATGTTGTGAAACTGTTTATAATCATCACCTGATATGCCTATCCTTAGTGTGTCTTCGGCTTTTTAGTTACGTATCAATTAAGCATTTTGCCAGGACTCCATGGACATGAAATCCATCATGCCATCCTCAAAATGCCAGTGAAACACTTTCCTTAAGACTAGTTGTAGACTTATAGTACTTTAGAGACCCTGGGGTACACGGGTACAAATGTGGGTTTTTTTTCCTACTACGTAGCAAAAGCTATTTGAGTTTGGTTAACTTTTACCATAATCGGTAAACCTAATATGTATTACAACTTCTAGAAGTTTTCCACTTGTATTCTTGTCACCTTGATCCAGGGCATTACTGGGGTTAAGCCGTTAAGCAGGGTTTAGTTAGGGATATAACGTTGAATTAGGAAGGCATGCCTAGCATAAAGACTGTTTTTCATGCATTGCAATTCTCTGAAAAACCCAGGAGAACCTTTTGTCTAGGCTCTATTTCTACAAGTCTTGAAAGTGTTACGTTTGCATAGAGCAAACCATAACCAGCTCAAAGCCAAACTCAAAGTTCATTCTGGAATTTCATATCGAAAGTTGAAAAAAACCAGTCTGAAACTCTTTTTTTTTAGGCTCTACTTTCATATCGGTGTCATGCAGTTTGGAAATGTTTTGTACTTTGAAATTCTATTGACATCAAACTTTGATTTTAGTTATTCAACTTTCCAACTCTTATTCATAGTCCCAAATGGTTTTCTGCAGCTACTGTCGCAGGTCCCTACTATAGAGAGATGTGGCTGATTGGGCTGATGGGGCTCTTAATATATTACTCCCTCTGTGGACAAATTTAGCGGATCAAAGACTCGGAAGTGACTCAACAATTTTGATGGTTTGTTGAAACAATTTTGTTAATCCAAGGTAGACATGAAAGCACCCCCCGTGTGAAGTAAGCAAAAGGGGATTTACTCTGGCAATGTGTATATATTATACGTATATATGTTTCAAGAAAACTCCAAGCGAAGTCACAAAGGTGGCAGTCAACGCGTCGTGGCTGTTTAGGAAAATCCAAAACATAAATTTTGTTTATCTATTTAGAAATGTATTAGCCAAATGAGGTGACTACATTGTTGAAAATACAAGTTATGTATTAGTGTGGACAAGTTTACTTGCAATTGAGCAGAAATAGATATTTTCTGATGAGATGGAAGCTGTATCTGATCTTACCAAAAGATAATAGAGAAGCTTAGCGTTAGAGTTTAGAATATTTGAACTTGAACACAGTTGGCAAATTTATTCAACCATATATGCGGTGTTTACACATGAACACTATGTACAAAGCCCTATTGGACTGATGGAAACATGAACACTATGTACAAAGCCCTATTGGACTGATGGAAAATAAACGCTATGGTGCAATATTTCGCTAATGTGCGCTTGGTTTCATTAAGCGAGGAAAAAATGATAAAATTCCGTTGCCGGGATTTGAACCCGGGTCGCCTGGGTGAAAGCCAGGTATCCTTACCGGGCTGGACTACAACGGAATATTGATACTACTTGTACACTTTTAAATTATAATTTGATAAATTCATTTATGACTTAACAGTGATAGTGGGAAGTAATCTCTACTATCTAATGTGGCTTGAAGAGCTTACAATGCCGGCACAGAGCCGGTAACAAGTAAGCAATAGTTCGTAGATTTGTTTATGTCAATCTCTGAGGTTTGTCCCGCGTAAGCAGTTACTGTAAGCATATCCGCATATGTTTTGCTTACGTGGTTTGCACTTTTAAAACTCAACAAACGATGATTTATATCCCTAAGAGCATCTCCTAAAGTGTCTGACTGACTTGGTTGAAAAAAAGCCAAATATAAGTCAGTCAGACTTTATTTCCTCCAACAGTACCTGACTTGAATTTTTTAACAGACGCCTAACACTTCGGCGCCTTTTTTATTTTATTTATATATATATATATATTTTTTTTTTTCGTAAGTCCAAATTCGCCCAATTTGAATTAAAAAAAATAAAATAAATAAAATTAGGCGCCCAAGTCTTAGGTGCGTGATTTGAATTTTTGTTAAAAAAACAATTGGGCGCCCAAACCTTAGGTGTATGTTTAAAAACATAATAGACGGCCAACACTTGGAGCATCTCCTAAAGTGCCTAACTACCTTGGAATTCAAGGTGCCACCTAGGATTTTCCTCATCCAACAGTGCCCCACTGACTTGGATTTCACCATCCAAATCCAAGACTCAGCCTTGAAATTTAATGTCGCGATTGGGCGCTTAATCTATTTTTAAACAGGCGCCTAAGGTTTGGGCGCCTAATTATTTTTTTAATAAAAATTCAAATCGGGCGCCTAAGATTTGGGCGCCCAAATTGTTTTTTTATATTTAAATTCAATTTTTTTTTGGGCGCCTTTTAAAAAATTCAAGTCAGGTACTGTTGGAGGAAATAGAGTCTGACTGACTTGGATTTGCCTTTTTTTCAACCAAGTCAGTCAGACACTTTAGGAAATGCTCTTAGGCGCCCAATCACGACATTAAAATCCAAGGTTGAGTCTTAGATCCAAGACTCAACCTTGGATTTGGAGAGTGAAATCCAAGTCAGTGAGGCACTGTTGGATGACAAAAATCCTAGGTGGCATCTTGGAATCCAAGGTAGTGAGGCACTTTAGGAGATGCTCTAAGGCGCCTAATCGCAAGCTCAAAACTTGAAGTTTCGAGTATAATGTGGTAAGTTTCGAATAAATGGTCTTAGACTATGTCCAACGGTGCCTCAAACTTAAATGAAAATGAGATCTATCTTAGATTTTCCCTTCCGACCCTAACATTTGAGTCTGAAACATAGAGTTTAAGTCCGCGATCAGGTGCCTTATTACATTTAAATAAGAGAGATCTAGTTTGTAGTAACGTGAAGTATATGTATGTTGACAAAAAATTGTAAACTTTGGGAAGATTGAAAACTTTCGTGTTGTTTGTGGGATTTTTTGAGAATGTTAAATGATAAAACACCTGATCGCGGACTTAAACTTTAGACGATAAGAAGTCAGGATACTTCTATAAGATCTTCTCAAGACTATTGGAGGATAGCAAATTCCCAAGTTTGTTTGTTGTTTTGGAGAAGAATTACATCAAAGTACTTTGTGTTGGGATATGATGATTCTAGAGCAGAATAATAGTAAAACATGAACAAGAGAGAAAGAGAGAAATAGATTTATTGATTATCATAACTGTGTTCTCTGTACATAGTACAGTGATATATATATAGACAACCCAGAAGGAATCCTTATTATGCTCTAACTCTCCCCGCAATCCTATTGGGCCTATGGGTTTGCTAGGAGTCTGTATAGGACACCCCAACCCTGTTGGGTTCCTAGCTTGGGCTTGGACCCAACTCCTAACACTCCCCCTTTGGGTGTTCCATACTAGGACGATTTGCCTTATTAAAGCCTCTGCCTAACAAAACCCCCTTAGGCAAAAAGCTGTGTAGGGAAATAGTACAATCATATTCCCTGTATGGGTTGTGGACGCGTATACATTGTCTCATCAAAACCTCTAGCCAGTAAAACCTCCTAGGATAAAAATTCTGCTATCAGGAAAAGGAGTACAACATGTATGTGTTCATGTTAGGCTGGGACTACTCCCCCTGACGTTGATCTCCCTGAGATAATAAATCTTGTAAACTGCGCATGCCGAATACATGAACTAATCTTTTGAACGTAGGATATGCAAGAGCCTTCGTGAATAGATCAGCCAAGTTGTCTGCTGAATGGACTTGAACAACGTCGATCTCATTCGTCTTCTGCAACTCGTGTTTGTGGAAAAACTTTGGTGAAATATGCTTCGTCTTGTCACCTTTAATTAATTCGCCTTTGACTTGAACGATACAAGCTGTGTTGTCTTCATAAAGTGTCGTCGGTCCATCTTGGATAGAATTCAGTCTGCAACTTTCGTTGATGTGGTTAATCATAGACCGTAACCAGAAACTTCTCTACCGGCTTCATGTAATGCAAGAATCTCTACGTGGTTCGAGGATGTAGTAACCATCGTCTACTTCACTGATCTCCATGAAATTGCAGTATCTCCATACAAGAATACATAACCCGATTGTGATCGGCCTTTATGTGGATCTGACAAATATCCTGCATCGACGTATCCTATAATTTATCATTTGCCAAGTTGTGGATATATCCGACCCCAGTCTTTCGTGCCGATGAGAAATCTCAGAATGCGCTTGATCCCATTCTAGTGCCTTTGGGTAGGAACATAACTATGTCAAGCCAAACAGTTGACTGCGAATGAGTCATTGGGTCTAGTATACCCAACTAACTATAGCAAAACACCTCCTAGCTAGCACCAAGGCCCTAAGAGTTTCTCTTCCCATTAAGATGGTGAAAATGTCGTTGTCCACACCCAAGTGCTAGACGCGCAATAAACGACTTAGCACCTTGTACTACATCCATATCGAAGTGTTAGATAACTCTTTCGATATATATTGTTTGGTGTACGAGTACCACTATCAAGATGTTCGATCTGTAAATCGGGACACTCTTGATTTCTCAAGGTCTTGTATTTCAAATTCCTTCCCAAGGTATTCGGCAGTTTTCACAATCTCCCCCAGAGGTCTAATGATTTCTAAATCATTTAGTACACTGTTATGATGATACTGAAACTAATTTATGTATAAGAATCCATGGACAGATAAGGATATTTACAAAGTCTTTGACCTTCAAATACTCAGTCAACTATGTCACATGGGCCCATTGCTTCAAGTCAATAATAACTTTTCTAGTTTTATTACGTACACACCTCGTGTGTCTGGTTTAGTCACTTCCAAAAGCTTATACCATCCCAGGTAGCTTCATGTATATATCTGTAACTAGTTTCCTATATAGATAGGCGGTATTTACATCAGACGTATGTCTAGCTTGTCCTCGACAACTTGACAGACTGGTAAGTACTGAAACGTTATAGCATCCATAACCGGGTAATAGGTTACACTGCACTCGATGCCAAATCTGTTAAAGATTTCATGGGTAACTAGTCTTGCCTTGACCAAATTATCTCTCCGAGTTAATCATGTTTCTGTATCTTTCCCATTTATAACCGATAGGCTCAATGGTATCATTTTGCATTATGCATAACCTAAGTTTCACTTGGATTCCAGATACCAACTTTTGCTAATGTATAACAACACACAGTCGTTTACAATAAGTGGTTCTGAATTCTCATCCTTGATGGTGAGCACAACAGTGAATATGAATGCCTTGTAAATGGGTGTTTCCATCCTCGATAAACCGACTACACCATTAGTCATATATGTCCCTTATTCTGCAGCTCCCCGGCTCATAATACTTTCTTCAAACGGTGCTTCGCACTAAGCGCGCGCCTCATATTTGTTAGTGGTACTAATTCCCCTGGGAACGTTCTGCTGCGGTACTAGTTCCCTCAGAATATTCTGCTGTGTAGGCGTATTACTTTCAGGTACATACACTTATGGTACTTTAATAGTATCTATGAATGCATCTAGAAATTCATTTACAACCTATTGGAGGTTTGTAATCCGTTGAACTTTATTGTCACCTAACTTATATATAAGGATCTAGATGAGATAGCGATGATGTTTTCCAGGACCTCTTGAAAACATCCTCAACATTGACTGTCATTTTTGCCCCCAATGCTGAGAATATCGTCTCATCAAAGTGACAATTATCTGCCCTGCAGTATATACATCGCCAGTGGGTCCAAATATCCAGTGATAAATGCAAATCATAACCCACATAATACCAGGCTGACATTAAGGGTCCCATCTTCATATATTGTGGTACGATTGGCACCTGTACGGAATATCCAAATGTTCATCGATGGGTGACACCGGGATCTGACCCAGTTACTAGTCACTTTTGGGAAAAAATTTGATGATTTGCTAAGGGATGAACCCTAATCAGTGCCGCGGGAGCAAAAATGCATATCCCCCACACTAGTTGGAAGTTGTGATCGTAATAACAGTGGCCTAACAATTATTCAAAATCGCTGGATTAGGTTTTTCGCCAATCTCGAGTTGGGTATGGTATGGGGTACTCACGATGCTCAATCATCTATCCCATTTAGCGGTAAAATAATCATCAAAAGCCTCTGAGTCCAACTCCCAAGCCTCCGTCAAGTCATATCGATCGACTTTGATCGGTTAATCCAAGAACTGAGCCTGTGATCGAATGATCTATGCGAGAAGTTGTGCGAACGTTGCATTCTGAGAACCATCTCCTAGATGTGGCTTTTATGACCATAAATATGTAAGTCTGCCACTATGTGAATGGAAAGGTCCACATGGGTCTCCATGGATGTGATTGGAGCAAAGGCTGGAGATCCCACTCCACCTTGGTCATAATAGACTTTCCTTGAAAGCAATCATTACACGTACACTCTTTGGATCTTCTCTCCTTTCAAGGAAAGTTGAGATGTAATCCCAATAATCCTCCTCGTTATCCAATCCCTAAGGAGTGTATTAAAAACCTTTATAATAGCGTGTACTAACTTTTAGACATGGAGCGAATGTATAGAACCCTGTCTATCATTTTCCTCGATAGTCATTACATGATAAACATTATCATGTATCTCCCTAAACTTAGTAAAATCTGGCTGGATGTACTAGTTTATAAAATGGTCTAGATACCCTGTATCATACCGTTAGAGAGTAATAGCGTGACGCACTCAGTACGTTCTATCATGTTGGCTGTGCCAATGATATTCGTGCCATCCCCGATGCACATGGTACTATTGTCTCTGAGATATATGCCGCCACTCATCCGATTATCGGTCATGCTTAATGAGCAGAGAGATCCATAGGAAGGTTGTATGTAGTAGATCAAGTAACATACATAGAATTTAATTACTTCCCAAACAATAAATTCGAATGATCAAAATATATTAGAACAAAATAAATCCCATGTATGTCACGAGCACTTTATTAAAATATAAATGATATGTTCCCAACAAAATAAAAACTACGGACAACAAAAAGTAAATCAAGTCTGTCTAGACAAGATACTACTAGTACTCTCTCTAATGTGACATCACATGTCTACTGAGATATCATTACAGATTATTCCGTATGTTGATCCAGGACGACATCAGTATCATCGAAGAAGTCTGACGTTGCAACCTCCACAGGGGCAGAATTAGTGTTAGCAACTGCCTGGTGGTTCAGACTCTGTCACTGGTAGCCACCGTGGTGCAAGGCATTCCCATGCCCAGTGTTCTGTGTCACCGCAGTTAAAGCAAGTAGATCCCATATCAGTCTTCTATTCCTTCTTTGCATTGTCTAATGTCCAAGATTTCTCAAATCCTTGACCTTTCCTAGGGCCAAAGAGTTTCGGGTTCCCACCCTTCCTGTATCCCTGGTAGCCTCCCCTGCCCCTTTCATATCTTCGTCCTCGACGTGCAGAGTTGTTTCCCCAAAACTGAACATTGTTTGATGCAGGCAACGACCCACTCCTAGAAGGCCATATAGCATGATTCTTCATTAGAAGTTCATCATTCTGCTCAGAGAGGAGCAGTGCCTGAATCAAGACTGTATGAGTCTTCAAGTTCTCTCGCCGATATTGCCGCTGAATCACAATATTGCTAGCATGGAAGGTTGATAGAGTGTTCTCTATCATTTTAGCATCAATGACTTTCTTCTCATACAGCTCAAGTGTAGAAGTAATTTTATGGACTGCTGAGTTGTAATCAACGACTGTCCTAAAATCTTGGAACCTAAAGGTATTCCATTGGTGTAGTACTTTGGGGAGTATAATGGTCTTACGATGGCCATAATGCCCCGACAAGCGTGCCCATAATTCAGCTGGCTCAGCCTTATTGAGGTATTCAGTCTTCAGGTTATCCTGAATATGATGACGGAGGATAAACAAAACCCTTACTTTGTCCATGAGATCTTCCTTGTTACCAATGATGATGGTCTTCTGCAGACCAAGTGACTTCAAGAATAAGTCAGCGTCAATGCACCAAGTAAGGTAATTGGTTTCAGTGAGCAGCAATGGCGGAAATTCAACATTTGTGATTTTTGTAGACATCGCTAATACAAGATATAAATATCGCAATGAGAGACAATACTCGGTAAACATATTAATTGCATGAAAGACAGATCATAGTACTTAGAATAAAGCTAAAAAATGATTCCCAATCATATTATAGGTGAACCCTATACATATTCTAAAACTCATGAAATTCTTTTATAATAATTAAATCACAAATTTTACCTTCTAAAAAATGACGATCTTAATTTTAAGTGTGTGTTTTAATAAAATCTTAGCCAAGATTGCTATTCAAAACCACTAGATGTGTGTTATCCTTATAAAATCCTTTGGAAATACATGAAGTCCAATCATTACTAAAGTAATTCCATATAATAGAAGTCAATGATTCTTAATCATTACCTATAGGAGAACCTTGTTTCTATCCTATTTAGCCTTAAATCATAAATTTACCCTGTAAAATGGTGATCTTAACCTTCAAAGTGTGTTTTATATATTCTTAGCCAAAACATCTATTCAAAATTACTAAATGTGTGTTTTCCTTATTCTGTGAACTAGGGCGTTCTAAGCCCTCAAGTTCTATAAAGGTAGGTATTCTATCCAAATGAACCATTTGCTATGAATATGAGGGGTATTAGATGTTTAGCTGACAAGTGGTTCCATCCCAAAGTCAGTTGGGTTTCACAAGATAGATTGATTATGCATGTCTTTGAACTAACATTCTAGGGTACTATAGGTTGCTATTAATGCCTATATACCTGTAAATGTTATGTATGTAACATCTAATTGCACCTAGATACGAAAAATTGGTTCCTTAGACACCAAGTTTTTAGAAATAAGACTAAGTCAATTCCCAATTGAGCTCGAGTTATTTGTCTGTGACAATTAACTGTAATTTAGATATGACTCACAGTCGTATACTAAATTAGTCTTGGTTTTGTATTATCTATGATCCTTGATCATGATAATTAGTATCATAGGGGCATACCATAATAACCTATTAGATATCGTAAAGATACTTAAATATGTATTACTCCATGTACTTATATTATATATAAGTGAGCCAATGCTCCTATACGAGGCACCTATTCCAATTTTTTTTTAAAAATATTTTGCATAAAAAAAATCAAAATAGGTCTCCCACGGGGCAGGTCCAGTCAATAAGATTTTTTTAAAAAAGTTGGGCCCAATTTAACCAAAAATAAGGCGATTAAAGCCGTTTAAGTGTCTAGACTGGTTTTGAACCGGTCTGACTCGGTCACACGTCCTCCGCACATGCACCACACGTGTCACACACACATACCAAACACGTACATGTGTCACACATGTAGACTGATTCGGTGATGACAAGGAATTTCTGGTCACCAGGAAGAATATTTATTACCAAAAATCTGGCAAGATTCCTGTGGCCGACCGGCGACGGTTTCCAGTGACAGTCCAGCAACAGTCCAGCGACTGCCACATGTCACCTTCGGTAGCTGTCATGTGCCACACGTGTCAAGTATACCGCACGGGCCAGTGCATGCCACACGTGCCATGCCACGTCAGCGTGCCACGCGTCCTCGCATGTGTCACTGTTACGTCACTATGGATAAGATGATGTCATAATAAAGATTTAAAAAAATAAAAAATAAAATTTTTGATGACGTCATCGACCAAAAAATGCCGATTTTGGCCATGAAACTGCCTAATTTCAACGAGCTATTCCCGACGATTAAGGCATTTCCCAGAGACGTGCCCTATATCATTGGAAAGCTCTCAGAGCAGGCTATCCAACTAAAGTGGTCTTGTCTCTATCCGATCTCCACAGTGATAGATTATACACGTTTGAAAGCTATACTTTAACAAGGGTAACAAACACTAAAAACTCTAATTTTTAATTAAAAAAAAGGGAATTTTGAAACAGGCTGATCTATGATATATTATAGATTTGAATATAGGTAAAAACAAATCGTAAAATACCTCTTCTCCTGATCGCTTGGCTTCGGTAAATCTCTGATCAGACAAAAATATCTTCTCTCCTCGTTCCTAGAGCTTGCATGCTGATAACGTATTGGGAATGATGAATCTACAGCAGAATAATAGTAAAACATGTACAAGAGAGAAAGTGAGAATTTTTTTTATTGATTATCATAACTGTATTCTCTGTACATAGTACAATGATATATATAGACAACCCAGAAGGATTCCCTATTCTACTCTAACTCTCCTCTAACCCTATTGGGCCTATGTTTGCTAGGAGTCTATCTAGGACACCCTATCCCTATTGGGTTCCTAGCTTGGGCTTGGACCCAACTCCTAGCACTTTAGAGATTTCAGTAAGTTAAAAGGCTTTCCAATCAATTTGGCGATTGAAGGAAATATACCAATTGGTTTTTTCTTTCGCAATATATGTCCCTCTGTTAGCCTAGTTGATTGGATACCCAAAAATGTCTTATGTAGGGATATATCCTTCGACCTAGTCAAACTCGAACTAAAATACCGCAATATCATACTCACGTATTACACACGTAACATGTACAGTCATCATTTGCCACCTAGACCACAAACTGATACATAACGTGGATTGAGCACTACAGAAAAAATATGAACAAGTCAAAGATACTGTCTTCTATGAACTAATAGTTACAATTTCAACTACCACTTGCCTCGTTATCAGGAGAATGTACTTCATACTAAACAGCTACAAGTAGGTCTATATAAGGAAAAATTTTCAGAGGAGACAAGCCAAGAAAATACAAGGATTTCTAGATTCAAAATACCACAAGAATTCTTATTACAAGATCAGACATTTCTAGTTCAAGAGATTACATGTATAAGATATCAGCCTCAAGCAATTAAAGTATCATTACTAAACCCTCAGCTCGAGGTTGTAGTTTTTTTACATATTCAAAGGTTTTCCATGCTAAATCACCTGCATCATTTCTTGTTTTATACTAATTCTTATTACAGGTACATTTGGTGTAAGATCTTTCGAGCCATTTTGAGCTACGTAATTAGGCCATTACATTTGGTGCCATCTGTAGGAAAGAAGATATTTTCCACCGTATCCTAAGGCATACTTTACTCACTATCCATTTCTAATCATGGTCACTTCCAAACGATCGACAACAGGAGTCCAGCTGAATCTTTCAGTTAAACAGAACAGCTCACTGAACTACAGGCGAATCTCCATGCTGAAATAGAGAAACATAATGAGCTCGAATGTCAGTTAACTCTTGACCGTGGACCTCCGCGACAAAAGCTCAAACTGAGCGTCAAGCTCGTCTAACAACATTCAAGAGATATGAAGAATAATGACAACTATGCAGACTACATTACAAGCTTTGCATGACACTCAATAGGCTCCCCATACCAGAGATCATGGTCAAGTGCCAGCGAACTCCCAAGTTTATACAAGATAATGATTAAGCCCTCGAGGAGCAACCAAGCAAAGCCATTCAGCACGAATCCCAACCTTTTATTTATTTGGGCAGAAAAGCTCAATCTGATATCAGTAGAGGTCTTCGGCCTTCCAAGCGTCAAGAGGAAGAACATGACTTCAACCCTGATTCCAGCATGTGAGCGTTTGAGCGAAGGTACCGGTACTCAAATCCTCATCAGCTCGCCAAACCCTCTGGCAACATGTCAGTATGTCACACAAGAGCACATGAATCATAATATCATGGTGTTGATTGAAGCTTAAGCTCTAGGCAGTAAGGATGATTTTACCAAATTACAAGGTAGTCCAATTGCCAGAGAATTATTTGATATGGAAGTACCAACTGGTTTCTATACTCTGAAGATACGTAAATACAAAAGCATCGATACGAATGAGCACATTCAACAATTCTGAGATTCCTTAGAATTATGCTCAAACCTTAACCATATTCTATGCTGTCTGTTCGCAGTAAGTCTACAAGTGAACCGCTCCGGTGGTTCTATTATCTACTTGAAGATTCCATCCTTACATTTGATCAACTATAGAAGAAATTTCTTCCCAAGACTTATGATCAAACATACAGAAAGGCAGGAGAATTATTCTTTATTAGTTCTCAACCAGTCACCAAGGAGAGAAAGCTCGAGGTCTTTGAAAGAAGTTTCTGGGAAAATCGCAAGAAAAGTGGATATGGATTAGAGAAAAGCTGTATACTCTTGTACCAAGTAACTACACCTCGATTGTTAAAGCAATGGAGCGCTCTATTAATAAACCCATACACATTGGGGATATGTCACACAAAGTCAATGGGTATGTTAACCTATGAAAAGGATGTGGACCGAAAGGCATAAATCTACTAAATCCATCCTACACCCTAAAAGGTCCAAATACAAGCAACAGTGAAATCGAAGGAGGCCAGGGTGAATCAAAAAGACGTTCCAAGGCAAATAAGGCAAACCTCGAAAGGGTAATTATTACTCAAGCGGTCCTCCAAAGATGAATGTCGAATCTCCTTAATTTTTCCCGTTCTAGCCGAAAGATAAGTTTTACCGTCTACTTAACGCGGAACCGACTGAAGGCAAACCATACTGCTGCACACAAGGTAAATCATCATGAAACAGACATGCTGCTACAGAGGTTGGGAGATATTTTCAAAGGAGGGAGAATGCAACAAGTACATTGTCGATCTGGAATCATACAGAATGGTGAGCTATAATACGCAGATCGAAAGTAGTCCAAGTCGAAGACAAGTGAGAAAAAATATCTGTACCATATGTACCCAATAACATGGTGAGATTTATAAGATTTTAGCAACTCTTGCAGATTCACGCGACGGAGATGCGGTATTGCGACTACACCTCAAGATTAAGAGCTATAGCTTCATCTGAATCGAAGTAATCTCGATTGGAATTATTCAAGGATACGAATCAGTAACTACAATGTTTTTGCATCATGCGTTTGGTTATCAGGGCTCAAAAAAGGATGTTATATACATACAAAAGATTGATACTGTAGCGGTATTTGAGATTTCTTTCAAAGATGATCGAAAGGAGGTTGGTTAAGATCAGGTTATTCTAGCGCACATCGATAAGTGGATGTTAATAGTTCCAAGGAAGAACGAAGTGGGCAAATCATTTTTAACTATAACCGTGGTTAGCCACAATTGACCGTCATTTTTACATCATCAAACGCACAAATCTCATTATCTTGTGATTAGGGTTATGTTTGGCCCATACAAGGAAGCAATCGCTTCTACATTACCATCAATCACTTGCTTAAACACACGTGAGGGATTATCGAAATTTAAGGGCAAAAGCTAAGCTTTTCCCGAAGCTGGGTAAATGCAGCTCTGCCATTCTAGATACAAAAAGACAGTACGCTGTATAACAATTACAGAAGCTGATAACATTCGATGATCGCCTTGTTCAGAGAAGAATCTATGAGTACATAGACATTGATAGGACTAACCGAGGTTGTTATATTGGTCTCAAGTGGTTCACACGATAAGGGAGCCCGGGGTACTTCGTGCAAATGAATCGAAAATCTTCGCTTGGAATTTTGAAAAATTGCCCGAGGTCGATTATCCAAGGAATGTCACAGATTGGAGCACTCAACAACATGCCACGAACAGTCAAACCAAAAAATAGAGACATCTCACCTCGTTTTCAAGATTGAGGTCAACATTAAGATCGATAACACTTATCACAGAGGATTCATTTGAGGAAGCCAAATACCCAGATTAGATCTCATCATGGTAGCATGTTCAAAGAAGAATGGAAAAGTTTGTAGAGATTGATTGATCTAAAAAAAAACTTTGAAATGACAGTTTCCCTCTCCATCATTCTCAAAGTGTGGATTCTTCCGCAGATTCAGAGCTCTTGTCTATGGTGAGCTGCGCCTGGATACAATAAAGACTCTCGGGAGGTGAAAAGGAAAAGACCACTTTATCACTGAAAAAGGGGACTTTACTATTACAAAGACATGCCTTTCCGGACTTAAAGATGCCAAAAAACTATCAACGGTTAATTTAAACAATAATGTTTAAAGCACACTGGAGGGAAAAACGTTGAAGTTGCATCGATGATCTCCGTTGCACGAGCTTACGTCAAAAGACTAATCACAGATCTCTATACATCTTTAAAATTAAACATTCTAGGATGCGGCTCAATCCTGATACATATTAATTCGGAGTAACATTCAGGCAATTCCTCGGACTTCATTATCAAGAAGGAGATAAGCAACCTAGATTAAATTCGAGCTCTTTCTTAACATTCCCTTCCGAGAGCAAAGAAGGACGTACAAAGAAAACCTCATAGGCAAGATTGTGCTATAATTGATTGTTCTAAGTCTTCAAATCGTTGTTGGTGGCTGTTCTATATCCTGAGTTGTACCCATAAGGAAAAGTTTAGCCCAAAGGAGGATCCAAGGACAGTGAATGCAAGGCAGTGTTTCACGAACTCAAAAACTATTGGGGGAAATCTCCTATTATGGCACTGTGTGTTTGGGGGGTGAGATGAGAACTGAGTCATCACCTCGCAGTTATAGACAATTCTATGCAGGCCTCGGTCATGCACTTTACCTTAAGGGAAGAGATGTCAAGAAAAGCCAATGTAATTTATCAGTAGAACCTTTACTCTGAGTACAGAAAGCAAATGTGCTGTATGTGTATGAATCAAGCTAATGATCGATAACGACTCGGTTCTAACTTCTGTTTGTACACTCCTAGTGAAACTCAAGAACTCTCAGAGCGTCAGGTCTTAGTCAAAGTCAAGACAAACTACCCACTCCGGGAAGTCTTTATCTAAAAGAGAGATTACAATGTTGATCGAAGAGTGTTATGCGATGTTAGCAAGAAAGGGGAAGAAGAAGTCAGGGATTCGGGGTCACCATAAACTCTCCTCTAAAGGGAGGAGGAAAAGTGGTACAT
>JACGCM010000094.1:0-11272 GCA_014058105.1 Kingdonia uniflora
TCCAGAGGAAAAAAAATTATAAGAGAGAAAACGTGGAGACAGCCTTTCAAAAAAAAAAATGGGCCTTTAAAAAAAAACACGTGGAGATATATTATCTTACCATACTGCCGAGTACGGGAGAATCGGCCCTAGCCATGTTTCCTGCATCTCTGATTGGCAATGGGCATAGCATGAGTTGATGATAGGCCTCTGGAGGAGAGCTTCCCAGACCGTTCAAAGCCTTAAGAAACTCCAATCTGAAACCTGCAAAGATACATTTTCTTAGTTATAAAAAAATCGATGAAAATCAACCATAAGAGAACATTTGTTCGGTTTATCCCTTTATTAGCAAAAAAATTAAAATTTGGATTGGGACAATAACAAAGAACACACTCTTCTCTAATGTGATATCCTGAACCATTCCAGTTTGTTGCATACATGTCTGTTTCTTTCAAAGAAAACTATATTCAACAGAAATTAAACGATAAATACGAAAGAAGCGTTTGTGGTTTCTCAGCTAAGTATCAGATAAGTAGGAAGGTGAGGTTTAGAGTAGTCACCTTGCATGGTTGCAAGTTGAGTGGTAGAACATTGTTCTATATTAAGCTTGCAGTAGTGCCAAGTCCCATGCGATCAGCAACACCACACCGGGCGCCAATATGTTCTTTACCTGAAAATCATCACGCTTTAATTTTTACAACTCTAACTTCTACAAATGTATACACAATGGATGATTTACGCATCAGGAAAAAATAGCATTTCCTGCACCTCTAGTCTCCAGGAAAACATTTCCACTATATGTACATAATGTGTGTGGTCATATTTACGGTATCTCGCACATTTGGTAGAAATATATATTGTATGTGAGGTGGAGGGAGTGTTTTTTTGGTACTGCCCAAGTCACTCTACTCAAACAAAAATTTCTAACAAGAAATGCTTACCTGCCAAGAATCGTAGGCAGCATTTATAATAAAAAGTGGTGCTGATCAGTTTCGCCATATTTGCGGGAAAAACACACTGCAATGTTTTCACAGATAGTATGATGAAAATGATTACTGATAGTATGGAATATGGACTTAACAGAACTATATTAGAATTGACAAACTTACCAACCCCGTTTCATAGCAGAAGTACAAGCTGCGGGCATATTCTTTGCCGAACCCTATACAAAGATATAAAAACAAGGTCGTTAGTTGAGACATAATAGCATAAACCAAGAAATAATATATGATCAAGGCATAAAGTCATAATAAATCGTACATGTGTGGTGACCACATCGTTGTAGAAATCTTCTATATGAAACCTCCAGAGACATCCTTGCTGCAATTCGGAAAATGGGTACCAATAATAAATAGTTTTTTCCTGCGATAAAATAAAATAACCTGATTACGATACGCTTACGTGTTGATAAAAACCCAGCATCTGCGATGCACTTCACTTTAGTACTCGGAGGTAGGAGTTCATGGAATTTATCACAATGGAGAATGGAGGTTAATCCACCAGCCGAACAACCGGATATGATAGCCTGCAAAAATGTTTTTATACGTTATTTCCTCTTACAAAGAATGAAAAAAGAAGAAAATTTGAAATGTAACGTACATTTTGAGCATTTTTGCATCCCTTTTGCTAGTAAGTCCTCTATAACAGCGTGAAAAATCCTTGCTCCCCTGAAGTGAAGATTGGTGGCCTGAACAATATAGCAACATGAAATTAGATATTAAAGTAACAAGACGTGATACATCATAATTTAGCAACTCGTATCAGACTAACTTACGGGATCTACGGCTTCGATGTCTCCCGTAAATGATGCACCGTCACAGTACATGACTTTGATCTTGTTCCAATTATAGAAATCTGGATGCTTTTCACATTATTTTTTTGCCATTTTGCTATTGCATTGAAAGCTAATTCAGGAAAATCCAAAATCGCCAGGAGTCTCACCTGAGCTATATTTTGCTTGGTTGCTCAGCATCCCGGAGAAAGCAACTTCTGCAACCATTTTCGTAGACGAACCTAAGGGTGTTCTTTCGAGCTAGGCAATTTGTGACATTGTTGCACCATCCTCCTCCCTAAAACAATGAGCAAAATAAGACGGGAAAATGATGATTGGATGGATCTATCAGGAAACAAAATCGATCATGAAAATGAAGATGCAAACAAAGACAACAACGGTGAATCAAAGACTAATGACACTGACTTGGTTTTACTATTATAACAAATCAAAGATAGCCCTGTTTCTCACTAATGACACCAATTTAACATTACCTTAATAGTGTTGGCAACCAGTTATAACATGAGGCGTGGATATATACCCGGGTAGTTGTGAACTTAAAGTCACAATTAAACCACCATGTTGCAAAAAAGTATGATAAATTGCAGAGAAATCCCGGTGCCATATTACAAAAAAGTATGACTAACCTCAAATGAACCAGCCAATTGTTAATCCCGGTGCCGAATCCTGGAGCCATATGGTAGGCCGTTGCACTCCCGTCCAAGCAAACTGCACACAATTTAAAATTTCAGTCGTAAAACATTAATCAGAAACCAAATTTCACAATAGAATTACCACTAAAACATCAAAAATCACTTACCAGCTCCTTTTGCAACCGCATCTCGAAGATAAGTGATCCCGACATTGAATCCATCAGCTCTCAAGGTGATCAGTAGACATATTACAATACAGAACCATCCCGGTAATCTTGCCCCGCTCATTCTAACTCAATACTCTAGTGATTAACCTACAAAACACACCAATACCAACAACAACAAAATCAAACAATGTGGGACTAATTACAAACTTCGATCCTTCTTACGAAGAAAAAAATTACCCAGTTGCATGTTTTCTCCCGAAATCTTAGAGAAGAAGAAAACTGATAAACAAATGGTACTAAAATCAAATGATATACTTATCTCTACTCAATCACATCCAGAAAACAAAGTTGTAGCAAAAAGTCTCTTTTGTAAGTTAGATATCTTCCTTTTGATCTTTTCTTCAAACACAAATTTCATTCTAGACTTTCTTCTTTGAAAAAAAGTGTCGGTGCAATGTATACAACTAGCCTAATATATAATAAAAACAAAAAAACCAAAAACCGAATCATTAAAGCACAGAAACACTCGCACCATTAAATCAGATTAAAGCATATCCAACAAAAAAAAATTGCTTATAATCCCACATTACGATATGTTCTCAAAACCTCATCTCTCTATTAGCAAAAAAACTTACTGAATCACCATTAAAATGCAATGCACGAGCACCTTTTTAATGTCCTGAAAGTTTGGGAAACAACCCTCACACACCTAATCACCATCACTTCAGGTATCCCATCTCTCTCTTATAGTACAAAATATCAAAAACATACCGAAATCAGCTATATTGGTTTGCTTCACCAACACAATAGTTCAAATTTAAAATCAAAGATAGAGTACTGCTCATAGCATGATAACAGTCCCATTCCTCATTCTTCATGTCTTGTATCTTTTTTATAATTTTCTCCGAGTCAGTATATATCAATGCAACTTTTTTCTGAATTTTTTAAATCCGATTCGAGTTTTCCCAATTTTGAAACGCAATATTGATTTTCCGATTTCTGAAAATTCGATTTCCAATTTTTTTTTTTGAAAATAATCGGATCGGAATTGGATAGAGGTTGTGATTCTGATTTTTTGATTTTTCCGATTTGATTATTCCGAATTTTGTCCGATCCAATTTTTCTAATATTATTATTCAATATTTAATATATTCATTGTAGTTTAATGATTTTTTTTTTGTTAGTTGGAGATGTGGTGATGTTACCATTGTATGAGTAAGAGTTGGATATTTTGATTTGGGAGCATTACGTTTAATTTTACATATAAAAAAGCCAAAGATTCTATATTTCATAAATATTATATGAAATTTCTGATTTTTTGGATTTCTGAACATTTCGATTATTCCAAAAAATCTAATTTTTCCGAATTCGGAATGTTTTTTGAATTTTTGAAAAAAATCATATTGGATCAGAATGCAATATATATATCCAAAAATAATCGAAAAAATTATGAAGAGCTTCATTTCCGATCTGATCTGATCCGAAAATAGCCCTAATCAATATCTTCTTTAATAATGATACCAGAGCATGTAAATGCTCTGATAAATACGTACAAGAGATTTTTTGGCCAGCTTAGCAAAATCACCCAAATATTCTAAGAAAAATAATTAACCGAATTCAGGCTTTGAATGACTTTAAGTACCCAGGAACCCCTCCAATTCCTATCCATATGCATCTCCAATCCTTCCAATCATCTAACATTTCCCACCTGTTCCGCCTAAATCATCTTTGGAAGATAACCTTGTTTTCTTCATGCAACAATCAGTGCAATTTTAGCAACAAATGATGCAATGCCAGTAACATACATTATTGAATCAAAATTCTACGTCCCAATCTATCTTAATCTAAAACTCAGATTAGGGCGGATTTGGGGGGGGGGGGGGGGGGGGGGGGGGGGGGGTACTCCCCAAAAAAAAAAAATGATAAAAATACCTATATAGGTATATAATTTTTTTTATATAATTTTTTTTTTGTCTTAATGACATCAAAGAAAGTTAGCTAAACTGGTAAGTGAGGAGCTCCTAATCCAAGAGTCTAAGGTTCAATTCTTGATGTCATCAAATAAGAACTTTATTTTGATAATTTTTTAACCTTAAGCTGATCATGTCATTGCCATAAAAAGCTTCAATTTTTTTTGACGAGAGGAGAAGTAAATCCGTATAATTTGCTAGTCAAATACAATGTTATTTTTAATTAATTTTTAACCATAAAATGGCAAAAAAAATTTTTTGGGGCCGGAGCCCCCAAACCCCCTGATACCTTAATATAATTCATTATACTACCTTACCTTCACCCACCCACACATAAAATCCTAGCTTTGGCCCTAACTCAGATGATAGTTAACAAATACAATGAATGAAAAAACATTTGGTAAGCTACCTTGCCAACCTGATTCTAATCTGAAAGGACCACCTAGGTTTTAGCCTAACTTAATTTTTTTAAACAGCTTAATGCCAAAAATCTTAGGATGCATGTACTAGGAAAAGGAAAAATAATGTTCACAACTTTTTTGATTTAAACATTGATCCCTCATAAGCTTTGTGATCCTGGAAGCCCCGAGCATCTCTTGAAAGAATGGAGATCACAAGGTGGGTAGGGCGTTACTCTAGTTAGGGGCTAGTGTGAATGTCCTATCATACTCAATTAATCAGGAACTTGGACTTGGAGACCTCGAGCCTACCTGGATGATACTCCAATTGGCCGATAGGTCAATACGAGTCAATACGACAACCACGTGATATCCTTGGGGATGTTCTTAAGAAGGTCGATAATCTCATTTTAAGATGTCATGAATCCTAGGATCAACGTTATATTGGGCTGACCTTTCCTTGCTACTGCCCATGCCATTATTAATTGCTTCAATGTTGTTTTGTAGCAATCTATGGGAGTCCTGAAAATAAAACTCAGTATTTTAAAAAAAAACTCAAGTCCCTGATTCTAATGACATGGCAGAGCTTAATATGATTGACTCTCTAGTTTACAACTCTTTCCCCAACTTCTTTATGAGGACCCATTAGAATCATGTCTTGTAAACTTTGGTGGCTTTGATGAAGACACGATTGGTGAAGAGCTTAGTGCCTTACTCGACTAAACTCCTATTTTTAACATGTTCAAATGGAGACCTCGGGTAGAATCCCTTGAACTATTCCCTACTTAGCCTATTTTGTCCATTGTTAAACTTCCCTAGTTAGACCTCAAGCCATTGCCCAATACTATGAAGTATGCCTTTTTAGGTGATTCTGAAACTGTACCTGTGATCATAGCTTCAAATATGGATGAGGAAGGCAGATTGCTAAGTATCATTCAAACACACAAATTAGCCCTAGGGTGGTCAATTGCAGACTTGAAAGGATTAGTTTGGCAGTGTGTATGCATTGCATCAAGCTCAAGAAAGGTGTTAAATATTCACGTGAGATGCAACACTGGTTAAGTCCCACTATAATGGAGGTGGCTAAGATGAAAGTTCACAAACTATTAGATTCAGGTATCATGTTCCCCATTTCGGATAGTAAGTGAGTTATCCCTGTTCAAGTTGTACCCAATAAATAATGGATTACGATAGTAAAAAATGATAACAATAAATTAATCCCTACTCGTATGACCACCGGGTAACGTATTTGTATCGATTACAAAAAGTTGAACACGATCACAAGGAAATATCACTTTCCTCTTCTATTTATTGATCAAATGCTTGAACGGTTAGCTAGAAATAGTCATTATTGCTTTCTTGATGGTTATTTAAGATATAATCAGATCCTCGTCGTTCCAAATGATTATGAGAAAACCACTTTCACGTATCCCTACGAGACTTATGCTTATTGACGTATGCCATTTGGGCTATGTAATGCATCCGCTACGTTTTAGTGTTGTATGATGAGCATATTTTATGATATGGTTGGTAACTTTATTGAAATCTTTATGGACAATTTTTTAGTGTTTGGCTCTTCTTTTGATGAATGTTTTCACCATTTGGAGCTCGTGTTAGAGTGATGTACATAAACTAATTTAGTATTAAACTTGGAAAAGTATTACTTTATAGTGACACAAGGGATAGTTCTTGAGCATATCATCTCCAATAGAAGGATAAAAGTTGACAATGCCAAAATTGACATTATTTCTTCCTTACCACCACCTCGAACAGTTAAGGCCATTCGATCATTTCCTGGCCATACCAGGATTTATCGTCGGTTTATAAAAGATTTTAGCAAAATTTCTCAGCTCTTGTGCAATTTACTTGATAATGACACTGATTTCCACTTTGATGATGCATGTTCGAGAGATTTTGAGGAGCTCAAACTTTTATTAACTTCAGCCTCAATCATTCAACCGCCCAACTGGGATCTTTCTTTTAAATTGATAAGCGATATCTCTAACTACGCTGTTGGAGCAGTTTTAGGGCAAAGAGTAGATAAAAACCTCATGTTATTTACTATGGCAGTCACGTACTCAATGATGTACAAATGAATTACTCCACCACTGAGAAGGAGATATTAGCCATTGTGTTTGCCTTAGAAAATTTTTGGTCATATCTTGCTGGGTCTAAAATCATTGTCCACATCGATCACGTGGCCTTAAAATTTTTGTTATCCGAAATGGACGTTAAGGCCCTGTTAATCCGATGGATCTTCCTGTTACAAGAATTTGATATCAAAATTCGCAATAAGAAAGGTGTTAAAATCGTTGAAGCAGACCATTTATCCCAACGAAGATCTCCTCCCTATCTTAGAGACATTTCTTGATAAGCAACTCATGGCTATTTTATAACTACCTTGGTATGCCAACATTGTCAATTATCTTGCTATTGAATGATTACCTGACCATTGGTCAAAGCAGATTAAACAAAATTCCTACATGAGGTTTGACGCTTCAGTTGAGACGATCCTTATCTGTATAAATTTAGTTATGACCAAGTTATTTGGAGATGCATCCCAAATGATGAGTTCCAAAGTGTACTCATGTTTTGCTACACCTATGTCTATGGAGGATAATTCAGTGCCAAGAAAATGGCTGCAAAAATACTCAATCTGGTATTTATTGGCCAATCCTTTTTTGTGATGCATAAACCTTTGTTCTACTTGTGCTAAATGCTAGGGGACCGACAATATTTTACACCGTAACATATGCCCCAAAATAACTTCCTTATTGTTAAACTTTATGACGTTTGGGGCATAGATTTTATGGGCTCGCATCTTACCTCTCACTTCAATTGGCATTCCTCGAGCAATTATTAGTGATGGTGGAAAACATTTTTGTAACCGTGCTTTCCAAAATTTATCAAAAAATTATTCTATCACTTATAAAGTTTCTACACTTTAACATCCACAAACAAGTGGTCAAGTCGAAGTCTCAAATTGGGAGATTGCAAGAATTTCAGAAAAGTGGTACGAATGGATCACAAAGACTGGTCATATCATTTTTATGACGTTCTTTGGGCCTATCGAACAACTTACAAAACCCCAATTGGCATTTAACCTTATCGACTTGTCTTTGGGAAGGCTTGCCACTTGCTTGTAGAATTGAAGCACAAAGCCCTTAACTTTGAGATGGACGAAGCTAGGTCTAAGATAAAGCTTCAACTTTCTGAGTTTGATAAACTCTGTCATGAGGCCTATGAAAGTTCGAAAATAAACGAAGGTGTGTACTAAAACCTTTCGCGATAAATCGATCATTCGTAAGACCTTCGAGCCCAATAAAAAAATACTCTATAACTCCAAGAGTCGTTTATTTCCTGGGAAACTGTGATCCCGTTGGCGTGGACCCTTTACGGTTAAAATTATTTATCCTCATGGAGCAGTGGGTGTGGAGGATCCTTTGAACAGTAATATTTTTAAGGTCAATGGTGAATGATTAAAGCCGTACTTAAAGTCCTACACTCCCAGTGATGAGACGACATTTCTAAGTGGTCCAGTTTATCAAAGCTAATTGTATGTACCCATATAGTACCATTACACAACATTGTTCAATTTTAGGGGTACCGTCTGGCATAAGACGGTAAACTTAGCAGCTCTTGGGTTGCAACCCATGACATATTTAAGTGGGGAATTTCAGTTTTCCTCTTTTATTTATTTTTTATGTTCTCTAGCATTGAGGGTAATGTTTCATTTAAGTGTAGGGGTAAGAAATCATTTCTTTAAACACGTTTTTAAGAAAAGTGAAATAATGACGTTTTGACATTAATGTTATATTTTTGATGAATTATTTTGGAAAAACCTTAAATTTGAAACTGTACCAAGTATAAAAGAAATATTTTTTACTATATCTTAAGCTAGATGTACTATTATTTTATTAGCGACTAATTCAAGTTATCTTGACATATTTTGAAAACTTGTACTTTATTGTAGTTTTGTATCTAATGCCTTCAATAGATTTTTTCTCAGTTTAAGGGAAATTTTGTATTTATGTTATGAATAATTTGCTCCTAGGGAGACAACTGCCTAAGAATAAGTTCATTCCTCAGAAGGAAAATAAAAAGTTAAATTTGCTCAAAAAACTTTCATGCTACAAGGCTAGTCACACGATTAAGAAGTGAAGGAGAAAAATTATAACCAATATCGAGTATGACCATGAACTATGTGAAAGTGGCATAAAAAATATTACTTATGAAAATCCTGGGTCTAGGTCATCACGAGGCACTACACCCCGACAACCTTAATCAACTAGTAGGGATTGTCGATAAAAAAATTCTTGTTGCAGAGGCTTCCATAAGAAACAATGTACTTAAAAAAAGGCTTACAAAATGAAATGTTGAATGTTAGGAAGATGAATTGATTAAAGCACTTGTTAAAGTGACCATTGAATTTATTCCAGTAAGTACTAAACTACCAAAGACTGAGTAAATTATTTTAGAAAACGTATTATGCGATCAAACTATTTTAGCTATACATTTAGATGTAGCTAAGTAAAACACTTGAATATCTTTTTAATCTTGAGGTAGTATGTTTGGTTTTAGATAAGTTAAAATATTCTTTGATATACTTGGAAGAATAACAGGTTTAAGGATTTCCCATCGGTATATATTTGTCATAACTGAGTAAGGATAAGTTGACATGAAAGGAGTCATGTGTTTTCTAGAATTGTTAAAATGTTATTATTGACTTTGGTGTGTATAGTCATTGCAAACCCTCATGAGACAACACTCGTTTACTAGGGTAAACCTGAGGGTATTTGATTTTACTCGGGAAAAGCAAAAAGACATGTTTGGGGGTATTTGATGAGCGTGTAATTATGACATTTAAAAAAAAAAAAAATACTTGAACATGTATTTTAGTCATCCACTATATAAATGGTTTTAATAAGATTCTAATTAGTTTCCTTTTAGTATTTTATGATTAATAAGTTAGGGCATCATATCATAGTCTTAGTTATTGATTCATTTTGGTGTTCGATAACTTTAGATCCAAACAAGTGATATTAACTATAACTTGGTTTGAAGATCTAGAAAGAGGAAATACTAGAGAATTCACTCAAACCTAGTCATGGTTGAGCTGATAAATCTCCAAGGCATTCTTCGCCATCACTAAAAAAACATATCCAGTAAATGCTTGACCATAGGTTTTGTGCTTTATTTTATAACATCGTATGTCTCCTAAAACAAACATATGATGGGCAAAGATATTAAGATTATTGTTATATCGGTCAGTGCTTCGAAAAGAAGGGGCCAAGTCTGAACATAAGTTCTCTCTCTCATTAAGGTTATACCTACCTTTTGTCTTATTTTCTCTGTTTCATTAATCTTTCAAAAAACCTATATTCGGCTAAGAAAGTAATTGTTTCCCAAACTTTCTGGTTATTTCAATCCCTTTAATCCATACTACAACTTGACAACCGTATTTGAGTAGGTATTTTGTTGGAGGACCGAAAAATCTATCGAACATCTAGGAACCAAGATGATGAGGAAGATTATTAACAGTGCATCTGGATATTCACTAGCAGGACAAAAGATCTGAGTACTGCAAGATTATTTGTGTAAAGTTTGTTCCTAGGGAAAGGTTCTTGCCCGATTGTGTAAGACCAAGGTGGAGTTGGAGTCTTCAGCCTTCCACCAATGTATCCATGGAGACATATGTAGACCCATCCACCCACATTGTAACCTATATAAATACTTTATGACCTTGATTGATGCATCTGTGAGATGGTTACACGTTTTCCTACTATCTTCAAGGAATATGGTATTTCTGCAGTTGCTTTACCAGATTATTTGATTACAATCTTATTTCTTAGATCGATCGATTAATTATATTCGACTTGATGAAGCTGGTAAGTTTTCCTCTAAGGCTTTTGATGATTATTGTACCGCTAATGGGATAGATGTCAAACATCCAGTGCCCCATGACCATACCCAAAAAGGGATGACAAAGAATATAATCAAGCGATTAAAGCTAATCATTGGGCAATTGTTAGTTGTCTACAACTTCCGGCTACTGCGTGGGGCCATGAAATTTTGTATGTCGCTGCCCTGATTACAATAAGTCCTATAACTAAACACCAACATTCCCAAAATAACTTGTAACTTGTACTGGGCCCAATGTCGCCCATCTGTAACATTTGGATGCTTTGTACAGGTACAACCAGGACACAAACCCCAACATACAAAGTTGGAGCCCCAACATCAGCTTGACATATATGTGGGTTATGATTCACCATCTATTATTTGATATTTGGTGCCCTCTATAGATCGATACATATTTTATAACTCACAAATT